>JAFMOC010000002.1:3415000-4015000 GCA_019802505.1 Corydoras sp. C115
TAATCTCCATCTCCATCAATCACGGTGAATAAGCGTGTTGTTGGAGATGACTGTCAGCTGTGTGCAGGGCTTTGTGCAGCTTGTTATGTGTGTCTTGTGGCAGTGTCCGTATTGTGTTCAGCTGAATGCGATCTCTGTGGCCTTTGGCAGCCTGGTCAGATCCATTGGGGACCACACACACAACTCACATTGACCATGCTATGTTCCTCTGCAAGAGGAAATTAGATTTGTCAGTGCTTTGTTTTTTGTTCTGTAATTGCAAATAGGGATTCTACAGGACAAGAGAAGCCGTGTTACTCTAAGCGGCAGGATGAGCTGATGGTGTCTAGATGCTGTGCATCACTGGAGACTACGTGAAACATGATACACTGTAGGTGCATCCTGGCTCAGTGAAAAGTGATTAAAATTTTTAGAGAAATCCAGGAAAGAGTCAACTGATTGCAAATAGAGTACTGATTTATTAAGGAAGCCATATCATACTCATACTCAATATAATACTATGGTATAAATGAAGACCGATGGTCAAATTACATATTTCTTTGTTTTTTATTAATAAATATGTAGTAAATAGACTTGGTAACAGTCACTCTGTATTTCTAAGGTGGAGACAAAGTTTGGAGACAACATCCGTCTTGCACCATTGTCTATTTTTTCTACTTACCATATAGATGGACTTTTTTTAATTAAAGACTGTAGTTCACTCATTTTTTTTTCACATATTACACATTTATTTTCACATATTAAATTTGAGCCTGTGTAACAGCCAATGAATTTTAAATTTACTCTCATCTCATTTGATTTAAACATCTAGTAAACTTTGTACAAATTAAAGCATTACAACTTTTACATGCTGTACTCAATTCGTGTTTTCCCTCCAGTTTTATGATTAAAACAAAAACTTTTGTTCATTTCTAAAGGAAATGAAAAAAGAAAAGTGAGTCTGTTTTAGACTAAAGAATACATGTGGTTGCCAGGTACGTGTACCTAAAGTCTGTTTTTAATATTAAATATAATAAACAACCAAAGTGTAAATAATGTATTTGGATATCAAAATCCAGTATTTTTGTTCCTATTTTGTATGTATAATTTAGAGTAAGGGTATATAGTAATCTTATTGACCTTCAACCATTTAGCATTAATGACAAAGCAGGCCAAACACACTCTATAATCCAAACAATTATAACTACAATACTATATAAAAAATGAACAAAAAAAAAAACACAAAGTGGTTTTCATTGGCCAGTCACGGAATGAAAAGCAGTTATTTACAAGGTGAACTAGCAACTCACTGCTGTTTCTACCACAGAGTTCCAAACAAAGATCTAATCAGAAAGAATGCTGAGTGTACACTTTGTCAGATAAAACAAAAATACAAGTTTACCTCATAAGAAGCGTTTAACCTCTTATCAAGATGATATTTCTTCATGTCTGCTAGATAATTTCTCCACAACATTCCCTAAAAAAAAAACTGAAAAATCTGTTAACCAATTTCCCCCTGAACATAGTGTACAACATTCATTCATTCATTATCTTCCGCTTTATCCTATGTTAGGGTCGCGGGGGGGTTCCCCATGCCCATCCAGGGTAGAACGTTTCGGGCGCTGGGCAGACACACCCAGGACAGGGCGCCAATCTATCGCTGGGCATAGTGTACAACATACACTGGCATTTTTTATTATCTTACAAAAAACATGAAAACAATGCTCATTATATAATTAAAAACACAAGACAATACAGGAACAAATAGAAAGTGAGTTATAACAGGAAAGTTATAACTAGATTCACAAAATCAATTACAATGTTGTAATGTTACTTTGAGAAAGTGTTTGATTGTAAAAGGGGTTAATGCTGAGTAGCTCTTTAGACTACTAGTATATAAATAGGCTTCAGTACCCCTGTGAAACTGGTTGGAAAAATTGGCTTTAAAATTACTCATGTGTTATACTTGTATGTATACGTTACATGAACAAAGGTACTAGAAAACCTACACATCAGTGTAAAATAAATAAATGCATTCAATAATTTAATTAAAAAAACACAAACAACCAAAAAAAACCACATGAATTACATTTGATTAAATTTAATGTAGATGTATGTTTGGCATGTCAGATGTGAAATTTTAGGTGATACAAATACAATATAATATAATTATTTTTAACCTCACAAAATTGGTGATTGCTTACAATTATGTCTTTTAATATAAGTTATAGTATAACTTGAACACATTTAATAATAATAAAATGTAAATTGAAATTCAATTCCAAAACCTGAAATCATGCATTGTTCCCAAAAGGGATTTATTTATAATATTTGTATTACTAATATATCAGCTGTTTTTTTTTTTTCAGACAGCTTCATACGTTTGCATTTTCATTTTAAATATTACAGAATCTATGTTATTATTGTTAAATACACTACATGCTTCATGCCATTTTACCTTTACTGTTGTCTAAAAATAAAAGGCCTTATGAAAAAGATGTGAGTAAATAACACCCATAATAATAAAGGTCACATCATGGAGAAATGCAAATTACAAAGGAAGAAATTGTAATTTCTTTTAAATAATAAATGTATTAGCATGCTGGAAATGGACTAATCTTTTCAAATAGTAAATTTGAAGTAAATTTTAGAAAAGTGGTCTTTGCAGTCTCATAATATCTAAGCCCACTTTGATTGTGAAAGCACAAACAAAATACTGGGGCAGACCAGTGTTTGACTTGTAAGTGCAGACTATGGAATCTTAGCCAAAACCATATTGCTGGGTCAGTCTAAAAGAAATGAGTAGCACAGGATGTATATCATGTAATCACTTGTTTTTTTGTTTTGTTTTTACAGGCAGGAGCAGCAGTAGAAATCCAAAAACAGTAACAGGCTTCAGGGGTGTGGGGGTTTTATTCAATAATACCTTTGATTTCACTAAATTAAAAAAGATTAAATACTTATATCATAAAATAATTAACATGTCTCTTTTTTCCCCCACATAGATGTATCGCAAAAGAGACTGCTTGCAAACCTTTGCAAACGATAAAGGATCCAATGAGCTCAGTCTAAAAACCATTGTTTCACAGAATGCATGTGTGAGTCCTAACACTCTGTGGTGGGTAAGTGATGATCAATATGGGAAGGAAGTGGAAATAACTAAATTAGAAACGATGATGAAACGAAATTACTCCAAAATTTCCATCACATTCCTCACAGAGAGATTCATATTGTATGAAAGCCATCAAGTCATGGTTAAGTGCTAACTACAAAGGCCAGTGTGCACTAACATTGCCATTCTCTGCACAATAGTGGGTGTGTTAGGAGTTCACAAGACACAGGAGGCTTTTGTCTTCTTATGTTGCCACCCAACCATTACTAAAGATCTTCTGAACCCAGCAGGAATCACATCTAACCCACATTGGGGATCTCCAGCAGACTGGTATTCCACCACTTATAATCTTAGTCAATTATTAAGGGGCATAATAACCCTGCCACAAAGTTCTATAGAATGTATCATCAAATGTTTTAATAGTGTGGATGGAAAGGAAACATCAACAAGTGGTAATGTTTGATGTTAAAAGCTTGCCTTGCCAATTGTTAAGAGGGACATTACTGTTGTCTTGGTAGGAAGCTGAACTGTTATTTTGGCTAAATTGTTGTTTTTGGACTTGTGCAAACAACTATTCCTATAGCTTTACACAGAAAAGATTTCAGTGTCTGTTTCCTTTAACGGTCAAAGGTCTGTGAAAATCAATTAAATCGAGTTCATTCATTCATTCATTCATTCATACATTCATACATTCATACATTCATACATACATACATACATGGTTCATAAGCTAACGTAAAACCCTAAAAATACATTGGATTTTTTGCAATTAAATGGAGAACAGGATTTTGTCACACAACTCAATTATTAATTTAAAAAGTGTTAGATTCCACCAAAAATTCATTTGCTGTATGCTTTGTATGCATAACCATGTACCATGTCTTGACTCATAGACATAGAGTTCTGGCCTCTAACCCAATTGAACATCTATGTGACAACTTAGAATTTAGTTTGCAAGCCAGACCTTTTAATCTAAATCCAGTGGCTGACCTCACAAATTATTTTATGCATAAATGGGCAAAAATTCCCACAGACACACTTTGAAATATTAAAAAACATCTCCCCATCAGAATGGAAGCTATAACCGCTGCAACCATGTGACCAATTTAGAATGAGATTACGTAAAACTCCTGCAGGACGTTTTGTCTAAACAGACACCTGCCTAATCTAGAACGAAAATCTCCCATCAAACGTCAGACACAAAAATACATTAACACACATTTTCACAAAAATTTTTTTTAATTGTAGGAGGAAGCCAAAGCTTGTGAAGGAAACTCATCAAACTCAGCAAAATACAAACTCTACACAAAGATGACTTGTATATGTAGTATAGGCAATGAAGACACGTTCTATAGTGATGTTGGTGTGACATGTCTGGCGTGCCCCCTAATCCACCCCATCCTTAGCAGATGTAGAGGAGTCAGTCTGAAATGTCATATATAGCATCTGGTCAATGCAGGCAGGTCTATTATTTTATTGGTGCAAATGAGATGCAAGAGAAGTAGTATTTTTCACAGTATTTGTCACATCAAACATTCTGACAAGTTCCTTCAGGCACAGACATATCAAGATGTGAAGATTACCCACATAACTCCAGTTAAATACCAAGCTTAACTCTTCTAAATGTATTACATATGTAGATATACAGTAATTAAATCACAAATGTTAAGTTCATTTGGAATAATAATTAGTTAATTCTCTCATCCACTTAAACTTTTACGTTTGTGGGGGGGTGTACTCACAGGAATAAATGCAGGGAAGCACATTAAACAGGTCTAAAGTCACGTAAGTCACTCACACACACAGGGAAAACATACAAATTCCATGTACCACACCTGATAACTTGAGGCTCAAATGCAATTAATAGAACCCCCCCACCCCATGCAGCACGTCAGCTTGGCTGTTCTTCAGGGATCTTATTGAGGTTTTACACATCATCCAGGATGAAGATCAATGACGGTCATAGGAACATACACCCACTCATACAGCCAGCTCCACCATGTTCCTAATGGACTTCTCAGTGTGGCCCTTTGTTTTTTTTATAGGAGATCGATACATTTCTTTTCTGAACCAGACATCTGATCCCATAAAGCACCCATGAGCCACCCCTTTGTAATCTCGCTGCATTGCATTAAATATTACTCTTATTTAATTACTCTCTCCAGAGCAGGGTAGGATTGAATATGTTTGCTCTTTGTTAAAAGTACTTGAGAAAACTGAATTCTTAAGGAAAACTGGTATGTGAGGAAATAATTGTTGTTGACTATTAAAAAGGGATGGCATAATTACAAATAGAGACGCGATTACTAAAAGACAAAGTTTATTGCAAGCTGGTTAGTCTTTTCTTACAGACTTTGTAGACAAAGGTTGACCGTTCTTGTTGGGCTGTGACTTTTGATTAACTTGAACCTCTTTCCACAGGAAATCATGCAATCAAGAAAATGGCATACACTACACTGATGAAGGATTAAATAAAAGATTAATAAAGGACTGTTCAAAAGCATGTACATTAAGAATGTAAAGACGTGAATTTTATGATGCCATAAAATATATTTTCTGTTTTATTATGCATACGTGTTCTTAAAATCTTATTTTTTGTCAAAAGGTTGCTATTGGTATTAAATGTGCACACTCTTTTGCGGCAGAGAGCGTTATTCTGCTGATAGAAGCCACAGGCATAAGGTTATAATGTTTCCATAAAAGGCTGTACATAGTCTACAATAATAGGTGGGTGGACTCAAGTTTTCCAAGTAAAACATAGAACAAAGCACCATACTGCCTCTGTTGGACTGTTTTTTTTTCCTATAGTGCATCCTAGTGCCGTGTGCTCTCCAGGTAAGCAATACACACAGCCATACACAAGGTGTTAAAGAAAACATGGTTTATGAGACCATACCACCTGCTTCCATTGCTCCATGATGTAGTTCTGATGCTCATGCAGAGGTGGTCAGCATGGGCACCTAGACTGGTCTGTAACAATTCAGCCCCATAAACAACAAACTGTGATGCACAGTGTATCCTTTGTGTTGGAACCTGTTGTGTGTGTATGTGTCAGACAAGCTAGCAAATATAAAAGTACATTTAAGTCTCTTTCCCTTTTTTGGTACCATTTGTGTGCTTTTATTTCACAAACAACCTACACCCCACTAAAAATCACGCATCAAGCAAAAAAAAACATTGCAGAAGTCAAAACCTGGTTTATGAAATTGCTATACAGAAAAAACCCTATGATTTGCAGTTGTGTTAATGATTTATAAGGGGTTCACTCGGAGTTCAGGAATCTTGGCAGCTAGAGGGTTGGGGGAAGATTGGCGCCGTCACTTACCTCAACACCTTTGGGAGACCCAAAAGCATAAGAGGTGAGAATCTGATTTATAAACACTGACGCAACAGACCCATATGACAATAAATCATTTGTGCAGTCACAACCAAAGCATAAGCTTTTTTAATTTCATATGTGTGCTAAACTTGTTTAAAATTTATATTCACTTAGAAAAAAAATCTTGTCTATTTGCTATTGAGAGCCAAAAAAAGTAATAACTGAAAATAATGAGGCTAACTTGAACAGAAAGATGGAAGGAAAAATATGAAAGTAGAAAGCAAATGTAGAGAATGTAGTGCAGCATGTAACCACAGGAACTATGGGGGGGGGGGGGGGGGGGGGGGGTCCGAGAAAACGAGGAAGAGAAAAAAAACATGCCAATGTGTCATCATCTGGTGATAAAAATAGAAAAGGGATGTTCCCTATTTAGAAGCCACCCACTGTTCTCTGTGCCCACACTTTTCACAGGCACTGTGGGGGAGACGAAACTACAAGGAAACCACAAAGCAAAAACACCCAAAAATGCATTTGCCTGAGGACAGGAGTGATGAGCCTAGGAAGTGGTTACCGAGGCAGCTGGTTGGTGTTCATGCAGCAGTGAGAATGAAGTATGAGGGTGCAATGGCAAGTCTGGTTTCACACATTACTATGTAGAAATTGAAGAGTTCCTGTCTTGGTGTGTATTATGTTTCATGTGGTCTTCTTTCCCCTCAATGATCAAATGCAGATCTTATTTAATTAACTACAAATTAATTAACTTGCAAATTAATTATTTTGTTATGTCATCACTGGTATTATTTTGCCTTAAAGTAAAAATGTTGGTATTTTTGTGTGTTCTAACCTAACTTTATTTAACCATATGGCATGGATTTTTTATATACTGATATATACTGGTACACAGTATCTTGCTTCAAAAGCAAGTCATATAATATGGCTTGCAGCTTGAAGCGCTATGAAGACGGTGTGCAGAGTACATATAGCTCTCTAATTAGCCAGGTAGCATTAGCATAACAGTCTGTTAACAGATGAGAGAGGCATGAGCGCTACAGTGAATAGAAAAAAAAAAACAGAAAACAGATGGAAGCTAATAAGAGAGATATGGAAAAAAGTTGAAGTTGGAAATTTTTTTTCCTTTAAACATCTCCGTCAAGTTAGTTTACTGTTTGTTTCTTGCGCTTTTTTCACCACAAACAACTCACTACAATCACTTAAATTACTGTACATCTTTAAATTTTAGGTTAAAAAAAGAGAAATAAATTGACCATCATAACTGGAATCAGTGAAATAGTGAAAAAGTGTGTACAGTATGTAAACATGTAAACCATTTCACATAGATCGGGAAGCTGTTGGTGTTAATTATAAAGACATGAAACCTACTTAACAACAGAGATAAGGTAATAAATCAATAACAACCCTCAACAGATTGCTCAATATTAAAAACATACAATGTAGATTCATAACCAATACATTGTTGTGATAAAACCATATAACCTATCATTTTAAATCACTTGTATGAATATATATATATTTGATGAACATACTATAGTATCTAGTTTGATTAAATATGCCCTGGTTGTGTAATAACAAATCTGAAGCAACTAACTGCAACAGCAATGCATCTATCCATGCAGACATACATAACATTATGCTGATCTAAAATCAGGTGAAAACTGAGCCAGAAATGCCCGGTGAGATTGTGGTAGTGTAGTTAGAGTCATTTGCATTATATTATAGCATCCTCTGCTACATGCTGACTATGAAATTGTATATCTGCGCATTATTCGAAATGTGTCAATGAGACATTGGAGCTGCTGAAATTAAGTGAATGTGGGGGTCACATGACCCTCATCAGGATGATTGGTGCCACGTGCTGGCAGCTGTCATCAGCTCATAAAAATCTGCTGAGAGGAAATCTGAGCCAGTTTGGAGTGCCCACTCCCCACACGCAGCCCTTCCCTCAAATCCTTTCTTTTAAGGCTTTCTAGATACAAGAGCTCCAGGTCCCTAGAGAACATGTCTGTTATAAAGTTGTATGTTCTCTCATCACCTGACGTTCACTCAATCTCAGAAAAGAACTTCAAAAAATATCCAGGTAAAATGTAGGACTACTCTCTCCCTCACACTCACACGGTAAGGTCAGACAATATGAAGAATAAATATTTTTCAAGAATAAGAGAGCAAAACAATGAAAATAAAAGAGTAAACATTGAGGAGAGTTTTGAGAATTTAGAGTGCACTACACAATATCTGATATCCTGAGGCTGGTGCACTGACTCATACTCAATCATTTCAGAGGCTCCAGGCATTAAATGTGAAGCTGTTCTCCACAGCTCAGCTCTCCTATAGTTTCACAATGTCTTCCTGCCTGCGGTGCTGGAGCAGTGATGAGAGCCAGGGCCTTTCCCATCCCGTTCTCTCTCTCCCTCACTTCCCTTCTCCGTTGAATCACAAATCAATATTTAGTGCATTTGGAGTTTAGAGAGAACATGAAGGTCAAGCTCCATGTGCACACTGCCACCACTTTGTTTCGTTTAGATTTTTTGGACAAAACATTCCCTTTTACATTTGAATTTTTTTTTTTGGTCAAACGCCCACTATTTACATCTAGCACACATTGCTAAAGCAGCTGCAAAAAAATATTTCAGTAAAATATATTTGTTGAAATTGGTACCAAGAGTTAAGGGAAAGTGAATTTCTATTTCAGAAAGACACAGTGCACAGTGGCTTGCTATTGAAGTAGCAAGTTGGATAAAGATCAGGTTTTATAATACTACAGTATGGCTGGTTCCTACTTAACTACTGACTTGTGTTGTTCTCTCATTTCTAAGTGGCTTTGGATAACAGCATCTGCTAAATGGCAATGTTCCCAAGTAAAATCGAATGAATATTTGTTTTGGACAATACAGTACATGTTCTTTACTTATACTTTTCTCAAGATTGTAAATCTGAACTGGGCATTCATTTAACTCTTTAAAGCTTCTTTAAAACAATGAGTGTTTTGAAAATTTCAAATCAGCATTGCAGTTTATTCACTGGTTAGAGTTTCTTTTTTTAAAAAAACGCATGAAAACCATTGTCAAAGAACATCAAATAAAGTGATGCATTCTTAATTTTAAATATGACTTATATCTTTTGTTGGCTTTACATACCACTAAAGGCTTAATTTAAGGTTTAAATGATTTAACACAAATAAAGTTTAATAATATAGTTTTGTTAAAAAAATGCAAAGACTGCTTAAAATGATGGCGATATAAACGAAAAAAGGGAAAATGTAAATGCTAAAACACAGTAGGTATTTTCTCCTTTCTCCAGTTTTCATTAGTGCTCACAGTGGAACATTATCTATTACCCTGTACAAAGTACCCAAACCCAATCCCTTGCATGGCCTCACTCACAACTTACATTGACCTTCTCTTAATCCTTACTATTCTCCTCCTTTTTCTATTTAAAATAGAACAAATAATTTGTATTTAAATTCATTTTAAAAATAACATTTCAGGTAGTACTTCTGGTCTTTATTGACCCTCCATAAATGTCTGAGTGATTTTCTTACTGACCTCTGCTGGTGAACTTTACACACACTTAAGCAAAAGCAAATTATTATTTTTTTTAATTTGAGATAATATTCCTGATATATTAATATTGTGACCAATAATCAGTTCAAATAAAAGTATGAAATTGATGTACAACTCAGCACGTCCTCTTTATGGTGTTGTGGCTGTTTAAACACATATAAAGTGTAGCTTTTTTGCTCACCGTTTCTTTGAAACAAAACCTGAAAGAGACTGGTAACTGTAAGGTGGTGGCAGAAGAGTGTGTAGTTAGAAAGCATTGGATTGTGATTTATAAGATGGCTTATAGAAAAGAAAAAGAGGAAGAAGAAGAAGAGGATGAAAGCAGAACTAATAATTCAATTGTGCAAAATAAAAGAGTAACACAGTGGTGTGAAATTTAGAGATCAGATGAGACTGGCATTGGATTGTTGTACAGGAGAGCTAGACAACAGGAAGGAAGCAGCTAGTAAGGCCCATGGTGTGATCTTTAGATGGAAGAAAAATGAGCGATCTGGCGATGGAATGCGGAAGTACAGAAATGTTTAAGGAAGAGTTTGTCAAATGAACTGGGATCTTCAGAGAAATGAAGTGAGTAGACAGAGGTACATGGAGATAAAGCATAATGAGAAGCAAGAAGTGGCAGGGGCAGGGGTCAGCAGTATGAGATGTTGGACGCTGAGGGAAGTTGATTAGCCTTTTGATTTACTGGACAAAGAAACAGACCTGGGAGGGATGTAAAGAATGTTAGAATGATAACACTTGCAGATGTGAATGCATTTTAAAATAAGGATAGAGGATAGACTGAAAAGTTGGAAAGCTATTTGGAGAAGCTGATTAATGTAAAGAAATGAGAGCGAGCGAAGGCTGGATGATGTAAGGATAGTGAATCAGGTAGTGCGCCTCAGAGTAGCAAGGAGGAAGTGAGGATAGCTTTAAAATTAATGAAGAGTGGAGAGGCTGTTAGACCAGAAGATATAGTGAAGTGAAAGCTTGAAAATGTTTATAAGAGACTAGTATTTTTTTTTACCTAAATTGTTTAAAAAAAAAAAACTTAAAAAGTGAAATGATGCCCAAGAAGTGGGGAAAAAATGTGATTTGGAGAGCTACCATAACTACAGAAGAATAAAGTCGATCAGTCATGGAGAAAAGGAAGAGTACTGGAAGTTAGGTTAATAATAGAGATGAAGATTTGTGAGCAACAGTTTCGTTTCATGCCAACAAAATACATCAATGATGCAATGTTTGCTTTAAGAATGTTGATGAATAAGTATAGAAAAGGTCAGAAGTAGCTGCACTGTGGGTTTGTAGATCTAAGAAAGCTTTTAATAGTGTGCCAAGAGAGGAGCTATAGTGTTGTATGAGAACTCAGAATTAGAACTTTGTGAGGTTAAGCTAATGTGAGGTTGGTGAAGGACATGTGCAGCAGGTAAGACTAAGGTGGGGCTGCATCAAGTGTCAGCGCTGAGTCCTTTCTTGTTTGTGATGGTCATGTACAGACTGACAAACAAGCTTAGGCAGGTGTCTCTTTGGAATATGATGTTTGCAGATAAGATTGTGATCTGTGGTAAGAGTAGGAAGCAGGTTAAGAGATGGGAGGTCCACATTAGAGAGAGAAGAAAAGATTTATTTTGGCAGAAGGATGCTAAGGATAGAACCATCAGACAGGAGGAAAGGAAGGCCCAAAAGCACTATGTCGACGTAATCGATTACGAAAATACGTTGATTTGCATAACTTGCATTGACGCTTCAACAAAATGGTGGCGCAATAACGGAAAAAAAGATACATTTATTCAGAGCGCATGTATTAGCAGCTGATGAAAATCACCCGCGTGCATCTAAAGTGTGAGAGCACTTCACACAGAAACGCAACAGCGTGGTGCTCTGTCAGATTTGCAAAGTGGAGATGTACAACGGTACATCTGCTATGCACGAGCATTTAAACCGCAAACATTCCAGGACACTTAATCCACATGGCAGCAAAACTGTGACGTAGGTTTGGTTTACTGTTTTTTTTTTTATTTAAATTTTTTTTTTATTACCACCTCTATATTAGCTTAATCTGGTTGTCTGAGTGTCCGGTAAAAAGTTTGTAAATGGTATTTCACCCACTTCCCGTTATCCGATTAAGCTGAAACTTTGCACAATTGTTCATCGTCGATGACAACACAAGAATAAATAAATAAAAATGACCATTTAATAAATTAATTAGTGGTAATTAATTAATTAATCTACTTAATTTTATACTTCACAAACGGAATTAATTTAGGATAAAGTAATTTAACATGATATAGTGGTGTTTTTTTTCTCATCCTCGCATAATATTTTAAGACTTTTACACATTTAACATGTTTCTGTTATTAGAAGTGCATTACTGACCATTTCTTTGTTGTCTTGTATAGATACATGCACCTTTTCTTAATACTGCTTATGTACGGTGTTTTCATATCACATTCAGATAAATTTGAATGTTTTCAACTTTTTATGGACTATAGATGTTGACTATATAATAGAGCATTTTATTGTTTTTTTGTGGCCCAGACATAGTATGTAATGATGTAAATGTACTTCGTTACTGTACTTAGTTTTTTTTTATCTGTACTTTACTGAGTATTTCTGTCAATTAATACTTTTTACTTCTACTCACTACATTTCAAAATAAATACCTGTACCTTTTTCTCAACAAATTTCTAAAACAGGTTTTTTACTTTATTTTGACTACATTTATTGATAGATCATCATTGCTTCATTCCTTTCATGCAATTAATGAAGTTCAAATAAGAATCCTATTGGATGTTAAAAGCGGAAGGCAGGAGGAGGTGGGAGGTGGGGAGCAGAGCAAACTCGTGATTGGATTGGTGAAAGGCAATGACCAACCAATATTTAACCACGCTGGCTCAACAAATCATCATGGTGAAGGAGATTGTTTTGTGTGCCCAAAAATTAAGCGCTCATGACGATTAAGAATTCGGCATCAAATGTGAAAAAGCAGATTGAAGTAAGTTAACGATAATGTATTTTAGGTCTGTTTCATATTTATTACATTTTATTTGGTGCAATACTTTAGCCGGTGTCCTGATGAGTTGTGTTATACTTACAGTTGTTTAAATAAAACAGCAATTCTAAGTTTTAAACTTAACTCCTGTTGAGCCCCAACTTTTAATCTCTAATTTAACCTGCTAATTAAATGCTCACGGAAGGAAGGACACTTTAAACACGTTATTCTTTTTATATTAATTAGCTGACATTTGATTAAAGTTTAATGGTTTACTTTAAAAAAAAAAAAAAAAAAAAATATATATATAGAGATATATATATATATATATATATATATATATATATATATATATATACTGCTCAAAAAAAAAAATTAAGGAAACACTCAACAAAGCTGAATGTGCTGACAACAAAATCACACAAAAATTACCAAAAAATAATCAAATTTATTAACCAATGGAGGCCTGGATTTGGAGTCACACACAAAATTAAAGTGAAAAAACACAACAGGCTGATCCAACTTTGATGTAATGTCCTTAAAACAAGTCAAAATGAGACTCAGTATTGTGTGTGGCATCCATGTGCCTGTATGACCTCCCTACAACGCCTGGGCATGCTCCTGATGAGGTGGCGGGTGGTCTCCTGAGGGATCTCCTCCCAGACCTGGATTTAAGCATCTGCCAACTCCTGGACAGTCTGTGGTGCAACGTGACATTAGTGGATGGAGCGAGACATGATGTCCCAGATGTGCTCAATTGGATTCAGGTCTGGGGAATGGGCGGGCCAGTCCAGAGCTTCAATGTCTTCATATTGCAGGAACTGCTGACACACTCCAGCCACATGAGGTCTAGCATTGTCCTGCATTAGGAGGAACCCAGGGCCAACCGCACCAGCATATGGTCTCACAAGGGGTCTGAGGATCTCATCTCGGTACATAATGGCAGTCAGGCTACCTCTGGCGAGCACATGGAGTGCTGTGCGGCCCTCCAAAGAAATGCCACCCCACACCATTACTGACCCACTGCCAAACCGGTCATGCTGAAGGATGTTGCAGGCAGCAGATCGCTCTCCACGGCGTCTCCAGACTCCAGATGTTACGTCTGTCACATGTGCTCAGTGTGAACCTGCTTTCATATGTGAATCACACATATGTGATGCGCCAGTGGCGAATTGGCCAATCCTGGTGTTCTCTGGTAAAAGCCAAGCGTCCTGCACGGTGTTGGGCTGTAAGCACAACCCCCATCTGTGGACATCGGGCCCTCATACCATCTTCATGGAGTCAGTTTCTAACCGTTTTTGTGGCCTGCTGGAAGTCATTTTGTTCCTCCTTTCACAAAGGTGGAGGTAGCGGTCCTGCTGCTGGGTTGTTGCCCTCGTACGGCCTCCTCCAAGTCTCCTGGTGTACTGGCCTGTCTCCTGTTAGCGCCTCCAGCCTCTGGACACTACGCTGACAGACACAGCAAACCTTCTTGCCACAGCTCGCATTGATGTGCCATGAGCTGCACTAGCGGAGCCACTTGTGTGGGTTGTAGAGTACGTCTCATGCTACCACGAGTGTGAAAGCACCACCAACATTCAAAAGTGACCAAAACATCAGCCAGAATGCACCGGTACTGAAGTGATCTGTGATCCACCTGCTGAACCACTCCTTTATTGAGTGTGTCTTGCTAATTGGCAATAATTTTAATTGCCAATCTAATTGCCATTCCATTTGCACAACAGCATGTGAAATGGATTGTCAATAAGTGTTGCTTCCTAAGTGGACAGTTTGATTTCACAGAAGTTTGATTTACTTGGAGTTATTTTTTTTTGCTTAAGTGTTCCCTTTATTTTTTTGAGCAGTATATATATATATATATATATATATATATATATATATATATATATATATATACACTACCGTTCAAAAGTTTAGGGTCACATTGAAATGTCCTAATTTTTGAAGAAAAAGCACTGTACTTCTCAATAAAGATAACTTTAAACTAGTCCTAACTTTAAACAAATACACTCTATACATTGTTAATGTGGTAAATGACTATTCTAGCTGCAAATGTCATTTTTTTGGTGCAATATCTACATAGGTGTATAGAGGCCCATTTCCAGCAACTAACACTCCAGTGTTCTAATGGTACAATGTGTTTGCTCATTGGCTCAGAAGGCTTATTGATGATTAGAAAACCCTTGTGCAATCATGTTCACACACCTGAAAACAGTCTAGCTCATTACAGAAGCTACAAAACTGACCTTCCTTTGAGCAGATTGAGTTTCTGGAGCATCACATTTGTGGGGTCAATTAAACACTCAAAATGGCCAGAAAAAGAGAACTTTCATCTGAAACTCGACAGTCTATTTCTTGTTCTTAGAAATGAAGGCTATTCCATGCGAGAAATTGCTAAGATATTGAAGATTTCCTACAACGGTGTGTACTACTCCCTTCAGAGGACAGCACAAACAGGCTCTAACCAGAGTAGAAAAAGAAGTGGGAGGCCGCGTTGCACAACTAAACAAGAAGATAAGTACATTAGAGTCTCTAGTTTGAGAAACAGACACCTCACAGGTCCCCAACTGGCATCTTCATTAAATAGTACCCACAAAACTACTATAACTACTACTACAGTGTCAACTTCTACAGTGAAGAGGCAGCTGCGGGATTTTGGACTTCAGGGCAGAGTGGCAAAGAAAAAGCCATATATGAGACTGGCCAATAAAAGAAAAAGATTAAGATGGGCAAAAGAACACAGACATTGGACAGAGGAAGACTGGAAAAAAGTGTTGTGGATGGATGAATCCAAGTTTGAGGTGTTTGGATAACAGAGAAGAACGTTTGTGAGACGCAGAACAAATGAAAAGATGCTGGAAGAATGCCTGACGCCATCTGTTAAGCATGGTGGAGGTAATGTGATGGTCTGGGGTTGCTTTGGTGCTGGTAAGGTGGGAGATTTGTACAGGGTAAAAGGGATTTTGAATAAGGAAGGCTATCACTCCATTTTGCAATGCCATGCCATGCCCAGTGGACAGCGCTTGATTGGAGCCAATTTCGTCCTACAACAGGACAATGACCCTAAACACACCTCCAAATTGTGCAAGAACTATTTACAGCAGAAGCAGGCAGCTGGTATTCTATCGGTAATGGAGTGGCCAGCATTGAGCTGTTGTGGGAGCAGCTTGACCGTATGGTACGCCAGAAGTGCCCATCCAACCAATCCAACTTGTGGGAGCTGTTTCTAGAAGTGTGGGGTGCAATTTCTCCAGCTTACCTCAACAAATTAACAGCTAGAATGCCAAAGGTGTGCAACGCTGAAATTGCTGCAAATGGAGGATTCTTTGACGAAAGCAAAGTTTGATGTAAAAACAATGTTATTTCAAATACAAATCATTATTTCTAACCTTGTCAATGTCTTGACTCTATTTTCTATTCATTTCACAACGTATGGTGGTGAAAAAGCGTGACTTTTCATGGAAAACACAAAATTGTTCGGGTGACCCTAAACTTTTGAACGGTAGTGTATATATATATATATATATATATATATATATATATATATATATATATATATATATATATTAAACTAAAGCAGTTCAATGCATGTTTTCATGTGATGGTGCTTGAGCTTTGATTTACATAACACTTTTACTTTTTTACTTTAAGTACATGTAGGTGAATGTTCTTTTATACCTTGACTTACAAAAAAACAAACAAAAAAAACCTTCAACTTTTACTCAAGTAATAATTTTCAATATACTAATACTTTTTAAGTATGGAACTTTAGTACTTATGCCACCTCTTATGTGGCCTCAAGCCATATGTGCCTCAAAGTACAGTCAATGCAGGGTTTTTTTTTCACCAAGAACCGACTCATTACCTGGTAGCTTTAAATTATGAAATCACCAGGTAAAAAGTCGGTACAACAATTAAAAAAAAAAGATTAATTTTTATATGTATTTTTGACAAGAAATTTCAGTAATAGTAAAAGTCTAATTTTAAAATATTCCACCATCATTCTAACATTCTTCATACAGTTAAAATTATTCAACCCCCAGTAAAGTAAAGCGTTTTAGAAAGTTTGACGTTTATTTTGTATCTTCTTCACAATCAGGTCAAAGAAGGTATTTAATTTAAAAATAAACAAATGCAACTAAAATTACAACAATATATTTGTTGTACAACAACATCCTTTTAGTAATTTACTCATTGACAAAATTATTCAACCCCTTAGTCACATATATCATTGGTACAACTCCCTTTGGCAGTAATAACGTCCTTCAGCCATGAAACATAACTTGACAAGTTTCTTCTTCATCTAAAGGTATCTCAGCCCATTCCTCATGGGCAAAGTCCTCTAGTTCATTGACATTCTTGGGCTTGCGTGCCTTCAAGTCCCACCATAGATTTTCTATGGGATGTAAGTCAGGTGATTGTGATGGCTACTCCAGAATCTTCCAACACTTCTTCTGCAACCAAGCCCTTGTAGAATTTGAGGTATGCTTGGGATCATTGTCTTGTTGGAAGTTCCAACATCTCCCAAGCCTCAGCTTTGTCACTGACTGCATGATATTGCAAGATGGAAAATGGTCCTTAATGGAAACAGCCAAATAAAAAGGGACAGATATTTCTACATAAAATTGTATTGACAAATTTTTACCCTCCAATTTTTACCTTTCTCTGTGAAACAGCAGTTTCTTAAAAGGCGCCTTAACTTATAGCTATCTTTTTAAATATCATTGACAATCCTCAAAATTAAATTAAGAACACATTTATTTACTTTAGCATTTCAATTACCTTTGTAGATAAATGGTGTAGTGCTCAGGTAAAAATCAATCACATTGTTATTGTTAACTGGAAAGTTAAGGGCCATCATTTTTCTATTTTACAACACTCAGCAATAGCAGATAGAGTGTGTTGCTAACATGTTGAATCTTTAAAATTTTCTGAACAGATGGACACAGACAGCTTTATTCATCCCATAAATTTAGCACCCAGTAAGCAGGTAAATAAAAATAAAATGAAGCACAGTAATAATACATAATAATATATGATATTATGCTATAGTTTTTCACATTGTATTTTCACATACAATCAGAAAGATTTATTATTACGGCAACAATAAGAAAATGAATAAATTGATCTATTGTTCATATAATAGACTTGGTTTCGGTTGAACTAGAGACTTAAATGTATCCATACATAATCTGCATATTATTATTATTTTACACCAGTGAACACTGCCTGGCTGCTTAAAGAGTCATATAAAAACAGTTCTCAATGTCATTGTCACTTTATCTTGCTCTTTGGTGATTCACACTTAAATGGTATCACTGCTTTGAGACAATGGACACATTGTAGGTAGAAAAGGGAGGTCACCAGCAGAGCAGTATTAGTACGTGTTTTATTGTTGAAGATGATTTGCATGATGGTTGGAGCTTTATACCACTACGTATGTGGTATGAATATTCTATATTTTCAATTTGAGAGATCAGCAGTCCTAATGACGAAATATTTGGTCATCTAAATCCCATCCCAGTTTTGCACAACAACTTTATTCCAAACTCCATCCTGAGCCACACATTTAGTATTTACATTTAGTAAGCAATGTTAAAGACATTTAGCAAAGAAGCAGACAAACAGGAATCCACTAAATCATTAGGAAAAAAAAAAAATTTCACAAAGCTGAAATCACTTTAAGTCAACTGATCATACAATGAAATTTAGTTGGGCTTGGTGTATTAAAGGATCTGTGGGAAAACATGCAAATCAGCATTTAATAAAACAGACTTCATGCACTTTTAACGTACTGTTTGAAGTTAGATTAATATACAGCAAGGAATAAAGTAAGGAAGCAATATGGTAATTATTCAGCTTCTCATTTAAAAAAGAAAGGAAATCACTGGGAAAGCACTATGGGAGCACTGCATTTACATTCATGGACATACACAAAGTAACAGCAGATGTAGATGGATGGACATAGAGGCACCGTCTTTCTGTACTTGTCCCTCTGTATAGTCAGCAACTAGTAATCACATGGGAGCAAAGTGTGAGAGGTGACAAGAGCGGACTGATTGCGTACTGCGGGAGTAGAAACACTGAGTGTAATGCTGTGTCAGCACTTAAGACGTGAGTGATGAAAGAATGAGCGACTCTCCCATCAAAAAAGCCTTTAGAGCTTTCTAACTCAACACACTAATATTGGCCACACACTGTGTTGAAACTGTTCATAGTGTACTAGTGCACAAAAACTAACTCAAACACTGTGCTTGTGTACTAGTGTAATTAGGAAGTACTTCTGTAGTACACCTATAGGCTTGTTCTTATTTTGAATTCCATGTTAAGACAGTCATTCCTGAATTATATAGGACTAAATAAAATTTAATTTTATATACTTTATGTAGGGCTGACATGACCCATTTAGTTTAACTGAAGCAAGCTAGATAGTTCACTGCCGAAGTATTGAAGAGGTTGCTGCCATTTGGACCCATATTTTATAACATGCATAATGTACTATAATGTATGTACTAAAAATAAACTGCTATTTAAATGGTCTTAAACTTAGACAAGTGTCGGTGCTGTAAGTAGGGTCTTAGTTATAGTACGAGTTCTTTATTACTGCAGCATTTGCAAATGAATTTTAAATACAGTATTACCCTACAAGGGGCGCATTTGCACAATACTCACCCTGGACTTAACTGTGATGCAGTACTGCCCTACCCATATACATGGGTCACATGTTATTTAAATGTCATACTGGAATCATAATAATATCTGAAGCCAATCACGTTTTGACACTTTAGAAAATTACACATTACTGTTTACTACTCGAAATTGACATATGGAACATGCATTTTTACTACAATTTAACCAATACAGTTACCTTACAAAGTTTTGATTCTAAAATAACTACTTATGCAGACCTTTTGGTTTCATAAGCATTTAACCTCCTGAGCCAATATTTCAGCTGTAATTGCACTCTTTTTGGAATATTATATCTCAATCAGCATTTTACATCTGGATACTGATATTTTTTCCCCATTCTTTTTGGCAAAATTACTAAAGTCCTGTCTGATTGGACAGAGACTGCAGAGTAATTCTCAAACCTGACCACAAGTTGGATTGATATGTGTTTTTTTAGTTGAGGTTTCTGGTTTTAAATCACATAATTTTAGTTCTGGAAGCATGAAATCACAACTGTCCTGAAAAAAAGGTGAACCATCGGAATCAGAGCAGACCTTAAAAGCTCTAAAGGGTGGGACGGAATTCTTGCTATTTAATTAGTTTTCATTTCTCAAATTCATAGGAAACAAATGCCTAAAACTTAACGGCTTTTACCATGCTTCATTTTGGAAACCATGTTTACAGAATGTTGGATTGAGCTCCTGCCAAACGTGGCACACCAAAAGGAAATAATTAATTACTATTAAGGTGCTTTTTAAGACTTGAGTAAATGTTATTAAGCCCAGTTGTAATGACAACACTGATCAATTCATTTTTTTTTTTTTTTTTTACTTTGGTTGTTCTAAATTTGGGAGATTTTGAGAACCTTAGCTTTGAAAGAGTGTTTCATTTCATTACATTTATTATATTATGTCATCAAAAGTGCCTTACAATTATCCCAAATTGATGGTTGAGGTAACAATATGGAGTCAGCCATGATATAGCACCCCTGGAGCAATGAGGGTTTAGGGCCTGATCGATAGGATTGAGATCATGGCTTTATGTTGACCACTGCAAAACCTTGACTTTTATACTTAAGCCTCTCTGTAACCAGTATGGCACTGGTGTAAGACTCATTTGCACCCAAGCTTTAACTTCCAGGCTGATGTCTTCAGATGTGGCTTCAGTATTTCTACTTAGAGTTCTTTCCTCATGATACCATCTGTTTTGTGACATGCACCAGTCCCTCAACCTGATGCCTAGATTTAACAGTTTTCTCAGTGTTCCCCCAAATAGTTAGATTTTATTTTCAGCAGACCACAGGAGATATATCTAAATATTAAGGTCCTTGTGTCTGTGTGCATTTGCAAACATTAATCTGGCTTTTTTATGTTTTTTTAATAATGTAATGGCTTCTTCTTGGCAGAGTGACCTTTCAGCCCATGTCGATACAGTGCTCATTTCACTGTGGATACTGACACAATCTTACCAGCTTCAGCCAGCATCTTGACAAGATTTTTACAAGACTTTTTTCTTGACCAGAATATGGATTGATATGCACATTTCTGGGACACAGAACCAGTCTCCTTCCCAAGCGGTTGTAATGGCTGGACATTCCCATCTTGTTTGTACTTGCGTATAATTGTTTGTACAGATGAACAAGGCACCTTCAGGCTTCTGGATATTGCACCCAAGATTGAACCACTCTTGTGCAAGTCCACAATTCTTTTCCTGATATCTTGACTGATTTCTTTTGACCTTCCCATGAGGTTACACAAAAACGCAGTGTGCTTCATGTATTCAGATGTTGCCAATAAGCCTATCAGAAGCTTCCAAAGACATGACATCATTATACAGGCTGTCCCAAATTGTTTAAAGGCATAGTAATTTTAGTAAACTTGACTTTGAAGAAAGCAAAAATAATATGCCTTAAAAATTTCACTCATTATTCTGGCATTTAGCAAAATGAAATAATTTTGGTAATCCATTTTGAACTAAAACTGGAAAAGTTTATTCTGATTTCATGTCAGACTGTATAAAACTACACATTATTTTTTTTCCTTACCGTGTTTGTAAACTTCTGGTTTCAGATGTAGGTAATATGCAATTTAGGTTTAGCTCCCCCTGATGGAAACTTACCACTGTTCACTAGTCCAATTCTTAATAAAAGTTTGTACTTAAGAGTACTAAAACTTGCCAAGAAATTTAACAAAACTAAACCAATAAAATAGGAGAAAACGTGTGTATGCATTTTAGACAAAAACACCTAATTACTATAATCTTAATTTCAACTAACATTTTACATCTTGTTAGTCAGAGCATATAGTTAGTATGTGCAATACATTTTATGAAGTCTCAAAAAGCTGTTGGCTGAAACATATCAAACTCTGCATTAGTTTAGCAATGTAGTCCTTTAGTCCATCACAAAGTGCTGACACAGATGTGTGTGGAGTAAATAACGACTATCCCTAAACAGCCCACTCTTTTCCACTAAAGCGGAAGGGTTAGAACACAAATAGCACTCTCTTTGGTGAAATGAAATTGTGTTTGCTTTGAGATATAGGGCATTACCTAAAACAACATAGAAAGAATGCCATTATTAAGCAGACTAAAAAGAACAGTGCCCACACAGCCAAGTGGATACATTCATTTTGCAAACATTACATATACAATGAAGCTAATTCAAAAGAAGTAACAATGCAACATGACACAGCAAGTCAAACTAAAGAAAACTGGTCAGTGGTCAGCAAAATGTTACACAATGCAAATTGCAGACCTATGTGGAGAAATTCAGATGAAATAAAGCAACAAACATTTAAAAGTATGCTAACCACAATGTGGCAAAAGTACTAAACCACTGCTACAATGCACAGATACCTTCTGTCTCTGCAGCAGCTGGAGCCAAAACCCACATTCTAAAAACTGCACCAAGACTAGCAAAACTAGGGAATTCCCTACCATTGCTAATTTTAAACTATCTAGATCTAAATGTAGATACAAAAAGTCCTGTTTTCAGGGTTTACACAATAGCACATTATGGTTAATGTTAAAGCATTTCATGAAATAAGGGACAGGGTAGGTTTAAAAAAAGTGTTCCTAATGAATTAGCATCAGTTAAGAGTGCACTCACACATAAGCTGTCTTTCAGTACGCTCCCACAGTGAATATATACAGACACACAAACTGAATGAATTCAATACAAACACACACACACACACCTTACGCTTACATTTATTTGGAAATTAATCTTCAGAAAAATCCCAAACACAGCCTAACACTGACAGTAACCTTGGAAACTAACTAATGTGCGGGAGCCAACTTCTCTTTTTAAAACTAATCAGAAGGTATTAGCTATTGTTTGTTTGAACATTGATGTCTGACATCGATTGCTATATAGAACACATACATTGCTAAAGTATGTGCATGTATGTATGTATGTATGTATGTGTTCTATATAGCAATCAATGTCAGACATTAACCATGTTAAAACATACCTAAAATGCAGTATTGCAGAGATGTTGAGCTGTTATGCACTGGCAGCATGTGAAAGGTGTTCATCCCCCCCCCCCTTCAGCCTATGAAGGCTGGGCTAGGATCCAGCCAAATGTAATTGATAAACACTTTTTTCCCATTAAAGTCAAACAAAACTATTTGTATTTTATGTATTAACCACTCATATTTTTTAATGGTCAGAATGTAAAATGATTTGGATGGTGGATGATTCTCTGAAGGGCTCAGAATCAGGTGTGCTGCTGGAATTTTTAAAAACCTCCATGTCTCTGCTGGACCTGACCAAGTTTCACCAGTTCTATTAGGAGACCTACACTCCAGCAAATTAATATGTTTATGGAAAGCTACACAAAACCATTGACTCAAGTAAAGCCTTTAAACTTCAAAGCCACAAAAAAAACTTACAACTTATTTGTAAGTTAGAGAAGTGCTAGAGAAGTGTGTAAATAAATTGATTAAATAAAGTGTTTTATAACAGGTCCCAGCACCATGATTTCTTAACGTGGATCATGAGCTTTTTTCATGAGAACTGCAATTAGACCTGCTTCTGGCTGAGAGACATTGGCTTAAATATGGGGACTTGACATTACGGCACCCGATATAGCAGATTCTTCCAGCTGCATGTTCACTGATGCTGCTACTAAGCTCTACTTCAATGATGTCAATCCTAAAACTGCTCCCTAAATTTGCCTGATATATTTACAAAGGTATCCTGCCACTTCAAAAGCACAACATAAAAATTAACATGTCCTTTCTAGACCCCAACTGCCATAATAGAGATATGTGTGCTTGGTTAAAACTGTTATAAATTAAAACATGAGAAAAACTTAAATATCCTTAAGGTGAATTTAAATATATGACTGTAATTACCATGCAGATGTAGTATAACAAAATACACATTTTAAGACTTTGCATCAGTTCATACTCAGCAGATTGGATTCTGTGTTTAAGACTTGAGCTCAGGACTACCATGATTATGTGCTAAGTTAACTGGTAAAATACTCAAATGCAATGTTTTTTTTCCCCACATAAAATCTGTAATGTTGCTGAAACTCAGAAACATTGTTATGTGATTTAGGGCTGCAACAACGAATCGATAAAATCGATAAAAATCGATTATCCAAAGTATCGATAATGAATTTCCATTATCGATTCGTTGGGTTGCACTATTTCCGCGTTACTCGTGATGTCGTAACCGTTTGCGTCACCTGCAGCGCTTCAATAACGCTGGAAACAAATAGCGGGTTGAACAGAACGAGGCGGAGTCTGCAAAACAAGTTATAAATCGTACAAATGAGACACAGCCAACGTTAAAAAAATCTCCGGTTTAAATTCAAACTGCGGGAGCTTCACCTGCCGGTTCCACCTCACCGAGGAACTGATTCTCAAGCTCTGCGAACATGAACTGTGCTGCACGGAGATGATACATGATAACAGAGTATGTCCGTTATACGAATATGTCCGCAGTTCCCGGGACATGTCCGTATTTCACGTCCTTTCCCGGGTTTTTTTAAAGTGAGGAAATTGTCCTGGTTTTTAAATGACCTTCATTGGATCATTAAATGTCCCGGCACTGGGACACTGCGCACTGAGTCTGAGCTGCGTGTCAGTCCGCAAGCAACTCGCAAGTTTAAAGCGCAAGTCTGTTTACAAAAGCGACTTTTCACACGAGGTATTTTTTTTGTTCATTGGCTAATTTGTCAATTTATTTTTTTCAATAGCTGGTTGTTAATTAGTTCATTTGTTATTTTTTTTTTCCAATAGGCTACAGAACAGACAGTATTTGGAATTAAGTGTACTGTAATAGTATGTTTAAATACAAACATACTATATATAATACTATACTATAGAATAATTTTACTGAACCCCCCCCCCCCCAAACAGCTTAATAAGTGTTTAAATATGCTTTTATAAATACTGTACATACAACTTGTACACAAAGGTGCTAATTAATGATCAAGGTACACATTATTTGATAAAATATGAGTGAAGACACTGCACACTATGGGAGTGAGGTTAAATTAGTTGCATTTAAAGGAGAATTAAGTAACATATTAGAGTGACTCAAATTTGTGTAATTTAGTATTTTTTTTCACACTGTGCTACATATTGTCAGTGTGTATGTGAGATTTGTGTTTAATTGTCTTTGGGCTACTTGGATGCCTTAAACTCCTACTGTAAATAAAACCAGACATTTATTGACCTGCTTAATAATTGTACAGTGTAGTTGGTTTTCTTCATAACTACTGACATGTAATGTTCTCGTTTGTAAGTCGCTTTGGATAAAAGCGTCTTTTAAATGATTAAATGTAAATGCAAAGACATGGAAATTTTTTTTTAATATTTATCCGATTAATCGATTAATCGAAAAAATAATCGGCCGATTAATCGATTATCAAAATAATCGTTAGTTGCAGCCCTAATGTGATTCAATCTATTACAAATAAAAAAAAAAAAGAAAAAAAAAAGACAGATGATGGTTAAATTTTTGCTGGTAACCGTTAGCTGAGAGTCAACACTGTAACCTCACTGCAATTCTACAATTTTTAAACTTGGAACATAAAAATTCTTTTCCTACCGCAATGCAGTCTCAGGATAAAGAGTAAACTATATTTTTGTGAGATACTAAAAAAAGCAGTAAAAAAATGGTGTGGTTAAAAACGCTGCATACCTGGCAACCCGCCCACCAATATTAGGAAAGAGCGTATGTTCTGAACAGGAGCCAGACTAGTGCTGTATAAGAGGCAGTCGCGAATTGTGAGTGGGAGTGGGTGCTTGTGTGTAAAGAGGATACTTTTTCTAAATCTTTCTAGCGCTCGTGCTCGTATTCTCACTCTCTCTCTCACACACAATGTGGACAGCTTGTGCTGTGTAAAAAAAAATAATAAAACAAATAAATAAATAAATAATAATAAAAGAATTGAAAAGTAGCTTCACTTCAGGAACGCTCATACAAATATACAGTACGTTGAAATAAATGTAAATTTCCCAGTGAAACCCACAGACATAACATAACCAACCAGACTGATTAGCAAAAAAGTCCTAAAATGTTGGAATATCGGCTCCCTCTCCTCACTGCTATATTTTCCTGTTTTCTTTCCATGCCGAAATCTCCTTAAATGACTGGAGGTTTGCATTAAACAGGAGAACTGCTACTAATGAAGCATTGTATTTTTATGAGTAAATACCCGAGTCATTTCCGAGTTTGGATCACGAAGAATGATGAGTACTATCCCAAAAATACCATCCCTAGTGTGAAACATGGGGATGGAAGCATCATGCTTTGGGGGTGTTTTTTCTGCACATGGGACAGGACGACTGAACTGTATTAAGGAGAGGATGACCAGGGCCATGATTTTGGGGAACAACCGCCTTCCATCAGTTCCAGCATTGAAGATGGTCATGGCTGGGTCTTCCAACATGACAATGTACCAAAGCACACAGCCAGGATAACCAAGGAGTGGCTCCATAAGAAGCATATCAAGGTTCTGGAGCCTCCAGACCTAAACCCTATAGAAAACTTTGGAGGGATCTCAAACTCTGTGTTTCTCAATGACAGCCCCTGAAACCTGGCTGATATGGAGAATATCTGTATGGAGGAATGGGGCAAAATTTTTACTGTAGTGTGTGTAAAACTGGTGAAAAACTACAGGAAATGTTTGACCTTTGTAATTGCAAACAAAGACTACTGTACCAAATATTAACATTGATTTTCACAGGTGTTCAAATACTTATTTGCAGCAGTAAGACACAAATAAATTATAAGAACATTTCCTTCCAGAACATTTCTGGATTTTTTTAGATTATGTCTCTCACAGTGGACATGCACCTAACATGAAAATATCAGACCCCTCTATGATTTCTAAGTGGGAGAACTTGCAAAGTTGCAGGATGTTCAAATACTTATATTCTTCCTATTTTTTCACCAGATATAGGGAAAAAAAATATAATTGTTTGTTAAATGGTACTAATACTTGGATTTCATAATGTCGTACAGTATATTAACCTTTTGAGTTTTAGCCTATGCAATCAAAAAATCAATTAATCACGTTACTCCAGATCTTATCAGCTATAAAACTAAGATGATGCTCTGGTGGCAACAGCTAAATGTTTCGACTTTAAAACAACAGCACTATTAATAATTGAATACTACTATAATTAGATGACCTTACCTAACATTATCAGCAGACAGAGTAAAGGCTACAATGGCCCTTTGAATCTCAAATTAGATTATAGATAATAATAGAAGTGAATATTCTGTTCTCTAAACCATTCCATGCTTAGTGCATTCAACCTGCCATGAGAGTAGAGTAGAAAGCATAACAAAGGAGTATTTAATTATCCTTTACTGCTAAAAACAAATCATCCACAATTATTTACTTACATAAAAACAAGGGGTGGCAAGTAACTGGCATTACTGCAATAAGTGATTAATCCAAAACAGGATAATTGATGGATGGAAGGTGGAAATACAGATCATTAATACAATTAAAAGGAAATTCCAGCTAAAAATGTATAACAAAGTTTTAAATATTCTGATACATGATTACAAGTACCATTACAGTTGTCTCACATGTGAATAAGTATATGGTACACAATTATGTCATATGCTATATTTTAATCACCTCAGTGGCACCACTGTAGTGAAAATAATCCAACAATCAGAACTGTATAGCTACCAACATCCTGTACACAGAGTCCTAGGAGCACAGATGATAAATTAAAGGATAATTACCACAAACTGTGAGGCAATAAAACAGATAATAATAATGTGTAATAGAGTACACAACAAATAAACAGTGTTTAAAAGCTTCGGTAGCACTGCTGTTTCTGATTTATTTGTAACAGCACTACACCTCACTGCTGCATTAGTATCATCCATCAGACCAGAGTAAAGTGGACAAAAAAGAAACAGAAAAAACGATGGACTACAGTCTGTAATTATAAAATTATATACATATATATATATGTATATATACATATAAGTAAGGTACTACTACAAAAGTGAGATAGTAACTGTTATAGTACCAGTCAAAAGATTGGACACACCTCCACTTTGCTCGACTTATTGTCCAGTTTATCAGTTCCATTTACCATAAAGATGGAATTTGTAGTTCTACAATTACAGACTGTTATCCATCAGTTTGAGCACTATAGTACATACTGGTGTTAGTCCCCTTTACTCTGTTTTCTAATGGTCAGGACCCCAATAGCACCACAGAGCAGGTATTATTTGGTTGGTACATTATTCACTGAGGTGTTTAAATGAAATTACAGAAACACTGCTGCAATAAAACTTCCCTCACTGCATCAGTGTCACTGCAGAACTTACAATAAACAATACACCACCTAAATTATATCTGTTCGGTGATGGTCCTGACTAATAGAGAACAGAGAACCAACACAGTCTGTACTACAGTCTGTAATTAAAAACTACAGAGTATAGCTGTATGGTAAGTGGAGAAAATAAACAATGGAGCCAATAAACAATTAGGTGTTGTGTCAACAATTCTCATTGTTACAGTACATGATGCTAAACTGAGTTTCACAGTATTTCCATTCACCAAAACACTCATTAAAATACATAACTCATCATTTGAATATACTAATAATTAGCACCAACACATTTAATCTACACAGTCAGCATAACTCAAAATTATTCACTTTTAATAATAATGTATTGTGTAACAGTTTGCATGTGCATGTCCTTATCATTTTTCTTGTGGTTTAAAATTATATAAAAATAGAGCACAACTGTAAAGCAATTTCTTACACAGCTAAAATATACCTAATTGGTAGGATATTACAAATGATACCCCAGTTTTTAATTAGCTAACAATTAATTTAATAATTATTATAATAAAAAATAATTTACTTTAATAATCCTGCATTTTAAACTTTGTTTGCATTTCGTCTTGTGGTGATCACCAAAAATACCAATATGAATATATATATATATATATATATATATATATATATATATATATATATATATATATATATATATATATATAAAAAAATGTTCTGCATGCCTTGTTTACATTGCAAGCTAAATTTCTGAAGTAAATTTACTTGAGATGGTTGGGCTACCTGGGCGGCACGGTGGCTTAGTGGTTAGCGCCCCTAATAGTGGATAAAGCGAAATATAATGGATGGATGGTTGGGCTACCTAATGACAGAATAGATTGTTTACTATGATTGCACATTATTACATACAAGTCCTGTTGGACCAAATGGGATTTCAACTGGTAAATGAGCATTCCATAAATTCTTCACAGCCTGCTATTCGTCTCACATAGCCCCTCCCATTGTTGAAGCTTGTAATTTTCTTAACATTTGAGGTGGAGTCAACTTTACATTAACACTTATCTGCCAAAGGTTAAGAGTAGGAAAATAATGATTTTGGTGTGAACAGCCTCTCCCACCAGCCTAAGAATGAACTTTATTAGTAATAAAACTCATTCCTGTTTCTGACAAATCCTGTCTTGGATCCTTATTGTGTCCTGGCATGTGACTACAGGTTAAAAAAAAAGTAGAGCCAACACCTGCACTGCCTGGCCAAAAGCAAATATGAGCACCTAAATAACCGGGTTTAACTTCCCTGATCGAACAGATATTTTCAAAGGCAGCAATGTATCGGAAATTCATGAACCACAGCGTCCTGAACATTTTGAAAGTTTTGAAACAGCGTTTACCGTACAGTTATAAAAAATGTTGAAACAATGCCACAATAAATGTACACCATAATCAAAGATAACTTGCTCCTATCTTTTAAGAATTACACATTAAAATAATTTTAATCATTTTTCTAAAATATACTCTGCACATTAAGCAGTCCAGGTCAGATGGAGGCTATGAAACAGATCTGTCAAAGGTACACTAGGTTGTACGGTGACAGCTGGCAGCTGCTGAACAAGGTGTGTACCGGATCTGTTGAACACACTGGGTGTTTGTGATCTCTCTTTGCATTTGGCAGCACGCTTATTGCTGGCAGCTGCCAACAGCAGTGACTCGAAGCACACAAGCTTATGTAACCTCTGACAGCAGCTCTGATTCAGTTAGTCTGCTGGCAGTGATGGAACTGGACCAGGCTGATAAGCTTTAACTGATAAGCTTACACTCATGATCACATGGCATTGTACTGTAAAAGGCACACGTGCAATTGCACTTATAGGATTACAGCATGATTCTTTAAACTGTTGGTGATGCAGCATACACATTTTTAAACTTGCTTTAATACTTAATACTGTAGTGAACCCAGTTCCAATATTTTATTAGCCTCTGTCCTAGACAGGCAGAAGAGGAGCAAACATTACACACAGGATAGGCAGGAAAAAACATTGGACACAACAATGGTCAAAACGGCCCTTCTAACCCAGGATGGGTTAGAAGGATGGACCAGTGGCCAGCTCTAGGACAACTCCTGCTGGTTTCAGACTTCTTCCATTTACTGATGATGGAGACCACTGTGTTCATTTGAACTTTTAATGAATCAGGAATTTTCCTGTACCCTACAACATCTGGCTTCTCACTCTGCTCACAAGCTCCACACAACTGGACAAATTTTCATTCAAAACCATCCCTAAAGCTAAAGATCTCTGCACCTAGATGAGACATATTTACCTTATGGCTTCATATTATTAATGCATAAACCAGATGTGTTGCTTCACAGTTTGTGTTAGTCATCTTCTAAACATTTATAAGTGATAACATGCCCTCAGGATGCTGGTGGTATTTTTGGATAGTAGACTAATATCTTTCAACAATATCTTTATAGTGCAACACACTATAAAGCAACAAGACACGAGAGGGCATGCATTATTATGAATAAATCATTGGAAATAATATATTTCCATAATATATTTATGGAAAGCAAAATCATTAAGAAACTGTTCTTCTGCAATGTAATCTATTCCAGTTTGCAATGTGAACACTGATCACTGCGTAACAGGATTTCGGTTTCTTTAATGATAAAAAGAATTGTCATCTGGTAGCCATATTACAGAAATATTCATTGGGAATCAGGTCACTGTTTATATCAATAGTATTGACTGTTTATATTAATCTGTACTTTATTATTTAAATTGATGTATTATATATAATGCATTGTTACAAATGTGAAGTGGTCAGAGGGGTGCATTAATGTTAATGATGTCATGGGTAAACAAACGGCTCTTGCAAACAGATTTAATGAACGGTACTACATATGTTCTATAATTACTAATACATCATACCACATCAGGGGTAATATCAAAGTACATAGAAAACCAGATAAACTCCAGGCTGAAACTTTAAAACAAAAAAAATCTACATGGTGTAGCTAATGAGTAAACGTACACACTGGTCACACTTCAAATGTACCTGCGCTCCACTAAATAAAACTTAAGCGTCTTTCCAAGATTGTTTATTGTGTTCACAAGATGTCACGTTCAGTCCATGATGCATTAAGAGGATGATCAATTCAAATTATTGCAAGAATATTTATGTAGGAAAACTTTAAAAAATCAAGTGCAAAAAAATTGCAGATTTTGCCAAATGTTTGTTTAATAATTTTGGGCAAATGTAAAGGTAAAGGCTCTTTTACACTTCAACCTAAAGTTACGAACATAAAACTGCAACAGATTAAAGAACTGGAAGGCCCTATGAATTAAAAGAAAAGTAAGTTTAGAGCTGCAGCTTGGTGCTTTAAAGATAAGCAATATAACCTTCAATTTAACTCGAACTAGAAAAACATGCATGTAATGTTCTCCCATTCCTTACAGGGAGATACTTACAGGGGGAAGCTGCATGACACAGACATTTTAAAGTTTAATATAGTTCTGCACAGATATAATCACCACCACTCTGTCTTGTTCTGAGGGATTGCATGGCATTCAGGTTTGAGATGTTGTTGCTTTCAAATATTGCAATTTCAGGATAATATGGGCCTCAGAAGCTTGTTAAAAATGAGTTTAAGGAGATTATTTGCTTTATTATCTGCACCTGTTAGCAACACATATGGATGGCAAAACCTCACAAACATTTCAGCAATTAAACTTTAGGTTTACCTTGCGCCCAAATGTTGTTTAAAAAATTTCACATAGAAGAAAACTTAGAGCTGAAATGTAAAACTGTCTGTCTTTGACTGTGAACATTGTGTACTTTTTCTGTGCATGCCCAGACACATTTATTGAGGCTGGTCAGGCTTGTATAAATAAGGAAGAATCGGGGGGGGGGGTGCATGTGGTGAAAATGTAAATGATTAATATAATAAAATGCTTCTTTTAATGTATACTTTTATCCAAATGCAAAACTTGAAACTGTAATATACCATTGATATGCTTAATGAACAAAAATATTCCAGGACCCACATACTGCCCATATAAGAGCTTTTAAGACAACCCTTTAAATCTGCCCTCAAAGCTATAACAATTTCCACTCTTCATGTGGGGCTTTCTACAAGATAGGGATGTGACTTGGACTTTTTGTTTATTTATATTTAATTATAATTTTGTAGATGCCTTCATCTTAAGCAACTAACAAGTATCCCAACGTGATGGTTGGGTTTAAAATAGTGTCAGCCATGAAACAGCACCCTTTGCCCAAGAGCCCACACTCAGTAGTGCACTCAAAAGTTGAACCTCTAGATTTCAGATTATAGCCCCAAACCCTAACCACGGAGATACCATACCCTACATGTAGAAGTTCATTTATGAGGACAGCCCACTGCTGGAGAAGAGAACCTTGCTTCCAATTCCTGTCCTAGTTCTGTTTAAAGATATTGAATGGGGTTGAGGTCAGGGCTCTATGTGGATCAGTCAAAATCACACCAAACTTGCCCAACCATGCCTTTATGGCATTTACTGTTGTGCTCTGGGCCACAAATATGCTCGAAAAGAGAACAGCCTTTCTTAAACTGTTTGCACTAAATTGGAAACATCAATTGTCGAAAACGCATGGCAAGGTGCAAAATTTACATACCTGTGGGAATAGGTTTGATTTTATTGTTTACTGCCACTTTGGTACACAACAGGCCATATATATGACATACTATTGTTTGTGTCTGCAGTTTAGGTTTTTTTGTATTGTATTTTTTTGCATGTGTAACATACATTGGTTATTTCATTATATACTATATTTTATGAAAACTGTCCAGCGATAGGTTGGCGCCCTGTCCTGGGTGTATCTGCCCGGCGCCCGAGACGCTCTCCCCTGGATGAGCATGGGGAACCCCACCGCGACCCTAATAGAGAATAAAGCGGAAGATAATGAATGAATGAATGAATTAATTATATGAAAACTTCACCTGCAACATATTTAGAAAGAACTGTCTTAATATTAATGTGTGCCACTTTGCTTTCACTCCTCTGTCCATTTCATTCCAAATTTCATTCCCAGCTTGATGGGTTTAAGGTCTGGAGACTGTGATGCCACTCCATGTTTCCACCACTGTATTCTTTTTTTCCTGAGGTTGTTCCGGTAGAGCTTAGACTTGGGTTCTGGGTCTGGGTTATTATCTTGTAGGATTAAGCCCTGACCAACTAGACGCATAGCAGAAGTTTGCATGGTTCTGCAGAATGCTGTGGTAGCCATTTTGGTTCAGGGTATCATACATATAAGTGAGTAAACCCCTAAGAGACTGCACCCCAAAATGTCCAAATTGAGCACTGCTTGTCATTTTCCTTCCAAAGTGTCATGTGACTAGTTTTATGTTACTAGCTCTCAGGTGTGTTCAGTTTTGTAACACACCTTTGACATGCTCTCATACCGGTCACTGAAAGTTTCAGCATGGCACCTCATGGCAAAGAACTCTTAGGATCTGAGGATCTTAAAAGAAGAATTGTTGTGCTACATGAAGATAGCCAAGGCTACAAGAAGCGTGCCAACACCCTGAAACTGAGCTGCAGCAAAGTGACCAAGATCAGCCTGCATTTTAAATGAGCAGGGTCCACTCAGAACAGACCTCACATTGGTTGTCCAAAGAAGCTGAGTGCACATACTCAGCGGCATATCCAAATGCTCTCTTTTAAAGATAAGTGCAAAGAGTACAAAGATAAGTGTATCATGCCTACAATCAAGCATGGTGGTAGGAATGCCATGGTCTGGGGCTGCACAAGTACAGCAGGTGTTGGGGAGTTCCATTTCATTGATGAACTCAAGTATGTACTGTGAAACACTGAAGCAGAACAAGATCCTCTCCCTCCGGAAACTGGGTAGCAGGGCAGTGTTCCAGCATGATAATGATCCCAAACACACCTAAGACAACCACTGCTTTTTTATTAAGACCTAACCAAATAAAACATCTTTGGGGCATCCTCAAGCTGAAAGTGGAGGAGCGTAAAGTCTCAAATATCTGCCAGCTCCGTGACATCGTCATGGAGGAGTGGAAAAGCATTCCTTTGGCAACCTGTGAAGCTCTGGTAAACTCCATGCCCAAGAGAGTTAAAGCAGTTCTTGAAAATAATGGTGGACACTTTAGGAACCTTCACTAAGGGGAGTACTCACTTTTGTTGCCGGATGTTTAGACATTAATGGCTGTATATTGAGTTATTAGTTATACAAGCTGCACACAGACTTTTCACACACACATACATATATACATATACACTTATGATTCTGGTAAATCTATTTGAATTTCTGCAGAAATATGTATGAGGCTAAGAAAACTCTATTCATCCTAAAAAAATAGGATGGACTATGGGGAAGATGTATAGCTGTTACGCAATTAAGCAGAAAGAATAAACAGTTAGTTGTCACACCAGATGAGAGCACGAGGACTCAGAAACTTCCTCTTACAAGTTCACTGTGTCATACTGAAAATCTGTATTGAGGTTCCAACTGACTGCAAAACATGTAAGCAATATGCAAATAACACAGCATTTAAAAACCTGGCAAATGAATGTAGTAAAGTAATAATCATCATTTTACCTCTTTTCTTTTACAGATATTGATTGGATCTTTATTTTAATTAAATATTTAAATCTTATGGCAGACAATTCCGGTCATGGCAGCATAATAGGAGGACGTGCGCTAGATCTCTCAGAACAACAAACGGTATTTTGGCACTGCTCCAAGTCAATACACGTGCATTTAATGTATAAGTGATTTAATATATGGACTTTGGAAAAAAGCATGCCAGTTAAACCAGCGAAAACAAGATCAAAGACGAGTGTTTTCGGTCCTTCGGTACCACAATTTGTTACCTCCAACAGCAGAGCGAAAATGGCGACAACGAGTGGCATATCACCAGACAAGGTACAAGCTTCAGGTGAATACAATCCTGGATACCATTAGCCCACTTCAAAGTGAAAGTATGCAGAGACAACAAAACAGGGTTAGACTTTCAGAAATTGCTCACAGCTGCAGAGGGCCACATCAGTGAGACGGAAGATGTAACGACACAAATAAAACAAAAGTGGAGGAATTGGAGGCTAAAATGAAATCACTTACGGAGAAGAACGAAGACTTGGACGCTCTAATATACGGCTTCTTGGACTTCCAGAAGGTGCTGAGGGGAGAGATGCTGAAGATTTTCTCAAAAAATGGCTACATGAGGTCCTCAGGGCGATCAATTTCCTTCACATTCCTACCAGACCTCCAAACGACCTAAACGAGGGAGCGACTACACGACCACTCATAATGAAGAATCTTAAGTTCAAGGACAAGGCATGAGGGCGGCGCAGGCTCTGGGCAAAGTCATAATCGGAACGGCACAGGTGAAGTTTTTCTCCGATTTCTCCATGGAGGTGATAAGCCAGAGACATACAGATCCTGTGAAGCAGGTGCTGCGCTCTAAGGAAATTTGATTTGGGCTGCTCTTTCCAGTGAAACTTACACATTAAATACGACGGACGAAATGTAATGTTCCATAGCCCAAAAGGGCTGCAACAACGAATCGATAAAAATCGATTATGAAAAGTTTTGATAACGAATTTCGTTATCGATTCGTTGGGTCGCACAATTTCCACGTTACTCACAATGTCGTAACCGCTACGTCACCTGCAACGCTTCAACAATGCTGGAAAAAAATAGCGGGTTGAACAGAACGAGGCGGAATCTGCAAAATAAGTTAATAAATCGTACAAATGAAACACAGCCAGAAAACAAGCTTCCATTTAAATCATCAAAACTGCGGGAGCACTTCACACAAATAAAGAACGTGGGACATGCGAGATCTGAGATAAATGAATTGACCTGCACGGAACACTATGGTTATGATACACCACCTGAAACTAAACATGCTGGAGTCACCGATGAGGATGAAGCTTAACAGCGAGTAAATCACTGCAACATCCCGAGTTTCTTTAGTTTTGAAATGAGACCGGTAGAGCATGCTTAATGCTCTTTTTGGTTGTTAACTGGATAATGACAGTGATGGGGAACGTGTGTTACTTTTTATTTTCATTTAATTAGCTTAAGCCGTGTTGAAATGTGCTTTAAAAATACATACAACTTGTACACAATTAATGATCAAGCTTCACGTTTTAATTTTTTGACAAAATAGTTATAAACAAAATAGTTAATAACATATTACAGCTACACAAATTTGTGTAATTTAGGTTTTTTTTTTCACACTATGCAACATATAGTGCCAGTGTGTTTGAGATTTGTGTTTAAATGCTCTTTGGGCTACTTGGATGCCTCAAACTCATACTGTAAATAAAACCAGACATTTATTGACCTGCTTAATAATTAGCTGGTTTTCTTCATAACTTGTTGTACTGTATATACACAAGTTGCTTTGGATAAAAGTGTCTGCTAAATGACTAAATGTAAATGTAAAGACATGGAAAAATTTATTTATTTATCTGATTCATCGATTAATCGAAAAAATAATCGACCGATTAATCGATTATCAAAATAATCGTTAGTCAAAGATGGTGTTTTGTGCGGTGTGGTAGGGAATGGCTATTTTAATTAATAAGCATGGTAGATTTATCATATTACATATGTAATTTTAAACCAAAATTGGACTGATTGTTTGGTAAAGATAGCTCTCATAGCCAATCAAGAAAGACTATTACCAGTTTCATGGAGAAATTATGATTTTGAGAGATTTGGAGGACTATAAACCCAAATAAGAAACAATAGTCCTGTTTTTCGGCAACATAAATCTTATTCCTGGTTGGATTTTCTTTAAAATTTTACATTTTTAATAACAAATGTGAAACACTGTTAGTATAGCAGTATAGTACTATCAGACCATGCTCCAGTTTCCATGGAGTACAGCACGCTGGAGGAATTTAAGGACCCTCCAAGATGGGCCTTTAAACCTAATTGGTTGCAAGACCCAGATTTTATGTAATACATTAGGGTATAATTTTCAGTTAAACACTTCTTAAAACTTTTCTTTAGTCAGATGCGAGGTATTTAATGCATTTATTAGGGGACATATATTGAGTTATACAAGCTATAAAGCCAAAATGTTTAGGTACATGGTAACTCAATTACAGCAAGATATTAAAGCACTGGAAGATGACCGGCAAATAAATAACAGCCCAGAAAATCAGCAAAAGCTGATATTCCTAAAAGCTCAATATGAGAAGAATTAATGGCAATTAAAGCCTTAAGCAGAATAAATAGATTAAAACAGGTATATTATGATCAAGGGGAGAAATCTGGAAAATTATTGGCGTATTAAATCACTACAAAATGAAAAAGCAATATCTGAACTAGTGAGTAAGATAGGGTTAACACAACAAAAGAAATAAATAACACTTTTAAAGAATATTATGAGAATCTTAATAGATCAGAACTTCAAGTTGATAGTACCAATCTACAAGAAACATTCCTAAATAAGCTTAGTTTCCCCACTCTTACTCAAGAAAACTAGGATTATCTCAACAGCCCAATAGAGATGTAAAAAATATATAAGGCTCTCCAACTGATGAAAAGCCCATCTATGTATAAAGCTCTAATTACAGTTATCCTAAAACCTGGGAAACAGCCTTAAAGTTGACCGATATGGCTACTCAACTCCGATATTAAATTAATAGCCAAAATATTGGCATTAAGACTGGAAAAATCTCTGCCAGATTTGGTGCATATAGATCAGAATGGTTTTATTAGAGGTCAACAAGGTTTTCACAATGTAAGGAAGAGTATTAAATATACTACATGCGAAGAAATTTAAAACAGATATGACCATTCTGCATGGATTAGTGCTGCAATTTGTTGTTGTTTTTAGAGAATCTCTCAACCCCATTGGTTGTAATAGAAAAATTAACTACACCAGAGCTGCCATTACACCTTTAGCTCTACTCAAAGCCAATGGAGAATCTACTGAAATAATTCCATAATGCTTTTTTTCCAAAAAACAATCATTAAGGTCTGATTTAAAGTTCAGGAATACTTGGGTACCAAAAATAGTTTGTCAGCATTTACGCCAATATGGGGAAATGAGATGTTCCCTTCCGGGACAAACGATCCCGGATTTAAGTTGTGGGCAAATAAGGGACTAAATACAGTGATGGATCTATATGAATAAAATAATTTGCTTTATACATTTGAGGAAATTGGCAATAAATTTCATTGTCCCAAAACAGATTTTTTTTCAATATCTAAAAATTGGAAGTTATATTCTAGCCTCACAGATGAAACCTGACAATAAACCTGCTTTGTCTTTACTTGAAAAAACAGTGCTTGAACATTCCTTTGGTGGATGTCAGATATCTCTTATATGCACTTTTTTTTTAAATTATAACTGTAAAAAAAATATTCAGAGAGAAAAAAAAGATAGCTTGGCAGACTGACCTGATGGCAGATATTACCAATCTGGGTGGAGTTTCCATGTTCTCCCTGTGTCCGCGTGGGTTTTCTCCGGGTTCTCCGGTTTCTTCCCACAGTCCAAAACATTGTAAAGGTAAATAAAACGCTCTGAATAGCCCCATATAGTGTGTGTTTGTGTGTGTGTCTGTGTATGTGTTAATGAGTGACCCTAGTAAAGGATTAAGTGGAAGATAATGATGAATGAAGTGTATAAATTAATCAGATTTACACAGCTGCAGATATGAGCTTGATACCACCACTACAAAAATTAAAGGTATATACATTTTGCCCTCACAGTATTAGCTTACCAGTGAAATTGCATTTTATAATCTGATCTTTAATAATGTTAAAAAGGTTAAAAATGAAATAAAAACAATAACAAGAATAGCAACAGAAAAGGAAAGATCCTCAATGCTCCAATATGTTTAAATACCCACAAGTTGCACAGATTTGTAAAAAATTTTTTTTTTTAAATAAATAGATTATACACAGTGCATAAACAGTGCATAAACATTCAATTTTGACTAAATGCACTCTTTTTTCACATAGTAATGCTATCTGCATCTGCAGAGGAAGCAAATACATCTCTGGGTCCAAGCCAAATAATGTTGGACAAGACCGCACAGCATTTGACTAGACTCCTGACCTAAATTACACACAGTCAGCAGCAACAAACCCCAGGACAACATGCTGCAAGTGGCCCGACATTCAGGTAATGGAATATAATGCTGTATCTGCAGAGAACAGGCAACACCAGAATAATCCACAAGAACATGGTCACCAAGACAATTAACTTGGTACATTTTCAAAATAACCTCATACTACATCAGTGGCATCAAATCACAGCTTTAATCTGTTTAGACCAAAGATCCAACCAATGTTTGGAACTCCATATGCTTCTAAGAAAATCATTAATAAAAGTTTAGAACAATGTAAGAATTTTAAAAACACATCAGCTTTAATCTTAAGTGTAGTGATGGGAATTTTGATTCATATGACAAACTGAAATATGAATTCTACTGTGTGCAGTAATGTGCCGTGTGCAAAAGCATCAGTTTTATAAAGAAAAGGGTTTAGCAACATACAAAGCCTTAACATTTGCCAAGTTTGGCTAAAATATATGGCTACAGAGAGGTAGCCATATGTTTTAGAGAGATTTGGGAGCCAAAAGATTTCTGAAAATAGACAAACTTCCCGTCACTACTAAAGTCACATTCAAATTCATCATTTTTTTTTTGCATAATTTCCAAAGGCATCCAAACACCAAACATCATAACACTGCTGATGCATCCTCCCTCCACCTCCACCCCAAATCACCCCTGTGCATTATAACCATCTCTGCTGGTGCAGTTTTGATAATAACTGAGCTTTAATAAGGCTTTAATGGCTCAACCAACTTTTGAGATATTCACAGCTGAAGCGATCCGTACTTTAGGCTGTTTTAGGGAAACAAAAGCACACTGATGGATGGCACTTGTCAAGCTAGAGCCAACAACCAATCTGTTTAAATGTAAGACTATAATGAATTACTAACTGAAGATATCCTGATTTGTATCTGCATTCACAATAAATGGACTCTTATCAGGTCATATAGACACTGTAGTGAAAGGTAAAATAAGAACATTCTGTGAAAAGCCATTTTCTGTTCAAAATGAAGATTGTACCTACTTCAAATGATATTGCATAAATATTTATGGAATGTGCAGTAAATATAGTTCTCTATAGGAAAACCAAAAATTAAAACTAAAATAATTTAAAACATCTTAATTACTTTTTTAAATATTCAAGCAATATGCATCACCAGATTTTTGTTACTAGAAGTCACCAGACGGGCGGCACGGTGGCTTAGTGGTTAGCACATTCGCCTCTCAGTGCTAGGGATTCCCAGTTCGAATTCCCAACTGGGAGGAGTTTCCATGTTCTCCCCGTGTCCGCATGGGTTTCCTCCGGGTTCTCCGGTTTCCTCCCACAGTCCAAAAACATGGATCAAGTCAATTGAGTTATCCAAATTGCCCCATATAGAGTGTGTGTGAGTGAGTGAGTGAGTGTGTGCCCAGCGATGGATTGGCACCCTGTCCTGGGTATATCTGCCTGAAACGTTCTCCCCTGGATGGGCATGGGGAACCCCCTCGCGACCCTAATATAGGATAAAGCGGAAGATAATGAATGGTCACCAGACGTTTATAAGAAGGAGGTCACATTACAGCCCCATAACGGTCATCTTTAAATATTATACAATAATTATTAGTTGTTGTTTTTTTTAATAGAAACTCATAAAGGATTGATTTAGGGACAAAACATTATTAAAAGCTAAAGCCAGAAAACAAACAACAGTATGGGTAACCATGCATTAGAGAAAACCTCTTACTTTTGATATTGACAGGCTCATATGGTCAATATAAGCATCTGACAACAAAGGATTGTTAAAACCTAAATCCTGTACATGTATACCTCAATAATTGTATATAAGAAAATACCCATTTCTGCAGTCAGTATCACATTTTGCTTTCCTTTTCTCTTACAGATTAGATTCTGTATTCTGATGTACACAAAAAGAGATGTTAAACCAGGTAAAATGTTTTCAAAATACTAATAAATATTTAATATCTGATTCTGTAATATGATCTGATGAGCTGCTGCTGTGTCTCAAACAATCAGGAAAGATATATATATATATATATATATATATATATATATATATATATATATATATATATATATATATATATATATATATATACACACACACACACACATATATATATATATATATATATATATATATATACATATATACATATATATATATATATATATATATATATATATATATACATATATATATATATATATATATATATATATATATATATATATATATATATATATATGCACACACACACACACCTCTTTCTTTGCTAATACATTTTTTTGCTGTAACTTGATGCTTGTGTTTAGAATATCATGGACTATAATGTGGTTTAGGTCCTATTATTCGCTGCATTTCACTATATATAGATTTTTTTGTTAATGTCTTGTAACAGCTAATGGTAGGGCATACTCCATTATACATAATGACTAATGAATGAATGATGCAAGTGGCACAAGCCAAAATAACGCCTAGGGCAGTACACTGATCAGGGCCTTGGTTGTATTTACTCTTTGCCTATATGGTAACATTGGACAGCAATTTTGAGGTTCTTCGTTCTGATCCAACTCATTACTAAAACCGTTGAGGTCATTTGTATGACTAGAGGAAAAGGCCTTTGTTACAACATATACATATATACTGTGTGTGTGTGTATATATATATATATATATATATATATATATATATATATATATATATATATATACATATAATTATATAATTATCTGCAGAAGATGTAAATTTAAATGAACTGACCATAATCATTTGGACAAAACTGTCAGCAAAAAAGAAGGGGGCAGGTCAGTCAATGCACCTGAGCCAGGTAATGAAATGTAGAGAGAAAAAAAAGGTACCTGTTGTTAAATATAGCAGCAAGAGTAGCCATCATTACATTTTAATATAGCAGCAGGTCTGCCTCGTGCTCAGTGCTCAATGTTTTAACATTCAGAAAGCCGGAGAAAGACTTCAACCAAGTACAGACAAAGAAACAACCCTAGCACAGCTGCCTAACCAAACCTGCACTGCATAGATCTTTGTTTCATAACTGATCTTTCAGAGATCCTAACTGACCTTATTTGGAAGACAATATCTGGTCTTCACACTGATGACCATGTGCCATAACTGTGGTTGATACACAAAGCTGCAATGCTGTGATCAATAATTAACCAATATCTATCAGTGCTGTTGCCACTGTAGCTGCAATTTCTGGATCATGGCAGCTCAGGCTTTTATTTATATTTATATATAAAATCTATAATACCCACAAATGTATTTTTCTTTCTGTGTGAAGTCTTCATGTCCTTCACCTGTTTAGGTTTCATAACAGGGTCCCTCATGTACAAAGACATGCCAATAGCCCAATTTGCTACAATAAACAGCCCTAGCCATTGTGGATGTATCAGTGCACTCACAGTGTCAGGGACCTAAGCCCGAATAAATAAAGAGTCAGGAAGGGCATCTGGTGTAAAACTGTGCCAAGTTGAGTTTGTGAACCTTCCTGCAATGGTGACCACTGACTGGAACAGCCAAAAAAACATTTCTCGGACATTTCATACCAATGGAATAACACATTTAAAAATCATATGTGTGTGATGTGCTAACAAAAGGATGTTTCAATTAAATCAGAAATATACAGGTAACTTTTTAATGATCAATGGTAAAATAAAAAACTAACAAAATGGGACACATGAGCGCCTCTGGAAATTTCACACAAACATGAGAAAACACACATTTTACACAGAATATTCTTCCTGTGTGGTGGTAGTGCTTTATGTTGCATACCCGAAACAAAAAAAAGGAAAAGATTTCTGACATTATGCATTTCATTTTGTGGTAACTGTCTGTAGAAGGTCCTGTTCCAGTATTACTGTGCCCCAGAACATGTTCCATGAAAGCATGAGTTTAATGTAAATGATCTTAAATGACCTGCACAAATCCTTGACCTCAATCCTATCACACAACTTTCAAAGTGACTATAAAGCATAGATATTTTCCAATGACAATGCTTAATCAGTGTTGCTCCTTTTGGGGGCAAAATAACATGGCTGCACAATTAAACTCAAACTTCACTAAAACATACTGCCAGGTCCATGAAATAGAAGAGGTCCGCACTGCATGTGTGACAGTGATACACACAGGACACTCATTAGACAGAGGAAAAAAAGTATTTGAGGGCAGGATCATACCCAGAATAATGAATGTATTGTGTGCCTGCTTTGAACTAACATTTACTTTTACCCAAAAACCACTGGGAAAAGCTAGTGATACAATTACCATACTGCACATATTTCTTCAAAAAAATTTTGACCCGACGACCTTCAATGTGATGGTTGAGTCTGTTTCTCTTTCACATGACAGAAGTCTGTACTTTTATATCATAGTGTAGTTAGTGAGACAAATCAGTTATGCGCCCTCTAGTGACTGGGAAATGAATTGGTAAGGACTGACCACAGTTTTACCAGTTTTACCACAGTATATCTTTCTCCCAAGAACAGATATTAGTTTCTCCAAGGAAGGCACTAATTACATAGTGCTGTTAATATGAGGTAGTATTCACACACTGAAAAATGCCGAAATACACCACTTGAATATCAGACTGAGCACATAGTTTCCAAAATTATTTCCTTTCACTTATTTTGTGTCTCAAATATGTGTTACTGTTTATTGAATAAAGCCAAACTAAGTAAAGCAGTGCCTTGTTTTGGCAGTCTAAAACTGCCTGAACGTTAATTTTAGAACAAACATTTTTGTCCGAGTTTAGCTCATTTTCTCATTTAAAGCCAGTACATATGAATACATGACCAAAAATTAACACAGCTAAATAACAGCTTTGTTATTTAAGCATTTTTAGATATTAAAACTAGATCTGTTTCTCCAGGGTTCTTAAAAAAATCTAAAAACAGGCTGGGAAAAAAAAACTGATGTCATGACATTGCCCCAAGTGTGAATGTGTTTGTGGATAGGGTCCAGAACAGACACTCTGTTTTTTCCACCTTTCTGATGATGTGGTTTGGTTAAACATAAATAGAATGTTGCAATTAATGTCCATCCATCCATCCATCATCTCCCGCTTTATCCTCTATTAGGGTTGCGGTGGGGTTCCCCATGCCCATCCAGGGGAGAACATCTCGGGCGCTGGGCAGATACACCCAGGACAGGGCGCCAATCCATCGCTGGGCACACACTCACTCACACAGACACACTCTATATGGGGCAATTTGGAGAACTCAATTGACTTGATCCATGTTTTTGGACTTTGGGAGGAAACCGGAGAACCCGGAGGAAACCCACGCAGACACGGGGAGAACATGAAAAATCCACCCAGATGGGGAGTCGAACCGGGAATCCCTAGTGCTGAGAGGCGAACATGCTAACCACCTAACCACTAAGCCACCGTGCCGCAGCGCAATTAATGTCAATAACAAAAATACATAAACATAAAAATTGCTGCTGCAAGAAATGCAACTTTTATGAATTTCCCCATCATGGGATTATTAAAAGTATCAGTGACTTTAAAAATGAATTTACTAATAGGTTCACTGTAGAAGCACTGGTGGGTTTTCCGGGATCAAACTCCTCAGAGATGGATTTAAAAAAGTGCAAATGTTTCACAAGATGAGCCTGGCTTTAAGTTTCTTTTTGAAAAGAAAAAAAAAAAAAAAAAAAAAGTCACTGAATGTTGTGCTAAAGTCAAAAAAATGTACATCCAGTTACTAACAAAAAAGTGGAAAATCAACATCTTTGATGTTATAAGGGTGCATCAGCGCCCACGGTTTGGGGGACCTGCATATATGTAAAGGTAACAATGATGCAAAGGTTTATACTGAGTTTTTTTTTTTTGTATGTGTGTGTGTGTGTGTGTGTTCTTGACTGTCCACAGTCAAGATTTATCACCTATTGAAAGTCTTTAATGAAAAGGAAAATCAGAAAATCTTCAATTCTAAAACTTATAAAGAAAGTATTGTGTAAAAAATTAAAGGCAACGTATTTATTTCAACTGTGTCTCTAGAATCTTATTTTACATTTGTCCCAATTTCTTTCAGTGTGTTGCAGGAATTTCTTAATTCCGAATTCATTTCCACATTGAAAACATATACTATACTATGAACCTTCCCAAGGTTTTAGAGAAATAACACCTTAAAGACACTAAAACTAAAACTTATACAACTAAAAATATACCAGTATAAACCTTTGCATCACTATCAAATATGCTGTTTTTCCACGTTTTTGTTAGTAACTGGATATATATATTTCTTTACCTTTAGGACACCATTCACCATTTTTTTTTCTTAAAAATAAGCTAAAAAGGTTCACCTTGGAAAACTTTATTGTTTAAAGTAGCTCTGTTTAGCTAATTAAAAATTAAGTAAATAAACAAATTAGACCCTTATTTACATGCACTTATCAGGCAGACAGCTCAGTGTCAAACAAAGGAGTGTAAGTCGGACTCCCGCACAGAACAGACTGGCAGACTTGTGCTGCAATTTGACTTTTACCACCTGACTCAACTCCATTTAATTTGAGGCAATCTAGTTTGATGCTAGTGAAGACAAGGACCGCATATGTAATTCATCCAGTTTAGCCAACCCATTCACAAATTCTGTTGTCACAAACACTGCCATACCATGCCATAATCAAACACGTCTTTCAGTAACTGCAGTACATGCAGAAGCTTACAGCCTGTCAAATACATTCATTCATTCATTCATTCATTATCTTCCGCTTTATCCTCTATTAGGGTCGCGGGGGGGGTTCCCCATGCCCATCCAGGGGAGAAAGTTTCGGGCACTGGGCAGATACACCCAGGACAGGGCGTCAATCTATCGCTGGGCACACAATCACACACACATACACACTCTATATGGGGCAATTTGGATAACTCAATTGACTTGATCCATGTTTTTGGACTGTGGGAGGAAACTGGAGAACCCGGAGGAAACCCACGCGGACACGGGGAGAACATGGAAACTCCACCTAGATGGGGATTCGAACTAGTGCTGAATCCCTAGTGCTGAGAGGCGAACGTGCTAACCACTAAGCCACCCTGTAAAATACAAGCATTTCAAAATGAAAAATAAAAGCAGAACTTCATTCAGATGCACAAGCAAAATAGAACACAGCATTTCAAATAGTGCAACAACACTGCTGCTGTCAATTAGACAAACAGGGTAGCATCTGAAATCATGAAAACTGAGAATTAGAAGATTGAGCAAAATACTACACTCACCACCCACAATGACCTTTCATGTAAAGCATGTAAACTTCATTTACACACATGACATTCTCAAGAAACACAGTATGTTACAGTAATCATAGCCACTCAAAGGAGTTTAGATTTGAGGTCAGGTCTCTGTACAGAGAGTCCAGTACTTTTACATCAAACTCACTAAATGCCTCAGTCCACCGATTATAGAGCTTGCTTTGTGCACTAAGGCATGTTTATACAGAAACAGAAAAACGGCTTCCCCATACTGTTCATAACCTGTCAAAAAAAACCTTGGTATAAATAACAAGACCACAACAATAGTGTCAAAAGTGTCATACTTAGTATTAATGTACTCAGATCAGCATGCAGAATGAACTAAAACTAATATCTACCTCTTAGGGGCATTCTCTTAATGAGCTTCAAGAGGCAGTGACCTGAAATGGTCTTCCAATGGTCTTGAAGGAGTTCCCAGACATGCTTAGCACTTGTTTGCCCTTTTGTCTTCACTCTGTGGTCCAGCTCACCCCAAACCATCTCGATTGGGTTCAGGTGACTGTGGAGGCCAGGTCATCTGGCGCAGCACCCCATCACTCTCCTTCTTGGTCAAATAGCCCTTACACAGCCTGGAGGTGTGTAAGGGGTCATTGTCCTGTTGAAAAATAAATGATGGTCCAACTAAACACAAACCAGATGGAATAGCATGCCTCTGCAAGATGCTGTGGTAGCCATGCTCATCAGTATGGCTTCAATTTTGAATAAATCCCCAACAGCACCCCCAAACCATCACACCTTCTCCTCCTCCATGCTTCACGGTGGGAACCAGGCATGTAGAGTCCAGAGGGGACTCATGTTCTTTCTTTCCTGGGGCAGTCCTCATGTGAGCCAGTTTCTTTGTAGTCAATGTTGTCCCAATTTAGGCAAGAAATCCCACTTATTAAACCTGACAGGGCACACCTGTGAAGTGAAAACCATTTCAGGTGACTCCCTCTTGAAGCTCATCATGAGAATGTCAAAAGTGTGTGAAGCAGTAATCAAAGCAAAAGGTGGCTACTTTGAAGAACCTACAATATAAGACATAATTTCACTCGTTTCACACTTTTTTATAAAAAAAAGTCCACTTTTTAAGTATATAATTCCACATGTGTTAATTCATAGTTTTGATGCCTTCAATGTGAATCTACAATTTTCATAGTCATGAAAATAAAGAACTCTTTGAATGAGAAAGGTGTGTACAAACTTTTGGTCAATACTGTACATAAATGAATACAAGACATAACTGTGATTCCACGTCACAAAGGTTGCCCTATAAATAAATGGAAACAACCTAAAGATGAAATCAAAGATTTCATGAAAACCAGTTCCATTTGGATAAAGTTCCAGTATTTTCCATTATTGCATCACAGATCTTCCAGACTGCTGGCTGTCAATGTGACTTGTGATAAATACAGTTATTTAAAGTAATATAAGCAAACAAAGTTATTAGAAAGGTTTATAGCTATGTGAAGTATTTTTTGGCACAGATGACCAAAAAAGATCCAGGACCCTTTCCAGCCCGCCTGAACCACATAGCAACATGATGACTTCACGACTGCAGGAAAGATGACTCATGGTTTAGAAAACGAAAATGAATTGTGTTCTAGTTTCTTTGTTTCATTTCATCAGACAAACACAGCTACTCAGCATTGAAACACATTTCAAACTAATAAGTTCAAATGAACCTTTAATGCAACTTGTTCTACATTGTAGCTGGAGGTCCCTGGTACAGAAAAGGACCTAAACACTGACTCCTACATTTACTTTATGAAACATAAATATGATTAAACCTCATTGTCATAAACTTCTCCAAACTTTGTGAAGGCATGATCAGCTCATACCGTCTTAAAGTTAAGTTGATGCTTGGAAACTGCATGGTTCCAACTTTGTAGGTACAGTTTGGGAAAGGTCTTTTTCTGATCAGGCGCACAGTTCCACTAATGCATGGTTTAACGTAAAAGAACTTGAATGGCCTGGACAGAGACCTGACCTCGACTCCACCCATCATCTTTGGTATCAACTAGTAAAGACGCTGCAAAAAAAGTCCTCTCCACAATCAGGGTCTGATCTCACAAATGCTCTTCTGAATACATGAGCAAAACATCCCATAGGCACACTAATATTTTTTATTTACTTGTGTTTAGGTCAGGCGGCACGGTGGCTTAGTGGTTAGCACGTTCGACTCTCAGCACTAGGGATTCCCGGTTCGAATCCCCATCTGGGTGGAATTTCCATGTTTTACCCATGTCCGAGTGGGTTTCCTCCGGGTTCTCCAGTTTCCTCCCACAGTCCAAAAACATGGATCAAGTCAATTGAGTTTTCCAAATTCCCCCATATAGAGTGTGTATGTGTGCATGTCTGTGTGAGTGCCCAGCGATAGTTTGGCGCCCTGTCCTGGGTGTATTTGCCCAGCGCCCGAAACGTTCTCCCCTGGATGGGCATGGGGAACCCCGCGAAACTAATGTAGGATAAAGTGGAAGAGGATGTGTTTAGGTCTGGTCCATTCTAAATTCAACCTCATATATCAAATTCTGTAATATTTGTTGGCACCAGCTTGTTTGTGTATTCGAGATAGTGTCATGCAGAGATGAATTTCAAAGAATCGTATGACTTTGTAATACAGCTGTGGGTAAACATTTCCTTGCAGAACTTGATCATTCCCCTGTCCAGTTTGTGCTGTATGTGAGGAGGAGAGATAAATTAGCGTTAACTTAGTAAACAAGAAGGTCCAAGTGTTGGGTCACCTGGGGACTGTGGCTGAGTGGATCCCAAGCTTAGAAACATCCACAGTGTTTTTCATGATTTACCAAAAGCGCATTTTACAAAGCGCACAGCTTACACAGGTTAACTAACATTACGGGCTCAGGGAAATTCTGCCATCTTCGGTTCTTATTTGCGTCTCGCAACCTGGATAACTGAGTGTTGTAGTATATTGTTAATAACGAGAAGTCCCGGGAACAGCGTGAATCAAAAGTCATAATACACTTGATGTTTTGCACTGCGTGTCATGCCCTGTATGTATTCATTATAGTTTACATAAGCATCACCTAAAAGCCAACACCGCAAACGATCAGTGGGTCCAAACGTACGCGTTCTACCGCCTGCGCAAAGCCGACAAATCGAGTGTAATGAGCGTGCCCGCTGCTGGACTGGGTACCTGGCACTGCCGCTCGCGTCCTGTATTCCGTCAAGTAGCAAAGATCTGCATCCGTGTCGCCTGAAGCGTGCGGCTGTTGCGGTCCGTCCTTACGGGAAGCGCAGTCCCGATCCACCGTAGCTTGATGTTTAGGGCGACAGCAGGCTGCGTCCACGCAAACCGACCCAAGTTCGCGCCGCGCTGATCCGCACCTACTCACAGGAGCCGCCCCGAGGGCCACGCCCCCTCTGACCACCCACCACTGGGCGCTCTTTAAGCTTTTAGCCTGATTAATAATCATGAGACAGCCTCGGCAGAAGGCTCTCATTGGTTCGCGTGATCCCTCCACTCTGTGTTAAGTAGAGGCCGCGGCCCGATGACGTCATGGAACATTACAAACAAGGATTTTGTACAGTACATGGGATCTAAATAATCTTACCTTTAAGATGCTCAGGGGTAAAATGCTGAAGGCAACATCCTCCTGTTTTGCACCACTTAGTCAAAAATATGGGGACAGTCTGGGCTGGAAAGCTGACCTTGGTGGACCTTATGAGCACTGGCAGATACACCAAGGATAGGACGCCAATCCATCGCTGGGCACATCCACGCACAGACACACATACTATATGGGGCAATTTAAATAGGGCCAATTTAAATAGGGCCAATTTAAAGTAGCCAATTCACCTGGAATCCATGTTTTTTGGAGTGGAATGGGGAATTATATTATAAAATAAACTAAATGCAGGTGTATATATGTATATATTAGGGGTGTAACATACACAAAAGTCATGGTTCAGTCCGGTACTTTGGGGAGGGGGGCAGACATTCTGGAGCATCATTAATTGTCTAGCATTTTTATTAAATGCAGGAAACCAGGGTCCTCCACTACAGCCCATATATATATATATATATATATATATATATATATATATATATATATATATATATATATATATATGTGTGTGTGTGTGTGTGTGTATATATATACATAATACATATATATAATACATATAAGCAGATCACTTTTCTCAACATCTCTGTATCGCAATCACTTATTTATAACTTTTATTTTAAGTGATGCTTTAGTGAAGTTTGGACACTTAAAGTAAATTCCAGTTTTAACAGACCAACCGTTTAAGAGACCAAGTGTTTGTTCAGCATGTTGTGAATAAAACCAAAGCCGAGTATGAGTTTGTTTCCAAAGTTCTCTTTTACTGGCTGGAGTTAAAATTGTTGCGCTATATATGTTACAAAATTTCTGTATGTCTAAAAGTGTTCAATAGCATATAAAGTGTCTATACGAGGGTGGGAAGGGTTTATGAAGCCTTAAAAAACGTATAAATAACGAAATAATAGCGCTATATTATGGATTTGTTCTGACTGATTTGTTCTCAAAGCTTTTAATGTTAACTGCATTTTTGCAATTCACCTACAGTTTATTTTCATATTTTGAACAGTTCCCCTTTTTCTTTTGCTTGCATTTAATGAATATATATATATATATATATATATATATATATATATATATATATATATATATATATATATATATATATATATATATATGTGTGTGTGTGTGTGTGGTGTCTGCCCAGCACCCGTTCTCCCCTGAATGGGCATGGGGAAGCCCCCCCCCCCCGCCCCCCCAGTACAGGATAAAGCGGAAGATAATGGATGGATATAAAGAGGAGAGGAGAGTGAGAGAGAGAGAGACTTTATACTGTATTTAAAGTTAACACATCCATGAGTATATTTATAAAAATAAAAGTCATTAACATAAATATAGCATCTTACTACCTGTACAGAGATGCACTCACTGGACACATGGCCAACTAAGGTTTAAAAATTATAGCCAGTAATTTAAAACCAACAGGTTTGTTCATTTTCATGAGCCAGATATTCTCATCTTAAATTATACATCACATAATTTGTCCATTTACTTTGGCTGCAATGTTTAGACATTACTACGCTTTCTCTCTGTCTCGGTTTTACTCTCATGGTCTGAGATGGAATTATTCGCCCCCACATTTGGCTTGAGCAGACTGATTTCACCGTTCTCATGGTGCAGAGACCATACAAACCAGCTGTGATAAAGTACAGGTCAGTCTATGAGGCTTTGTTAAGCAGATCTGGCTCCTGGTTATTCACTGCTGAGCCAGTGAGCTCAGTGTGACATTACTTTCTTCATGTCAGTTACTACTTGATCTTGTGCTAGATTAAAAAACCATGGCCATTTGTCACAAAAGCGCAGGCACACATGACTTGACACATGAAGATTATTTGATATGTCTTCTTCATGAAGTTGGCACTGGGTCATTGCCCTGTCATCTTGCATTTCAGTATCATGTGGTCAGGAGCAGTTCTGATGCTGTTTGGATCAGTGTATGGGTTTGTGGGATGCCTAATCATGGGTGGTTGCTCTTTATTGATAAGCCGTATTTTGCTCAAGGTCATGTTAGGATTTCAACACTGTCATTTTTGTCAAGAAAGCTCTTTTTTGCAGGCCGTTCTTGCACTTGTTTCTGAACAGACTTGACATCAAACAAAAACTTTTGTTAAAGCCTTTCAGACCAGACTTATCAGGCATATTTGGAGCTCAGTCTTTATTTCTAGATTGCACTTTCAACTGGTAGTCTAATGAAATTTCTTGCAGTCATGCCTAGATTTTAGGCCTTTGCCAAAGGGCCAACCTGTATTGGCTAGAAAAACAACATCAACAAAACCATTGGGACACCTTATTATTTCGTAACACAAACAAGAGTTATATAATAATATATAGTATATTATATATTATATATAATATATAATATAGTAATATGCATCTGTTTCCTGCTGTAACATTCTTCTGGAATGGCTTTACACAACATTTTAGAATATGTCTGTTTTATTTTGTGCCTGTCAATTCAAATAGGCATTTGTTAGCTTAGGCACAGATGTTACACGAGAGACCCTGGCTTATAATTACAGTTCATTCTTCAGATGTTTAATAGGGTTGAAGTCAGAGCTCTGTGTGCGTTAGTCAAGTTTGGACTCAAAATGTACCCATTAATACCTTTATTAACCTCCCTGTGTGTTCTGGTGCATAATCAATGCTGAAACAAAAAAGTACTTTTCCCAAATATTTCCGACAAATTTGGATACATACAAGTGTCATGAATTAATTGCTAGATGTTTAGTTTGTTACAAAACTCAAAGTGTATGTTTTGGTAGTATTGTGTAAATAGGAGCCTAGTTTAACAGCATAGGTTAAATGATAACAGTGGCTATGAGAAAAATGTGGTTGATGAAAAAGTGCCACTGTGAGCTGAGGAGCTGCTGACAGGCTCCTGGAGCTCCCGCAGTGCACGCTAAAGTTCACCTGGCACTCGGGTGATGAGTCACAGCTCTGGGGGCTCCAGCCCTGTCATCGGCTGCCAGCACAGCTCAGGCTCCCTGCAGTGAGCGAGGGGGTGGTGTGTCTATCGTCATGGCAGCCATGGCCCAAGCCTGACTCATACACCATGGCCTGTACAGGGTACAGCTCTGAGGAGGGAGCCCAGGGTGGGGTTTCAAAAGTCATTTGAAATAGCTGCTCAACTCTTATCTGCATGAAAGTGCTCAAACAGCCATTCTCTGCTCATACTGAAGGCATCATTGTTGCAACTATATTTATATCCACCAAACATTTATAACATGAGGAAAAAGAATGTAAGAGCTGGAAAGAGTGACAACAAGAGCGCTAAAATGTAAAAGCACCACATATTGACACTATGTTTCTGACAGTCTTACGTAACACACCATCTTTTCTAGTAGACAGCCAGCACAACGAGTATTATATAACTACATTAGTCTTCCCTCAGAGACCTGGCGCGCCTGCGCAGTTTGCGATACAGTGGGAGAAACAAACTTTATACTGCAGGCTGCTGTCACACAGATATTCAGTGCAGCTGCAGCACCAGAAAAGAATATGAAGAACAGAATACAAACCTAAAATCATAACTCTGTAATGTTGCTCTTACATTCAATGAATATAATGTTTTTTATTTTTATTTATTTATTACTCATCTACACAAATGTTGTTGTGGGTATGTTATTCAACTCAAAAATAAAGTATTTAAAGCTTCTAGGATATGGCGTATTTAAATGTTAAATATGTTTCTATTACAGGTAAGTAGCTATAAATAATAGTATGTAAGTGATTGTGTTTGTTTGTTAATCCTGTCATAGGGTGGTGACCTGCACCTGAAGGTATTTCTCTTATTGTTTAATTAGTGTTTTAATGTCTGGACAGCACCAATGGCTGACAGGAACAATTACTATAATGCAGTCATTAGGCAATTTAGTATATCCAATTTATATATCAGCATGTGTTATGAATGTGAGAGGTAACAGGAGACCTTAAATCAGACCCTAGTTATACAGAAACTAACTAGCTATTTTGTGACATTGTTTTTACATTGTATCACTTATTCATGATGTTAAGGTCTAAGACCAACATTCATAGGGTGCAAGGCATTATCTCATCTCATTATCTTCCGCTTAATCTTATATTAGGGACTTGTGTCACCCATTGCTGGGCACTCACTCACTCACACATATATATATATACGGGCAATTTAGATAGTGACAATTAATTTTGACCTATGTTTTTGGACTGTGGGATGAAACCAGGGAACCCATATAACACCCACGGACAGGGGGAGAACATGAAAACTCCACCAAGATCGGCATTCGAACCTTAATCCACAGTGATGAGAAGCAAATGTGCTAACCACTAAGCCAAAGTGCTGTCTGTGAAGCATTATATTAATATCTAATTGCATTAGGGAGACCAGGCAACATTTTACTTTTACTCTACATCATGTTTACCATTGGTAAATTAATGTCTGCTTATTAATAACGTGAGTAATGTCCAAAGATCGACAGGAAATCAACTCGGCATCAAAATTATTTTTGTTGTAATGAATAATAAAACAAACAAACAACAACAATAACAACAAAAGCATTTTTAATATTGTACACTCATTTTAAATAAATGTTCCTGCTCTGGAAAATTAAAAACTGTTACATTTTGGGTTTTTTTTTTTAAACCAGACCAAAGCCTATGTAATATGCCATGAATTTTCAAGGTTTCCAATCAAGCTCAAAGCGATTAAAGGCACAATTTAAGGTTAAGTGAACAGCAACATATAAACAGACATGGCTACATGAGATCCATCTATCCTTTATCTTCCGCTTCATCCTCTATTAGGGTCGTGGGGGGGGGGGGGGTTCCCCATGCCCATCCAGGGGAGAATGTTTCGGGCGCTGGGTTGACACACCCAGGACAGGGCGCCAATCTATCACTGGGCACACACTCACTCACACAAACACACTCTATATGTGGCAATTTGGAGAACTCAATTGACTTGATCCATGTTTTTTGGACTGTGGGAGGAAACCGGAGAACCCGGAGGAAACCCACGCGGACACGGGGAGAACATGGAAACTCCACCCAGATGGGGATTCGAACCGGGAATCCCTAGCGCTGAGAGGCAAAAGTGCTAACCACATGAGATTCATTCATTCATTATCTCCCACTTTATTCTCTATTAGGGTCGTGGTGGGGTTCCCCATGCCCATCCAGGGGAGAACGTCTCGGGCGCTGGGCAGATAGACCCAGGACAGGGCACCAATCCATCGCTGGGCACACACTCACTCACACAGACACACTCTATATGAGGCAATTTTTGAGAATTCAATTGACTTGATCCATGTTTTTGGACTGTGGGAGGAAACCGGAGAACCCGGAGGAAACCCACACAAACACGGGGAGAACATGGAAACTCCACCCAGATGGGGATTCGAACCGGGAATCCCTAGCGCTGAGAGGCGAACATGAGATGAATCTGAAAATGCTTTTATATAACATGCTTATAGGGCCTTAAATGGCTTGTCTTCGGTAAAGTTCAGTGTCAATTGCATGTATCTACAGTGCATTGCATTGTGCATGTTTTGTATTTTTTGTGATTTTCTACTTTTCATGCTCAGCTTATCACTGTGGCTAATCACCTCAAATGAAATAGCAAATTAAATGCAGTGGCGCTCAGCCTGGCAATAGAAGGAGAGGCACTTGAGGTCCTGCGGGACGTTCCAGAATTTTAACATGGAGCATTTAAAGATGCTCAAGTCAACTTTATACTAGGACCTCAGTAGCAACAAGCAAGTTGAACTCACACAGCATGTTTAACCGTAATTCACACCAGAGGTGCAGAAGGAACTAGTCATGTAGACATTCTTGAACTTACTGATGTGGAGGAGAGTGCAAAACTCATTTTATATGCAGAATGACAGCCACAAAAGCACACTATATGTTAAGGACAAAGTGTAAAACAACACCTTTATATTTATTGAATGGCATTTAGTTCAGAACATGTTGGGTGGGGAATTTGGATGCTGGTGTTAGATATTTGCAGTTAAGATTAATTCTGAGCAATTTTTTACTGCTTTCTAAAAAACAGCTATGAGCTGCTTTTCTGTCTTCACTTTATATGTGACTACATTTCTACAAAATGCTAATTAGCAAGCAAGTTAGTGGCCCAGCCATCTTTACACAAGCAGCTTAACGCTTGAATGGAACATGGCATGAAAAAGAGCTTTCTATTTGGCATTACAATAAACCAAACCTTCTACTCACCTGCTGTTCTCAATGTGTTACTGTTTTTCTTAGTCTGTATGTGTGTGGCACTAATAACCTTATTTTATTGTGCAATGCATTAAAGTTAAAAAGATGACGTTCTAACATATTACTCACTTACATACAACCTTAGTGCCCTATTTTCATCAGCCAAGTAATTTTTCAGATTCACATGGTTCAGAAAAGCAGGTTTTTATGTTCTTGCAAGTTACTGATGATGAAAAAATGTCGTGATGTGTTTTTCGTAAAAAAAAACAAACAAAAAAAAAACAAACAAAAAAAAAAACCTGCTTAAAAGCTCAGTATTTAACTTTTATAGTATACCTGTAGTATTGACTAATGAGCCAGTCCTTCACATCAAAGCATGACCTCACAAACAACCTGGTACAAGTTTGATCCAGTGATGGTTGTGGCTCCTATGCATTGGTCATTAGCTAGGGCTGTAAGCTGTATGTCAGATCATCACCTCTAACCCACTGTTCCATTGAAACTTTGAGCAAGTAAAGTAACTTTTTTTCTAGCACCAAAAATGTTTTTGCTTCTTGCTCGTCACTCCTAAATATTCCACCGTCAACGATCAGCTGTATTATTAGAAAATGGAAGTGTTTAAGAATGACAGCAACTCAGTAGGTAGGTCATGTACACTGACGGAGTGTGTCAGCAGATGCTGATGCGCATTGTGTGAAGACGTCTGTTCAGAGTCAATCATTATAGAACTTCAAGCTTAATGTGGTCTTCAGATTAGCTCAAGAACAGAGCACAGAGTTTCATGGAATAGGTTTCCATGGTTGAGCAGCTGCATCCAAGCTATACGTCACCAAGTGCAATGCAAAGCAACGGATGCAGTGGTGTAAAGCATGCTGCCACTGGACTCTAGAGCAGTGGAGATGCATTCTCTGGAGTGACTAATCATGGTTCTGGCAATTTCATGGATGAGTTTGGGTTTATCGGTTGCCAGGAGAACGGTACTTGTCTGACTGCATTGTAAAGTTTGGTGGAAGGGGATTTTGGTGTGGGGTTTTTTTCAGTAAAGTTCCACTGAAAGAAACTCTGAATACTTCAGCTTACCAAAACTTTTTGGACATGCTCACAACTTTGTGGGAACAGTTTGGAGCTGGCTCCTTTGTCTTCCAACATGACTGCTTACCAAAGCAAGGTCCATTAAGAGTCTGGTGTGGATGAACTTGACTGGCCTGTACAGTCCTGACCTTAACCTGAATGTATTTGGGATGAATTAAAGCGGAGACTGAGAGCCAGGCCTATTCATGCAACATCATTGTGTGACCTCACAAATGTGCTTATGGAAGAATGGTCAAAAATTCCCATAAACACACTCCTGAACCTTGTGGACAGCCTTCCCAGAAGAGTTGAAGCTGTTCTAGCTGCAAAGGGTGGACCGACGTCATATTGAACCTTATGGATTAGGATGTCACTTAATCTCATAGGGCAATATAGTGTGCGTTTCTCTGAATCCAGGCCATTTCCCTGCCTTTTACTTTCGAATTACTGGGTCAGCTTCAGCAACCCCTTGACTACCTGTTAAAGAAAGGCGATTAAATTTATCTGAATGAGTGTTTATGATTTGTACATATTTTCAAATATATAGTGTATTGGTTTGAGTGTCTTCTTCACATAATTACTGCAGCCACTAATTCTGTAATGTGGATTATTACAGTTATTATAAACCCTGTTACTACCAATGCTATAAGACTAAATGTTTCTGATACTGAATACTGCTTGAGTGTTTCTAACCAGGCACATGAGGAGTAATCAAACCTGCATTGGCAGGCTGGCTCCAGGTCCTAGGGAGTCTAATGGGTTGGTAATGTTGGGTAAATGTTCTCAGTGCCAGCAGTGCCCAAATTTAATTAGCAACACACCATACTGCAGAGTAATCTGATGTGCCCGAGTCTTCCACTTACAATGCAATTACACCTCTGACAGGCGCGCTCAGTCATTTCCAAATTAGGGCGGCATTTGTGCATCGGCTGCAGTCCTTCGCAAAATGAATATTTGCGATGAAAACCTATGATGGCAGCTTCATGGAGCCCACTTGCCAAGTTTAGGCAAAGAACAAAGGGAATTACAGAGTGCAGAGGAAGGTCTGTACAAGGAACATTCATCATAAAGTTCTCCAACCTGATTACTGTTTCCGCACTACAATATGAAAGGAACTGCTCTATGCTTTATTATCAACGTAGCTTATCCACAAGAAAGCTGATGCGAAACATTTATGCTGTGCTGCTTCTGTAATCAAAAAGCATTTCCCGTTTAACCACAAACTGTGTTTTGCAGTAAACAAGTGCATACATGTTATGTTATGACATCATGTAACTCGAACAACTCCAAAGGAATAACCTTGTTTAATGGTTCAGCAGTGGCTTTTCTGACTTAGCCAACAATTACAATTAAATAATTTCCAATTTCTTTCCATTTTCATAATTAGCAAAGCAATATCCCCCAAAATATTTTTTAAATTACTTTAGGAAATCTAGTGGTTTGGAATTTGCAGTGCTAAATAAAGTCACAAACAATATTTAAACTAGAATGGTCATAGAACAAAATATTCTATAAGTTTATTTATACCAAGGAGAGTCCAGAGAGAACTTTCCCAGTTAATGTAATTTAATCAACACTTCATTAGTTATTGTCTGTGTGTATTACCACACCCATGTTTTTCTTAGGCATGGACAACCCATTTTTATTAAGTGTCCCACCAAGTTCCTCGAAAGCATGAGCACAGTAAATAGAGGCGAATGAAAAATGCTTTTGTGCTTAGAGGTACAACGCCAAAAGCAGTCCAAACACACAGTCTGGAGGTTAAAAAAAATTATCATGTTTGTACAAGTAAAGTATATACATTGAAAAACACAGAATACTGTAAAATTAATAAAAGTTCTTAAACAAAAACAAAAAAGAAGACATTTCTTAATCATTAGATTTGGGTGTTGTATTTACCACCAATGCTACAGGTTTGTAATATCAATCTCCTAGACTACAATATCTGCAAACAGAAGAGAGTGGAAAGAGTGTTTATATAAGTGGTAAGACTACTGGCTGTTTCAGCCAAAAAATGGATCAGAATACACAAACTCTTATAGGCAATTATTAGGATTTTATATAAATCGTGTATAAATTGTGTATATAAATATTTATATATATATATATATATATATATATATATATATATATATATATATATATATATATATATATATATATATATACACACATACATACATACACACACATTTAGTTCAAGTTTATTTGTATAACGTTTTTAAAACCGTCCATTGTCTCAAAACAGCATTACTCTGTTCCATGCCTAAACCCCAAAGAGCAAGCCAATGCAACAGTGGAAAGAAAAACATTCCCTGGTGTTGTTGGTTTTAAGATTTTTATAACATCCAAGATTGCTTTTCACCCTACATCTTTAACATTTTCTACTCTTTGGGGAAGGCTTTCCGCTAGATTTTGGAGTAAGTCATAAAATTTGCCTGTTCATCCAGATGAGCAGTTGTAAGTTCAGAGACTGAAGCTGGGTTTGGCTCACAGTCTCTGACCTTTTTTTTTATTCCCAAAAGCATTTAATTGACAATCTTACATGTGTGCACTGAGGCACAGTCATGCTGAAATAGGAAAGTTTCAACAAAATCTGTTCATTACACATGGTTAGCATTTTGATTTTATATACCTGTGGTAATAGTACTAATTGAAACTCCAAAATTGTATCTGAAAAAATGGCTTAAAAAGTAACAGAAAATTGTAGTTAATTTTAAAAAGTAAAACATCTGTTGTGTTGACAGCTGCCACACCATGATGTGTTTTAGTCAAGAAACAGCTTGGCTGTGGTTAACTGATACATACAGCTTACAACGCTTCAGAAAATGTTTCATTGTTTTTAGACATACACAACACACCGGTTCCACCTAGTGGACACAAGCGACTCAGATCTCTTCAAAGATTAGTGTCATCACACAGGTTGGTTGTACAGTGGGTTTATTAAGGTTAAACGTTTTGGCACATGCAGTTGAGTAAACCACCTTCCTGCAGAAACAATACAGTAAAATTACACTGGAATTACTGAAAATCTAGCAAGGCACATCGTATATTGAGCTATAATTAAGAGTAAAGGCACTTTTATTGTATATATATAATGAAATATGATATGTAATGAAAGAATACACCACATTGTGAATGTTAATTGCTGATACAGTGGGTAAAAATACAAAATGTATTAACATGCTCTGCCTTTTACAGTACCAATGTTTCAGAGACAAGCATATCTGCACAGACACTAAAAATTAACGGGAAGATTCAATTTGTGTAAGAAAAAAAGATTTAACACACTGTATTCAAATTGACAATATAAATCTTTTGTTTTTAAATGTCCTTTGAATACTTCAGTATTTACAGTGTGCCGATACTTTTAGTCTGACCTAATACTTCTACTTCATAGCACAAAAATAATATTTAGCTCCTGAAGGTTAATGTCACTAGAGGAATGAATTTATTCCACCATATAAATATAAACCATTCAACAGAACATGACCAATAATGAAGAATTAGATTATGATTACAAAACCTACTGAAATAGTTTGACATTATATCTACAAAAAGTGGATAAAACGTGTAAAACGGTGTGTATAATAGAATACGGTTAGTAGATGGTGTTTCAAATTGCAGAACCACTCTGTCTGAATCTCCAGTACCAGCCAACCACCCCAGTACGAAATCATACATTATGTATTATATATACACCAAATATGTGTTTGATTTACTCGTACATGTGTAACACACACCCGAAACACTACCACATTAGTGTCAGTGCAGTGTACTGAGAATGATCTGCCTCCCAAATAATACCTGCACTGTAGTGGTCCTGATCATTAAAATAAAAGAACTAATCTTTAAATGTAGAACTATAAAGTGCATCTAAATGGCAAGTGGAAGTGATGCAATGGACAGAGGGGTAAAAACTAGTAGGTACAATTGAATGTTGTAAACTTTTAAAACTAGAGATGTGCTGATAGTGTTTCATGCACTCCTGACATTAAATGCTGAATGTGATCTGAGGCACGTAAATTATAGTATGTGGTGAAAAGGTTCAATATGTAATAATATGAAAAAAAATATTTTAAACGTTCCTAAATATAAACATTAGAATAAACAAAGATTCTTATTTCAACATATCCATAAAATATTCAGATTTTCAGAACTTTCATGCCAACAAAGTAGATCATTTACCTACTTTGAATACATCAGAGGCTCAAGCAGATAAAATAAAAGTATTAAGTCATCGATTGTGCATCAAATGTGTGACCCAACATCTTCTTGAAGGTTTTACATCATACTTTAAAACACAGTTCTTCAGAGTTTTTCATTTCTTGAAAGTACCAATAAAAACAACCTATAACACTTTCTTTACCAATACCATCCAGCATAAACAAGACACAATACAACACTTGCACTTAATGTGATTATCTGGATGTAATATATTACATTCTGCCATACAAACACCTTTGACGTGTTCCAAAAGCAACAGCATCAATATTTTGCAGTACACCTTAGTGTTTAGTGTTGTAGCTCTGAGTAAGCGTGATGCAGCATGTGTCATGCTCATGTGCTTATCTTTTTAACACACTGCCTGCATGGGGCTCTGGTAAGGGCCTGAACCGGAAAAACAGACAACATTTGTCCACCCAGGTCTATCACACGACTACAGTCATGCAGAAATAGCTGAGGACCTAGTGCCTGATTGGCATGAAACAGTCAGTACTGAACAAGTGAAATGAACTTTCTGGAAAGAATATAGATTTTAAACAGCAGTAACAGTATAATCAGGAATTAATATAAGCAGCAGGCTCATCATAATCATAGTTTCCCATAGAAATAAAAAGGGTTTTAATGAATTTTCTAAGAAATGTTCAGTTTTAAAGCATAAAGGTACATTCAAATGAATTATATATACATTTTAAGGTATATTTGAAAAGAAAAAGAAAAAAAGTATTATATTGTTTAAAAAAGCAAAACTCCAGTACAAAAAAAAACTCCTTTCCATACAGTTATGTATATAGTAAGTGCCTCTGCTTTCTGTCTCTTGCTTTTTCTGTCTAATATGCAAAAAAAATAAAAACCAAAACACTCAGCTGAAGTCCCGGTCTGGCAGTAGGACCGGGGCCACCAGGGTCCAGAGGTAGAGAATGAGTCCTAGCCAGCTAGAGCTGATTTTTACCCACACTGCAGGCATGCTGCTCAGCATGGCTTGGGTAGTTGTGTCGGGCCTGCAAAAGAAAAGATGGAAATAAACTAATAATAATGATGTTTTAGTACAAAAAAACGAAACTAGAACTAAACAGTAAACACACAAAAAAAATCCACAAAACTCTAAAATAAAAAAAAAATAAAAAAATGAATAACAACATATGGCAACAAAAATGCTGCATAGTGTAATCTAATAATCAAATAATGCTGAAGCCAATGTGAGGTACAGGTTGCAGTTATGTTTTGATCAGTTGTGTTATAATACGAGTATCGTTTTCATTCTACACTATATGAGCAAAAATACAGGGACACACCTCTTATTTTGTACTATTCCCATGTGTATATAATAACACACATGATCATGGACAATTGCATGGTTTCAACTTGTCAGAAACAGTTTTTGGGACAGGACTGCTCCCAAGTGGTGGGGTGAGCTTGGTGTGAAAGAACTTCAGTGGCTCTCACAGAGCCTTGATCTGCAACAAACACTGCTGTGATGAACTAGAATGTAGATTGTGAGCTAGGTCCTCTCAACCCAAGTTTCTAACCTAATAATGATTTTTTTTGGTGAATTGTTTGTATATATATATATATATATATATATATATATATATATATATATATATATATATATATATTTCCCCAAGCAAATATCAAAATTAAGCTAAAAATATTCACAGATGAACAGAAGCTGTAATTGGTGCATGGGCGGGACTGACATGCAATCGCACTTTGTAAAAATAGAACACATTTTATTCTTAATTCAAAGGATGTTATTTACAGTTAAATAAACATGCTGTTAACTGAATACCCAATTATGTCCATATCCGAAAGTCATGTCCAAATTTTCCCTGCAGTTTTGTTTTCACAATTTAAAAACATACATAATTAACTGAAGATCCTTAGGTGTGAATTAATACTGTGAATGTTGGTCTGTCCTGCGATGGATAGATTAACTGTTCAGGGTGTTTATATTGGTGACTAAATATGAATATGCCTTTATACATAAGCAAGCATGATAGTCACTTTTAAATCTGTGTAAAAGTATTTAAAATACTGACTTTTGCTTTTTAGTAAAACAATGTAAAAAAAACCTATAACACACCTAAAAAGAACAGAGCCTCAACAATCTACTTACTTGTACCAGTTGGTAAGAGTCATCATGATGTAGAGTGAAGCCAGGAAGAGGTGAAAGTGAAAAAAGGAGTAGTTGTAGGTTACTCCATCCTCTTCGTTGTCCACCACCCGGCGCAGGCCATTCTCTCCTACAGGTTCCTCAACATCTGAGCCGCCACCCTCCTTTGTCTGCATTAGTCTGTTCACCTGAGTGTTGCTGGACGAGCGGATGCTGAGCAAAGAAGGACAGAGTTTAAAATATAATGATATCAAAAGCTGATATAAAAATCAATTTAGATACAGATTGTATCTTCCACTAGACAAGAGGATTCTGTTCAGATTTAATTTCAAGCTTTACCAATTTAAACCAAAAAAAAAATAAATAAATAAATAAAATAGTATAACCTACGGCTTCTATTGTTACAACCTTTGGTCATATGCATAATTGTGGTGGCTTTTAAAGGACAGGACCTGGGGTATTCACAGAGGACCTTTAAAATGTGCCTAATTTCAACTTAATCAGGGAAATTAGATCAACTTACTTGCAGGGCAATGTCCTTTTCCCTTTATAGCTTAAAGAGATGACCGAAGGAGTCAGCATATGCCAATGTAACCTGCTGTAATTTGCTTTCTCTTTAGATTACATTTATCAGACACTTTTATCCAAAGCTACTTACAAATGAGAACACCACAAGTCAGTAGTTATGAAGAAAACCAGCTACACTGTAGAATTATCAAACCTGATTGTTATCAGATCCTGCATCCACACATTTTTTTCTTTCCCTACAACAGGTATTTGTTAAAAAGCTGCGTCTTCAGTAGTTTCTTAAAACTGCCTAGTGACTCTGTCTTACGGACAGAGTTGGGAAGATTGTCCCACCATTTTGCAGTGGTGAACGCCACAGAGAGAGAAGAAAATGAGATCCACGGTGAGGTGGAATCACCAGACGGCAATCACTGGAGCGAAGTGAACGAACCGGAGTGCATTTTGAAAATATAGAGTGAAGGTAAGAGGAGGAAGATCCAGAAATTCTCCTGTAGGCCAGAGTCAGTGACTTGTAAGCAGCTACAGGGAGCCAATGGAGAGAAATGAGTAGTGGAGTGTAGGGGTGAGCTGCAATATTCGCTGATTCGACGATTCGATTCGGAGAACCGTAGTCGACTATGAACCTCATAGTCGAATGTACTATTTTGATCACATGGGGGTGCCCATGGCTGCTGCTAAGTATTAGTTTTTACATGAAATGTCTTTGTTTTCGTTATATATATAGCCTTTTGTCAAATAAAATCATCATAATTTCTAGGGAAAAAAAAAGAAAAACAAAACAAAAAAGGTTTTCTTTTGTTAGAAAAACAAGTAAAATATATTAAAAAAATCTTTTTTAAAAACTATGCTTATAGCGTCATCTTGTGGTGAAATTTTAACTGATTCGACTATCAGTCGACTATAGGGAATATCTGACGAATCAGATTCGACTAAGAAAATCTGTAGTTGAATACAGCCCTAGTGGAGTGACATGAGTTCACTTGGGCTGGTTGAATACAAGTCAGGCTGCAGAGTTCTGAATCAGTTGTAGAGGCCTGATTGTGGAAGCTGGGAGACCGGCAAGCAACACATTACAATGATCAAGCCGGGATAGGATGAGGGCTTGAACTAACAGCTGAGTAGCATGTTCAGTCAAGAAAGGCATGATCTTCCTGATATTGTAAAGAAGGAATCTACAGAAACAGGCAGTTTTGATAACATGACTCAAGCAGACTCATGCACTCTTTGTTATTACCAAGAGGTGGACCTTATATATGAGCATGTTGTGTTTGGAAAGTAGGGGTGGGAATAGCCAAAGATCATACATCACAGCAGTACTGATATTTGTACTGATCTTCCGTGTTGCACTGTGATTGAGTTCTCTCATATGTTTATAATGGAAAAGCTGGCCATCACATCACCATGTGACCCTTCACACAGCAATTGGATTCTGTTCTTGTTCAAGATCTTGTTTCAATAAAGAAAACAATCAAGTTTGCGGCACTGGTTTTCTTCCTACAGTTAAGCATCATGCAAGTGGTTAATTTGGAATGAGAGAATTAGACAAAAATTGCCATTTATATACCTGGCATAGAGTGTACAAAAGAGGAATATGACCAGACCAACAATGCCCTGAGCATCCCACCACTGTACCGTCCCTGGAGCGCTGGTGGGTGTGGGTACTCCACTGGTACTGTTCACACTGGACACTAGATTCAGCAGACTGGGGTTACACTCCCGATCTGAGTAAGGCAAAAAAAACATGTTCAAGCAGACACACATTGCATTATGAAAATTACTTATTACATATATATAGTATAAGGGCAGCACGGTGGCTTAGTGGTTAGCACATTCGCCTCTCAGCACTAGGGATTCCCGGTTCGAATCCCAATCTGGGTGGACTTTCCATATTCTCCCCATGTCCACGTGGGTTTCCTCCGGGTTCTCCGGTTTCCCACAGCCCAAAAACATGGATCAAGGTCAACTGAATTCTCCAAATTGCCCCATATAGAGTGTGTTTGTGTGAGTGAGTGTGTCCCCAGAGATAGATTGGCACCCTGTCCTGGGTGCATCTGCCCAGCGCCCGAGACTTTCTCCCCTGGATGGGCATGGGGAACCCCACTGCGACCCTAGTAGAGGATAAAGCGGAAGATAATGGATGGATGGATATATAGTATACACAATTTGGTGTGTATGTGTAATGTATAAAAGTGCTTTTCTACAATCCAACACCAAAAAGCACATGTATGAAATTTATATAAAGAAATGGAACAGAATTATGAAGTATAAACATCATGTCATGTTTTTTGTCTCTTTAGTATTTGACACAAAAGTGTTCAGTTACTGAACAGTTGCAAACAAAATGTACAGTCTTCCATAATGCTTCTATGAGGAAAAGGTTGTAATGTGTGTATGTGTTTAAATTAGTGTGAGGGTAGTAGCAGGTCATACAGAAAAGTGGCTAATGGTTCTACTCAGCAACACATGGATAATGTTTAAAGACAACATTAATAATTATTCAGCACTTTATTTGAAAAAAAGTAAACAAACATTCAAAAAACACTTTGTAAAAATAACTCACTGGGATTGTTTGTCATGGCGGACCAGGTGACATACATGGTGTACAAGCTGATAAGAGATGACTGGAGCAGACCAGACTGAGGAGAAGCATCCTGTAACACAAACATCGATATACATGAACATGAAGAAAGTGAACAAGAAAACATATTTTAAGACTTTAAATGTAATGGCAACTAAAATTTTTAAGTGCAGTTTTCCAAGTAAAATAAAAGAGCAACCCTCCAATTAACTAGAGCAGATTTATCTGAACATACATTTAAAAGCATATAAACAGAGTTTGTCTAAATAAAAATTAAATGTTTTGAAAAGGTGTCACTTGAGATACAAGATAATCAAGTAACTCAGTATTAAAATTAAAATAAAAAAAGTGTACCCCCACCAGCTAATTTCATATATAACTTCTCTGTTGTCTAATTAATAGGATTTATCTACAGATGGCAAATTTTATGGATTTAAGCAACATGGGTGGGCATCTTTTCAAATTACGTCTCTTATAATCAATTGCAAGTAAATGAGTCTTGGCACAAGAAAAGAGTGTCTCTTTAAATAAAGGATAACCACATCCTTATAAATGTAGGACCAGACTGTTAAACAGAGTGTACTTTTTCAAATACCTTAGAAATGTGTGACTAAATTTGTAAAAAGTCCAAAAAAAGAGAGAGTTTTTAATGTAAAATAAAACAGCCTGAACGGCGGTCATTTTAATTTAATCAAATACAATCCCATCTGGTAAGCTGGTTGAACTTGCAGGTAAACTTGCTCCCTTGTCACAGCTTGTTGTAATTTCATAGTCTGGTGTACGTTACAGCTTATTGGTGTGCAACAGAATTAAACTTGATGATCTTACCTGCACTTTATGCAGAATGGACACCACCGAAATGATGATGCAGAAGATCAGATTCAGACTAATGAAGACCTTGTGTTCAGTGCAGGCATCAGGTTGTGTGTAATAGAGATAGAAGAGAACCACAGCAGCCAAAGCCAGGGCATAGTGCAGAATAGTAAAGAACAACAGAGCTGTATGTGTACACACAAAATCACAATTAGAAAAGAAGACAAAGATTATCACCAGTTATAAGGCATTACATAGCAAAAAAACATGTATAATGTTTTAATCTTGATACATGCCAGTACATAACTGTACACCAAGTCCCTTCTCCAGATCAGTTTATTAAATTTTAAAAATTGAAGTAAGGAAAGGAGAAAGGTTTTAAGAGTAAGGTTTAGTTTTTATCATTAGTAAGAGCTCTTTATTCAACCACTACTTTACTGCTTCACAAGGGGAAAAATGAACGCACTACAGTGTATGAGCCTTAAACAATAGTATTACACATTACCAGTCAAAAGTTTGTAATAAACCAATTTTCCCAGGTATTTATTCAACTCTATTGACTAGACTGAAATAACAGACTGGAAAAAAAGGTATTATGGACTGAAGAATCAATCTTCAGATGGTATAGAAATCTTCTGTTAATCATGCAGGATCTTTGTATGCCATCAAGTAGATGGAGGAAATGTGATGCTCTGGAGCTGCTTTGTTCAATACAGGGTTGGGTTTTACAGAGTAAGATGCACCTTGAACCAAAATGGCTACCACAACATTCTGCAGAACCACAAAATAACCTCTGGTATGTGCCTAGTCAGTCAGTGGTTCATTCTACACCACAAGATAATGACCCAAAACACAAGTCCAAGCTCTGCCAGAGCTACCTCAGGAAAAAAAAGAACAAGATGGTAAGGTTAAAATCAGTCTTCAGACTTATCGACCATCGAGCTGGTTTGGGATGAAATAGACAGAAAAATGAAAGCAAAGCATCCTGTAAGGGCCACTGATTTATATCTGCCAATAATATAAATATAATTGAAATATATATAAATAATTATTTATTTATATTTGTAATTGCTTTCATTTCAAAATGCAATGAGACAAAATGAAAAGCTGACTCTTCTGGACTCTCCTTTTGGGGTCTTCTCATTTCTGAGGTGCAGCGTGTGCCATGAGTGTGAATGATTGTGTGTTTTTGTCAATAAAACACTTTAATACTACTTTTTAAAACCTGTTTCTCAAAGCCAGATTGTTTACCTTTTAAAAACCGTACTGTTTTGTATCAAACATCATATGGACATTTTTTGTCCCCGACACACATCTAATCATCATATAAATATTTCATTTAAAATTAATTTATTAAGAATCTAGAAGCATTGACTTGTCCTGAAACCACCTACAATACACACTACTGCTCAAAACTTTTAGAACATGCCAATGTTTCCAGTTATTTGTTGAAAACTACACAGCCTTACCTGCAAACCAGCATTTGCTGTTGCCTTCTTCTGCATTTCCAGACCACACCTCATTCCAGGAGTGGGCAAAATCAATCAACAGGATCAGCTGGATCAGGATGAAGAGGAAGGAACCCACAATGCCAAAGTAGAACCACACTGTGTATGCAGAGATAAAATAATGAGTATAATACATATATGAGATGTCAACATGCAAATGTAGAAAATCAGCCGTAATCACAGTACCACAAAGAAACGAAAAAGCGCTTTAAATACTTTAAAAATGCAGGTTCAAAAAAAGTGATGAAACAACTCTTCTGCTACTTTGAGACATCATTAATTTCCCTCAGGATGAATCATTTGTCCATCAGTGAAATAATAAGGTACTAATACAAGCTGCTAAAACAATAATGTTTTGTCCCACTTTCAGTTTTATATCCTCATTTTGTACCTTATTAAAAAATAACTGCCTCCTAAGCAACTGGTACACACTCTCAATTATCCAGCATTCAGATGCACTTTTCCATACTGCCCAACAGAAGCACAATAAAATGAACACTACTATTTTTATAGCCTGTAATTAGTGTCGGCTGGAAAACCACTTGCCATCATTTTGTAAATGCATTTGTATCTAGGAACTCGCAGAAATGTTTGAATGGCTATTATGTAAGGACTTCCCCCATGCTGTGTAATTAGTCTAAGAAATCAGAGACCGTCTGTGGAATCAGCGATTCCATGTACAAAATGCTGCCTGACAACATTTCTTACCGATATGGCAGAAAAATAAGGGTCATGTTTTAAACTCACAAGGCAACTCATCTGAGACTAAATAAATGTTATTTATGCTATTTATTTGTCTTTGTTGATATATTATTTTCCACTATTTTGGAAGGCTTTCAACCACATTTTGGGGTCCTTCAGTAAAAATTTTAGTCTACTTATCTAGAAAAATATTTGATGGGCCTGCATGAAAGTCTTTAGTTGACCAGAACTGTGTTTGGTGGATTTGAGGCAAGAGCTTTTTGGGAGCAAAAAACATTATATGATCTTTTCAGCTTTACTTTGCCCCTCTCTACTTCTTTTTTATTGTGTTGCAAGCATCAGTTTCTAAATTGGTTTATATTTATCAAACAGAATTAGGTTCAATATTGAAACCAAATAAAACCTTCTTTTTTTTTTATAAATGTTCAAAAAAATGGGTTTAGAACATCAGTGTTTTTTTTTTTTTTTTTTTACATACGACATATTAATAGTAAAATATTAAATGAATTGGATTATTACTATTTTTATATTACTTTATTTTTATATTACTAAATAATATACATTAATTAATTTATTTATTTATTTGGCAAAGATGGGAACATCTATTAGACCCATTTATATTAAGCACACATTACCATTATTGAATACTGTCAAATGATTAATTAACATTAATCTTATTTTGCCCAATCCAGAATTGATTGGACAGTGTTGCAGGCATCAAATTACAAGTTCATTTATAAAATAAGTTACAGTGTATGGTTAAACTGTGTTACACTGTACATGTACAGTACTGTGCAAAAGTTTTAGGCAGGTATGAAAAAAATGCTGTAAACTAAGAACGCTTTCAAAAATAAATAATTTTATCAATTAATAAAATGCTGAGAATAAACAGAAGAGAAATGTAAATCAAACCAATATTTGGTGTGACCACCCATCACCTTCAAAACAGCATCAATTATTCAAGGTACACTCTAACAAAATTTTTGAAGGTAGTCGGCTTTAGAGTTGTTCCAAACATCTTGGAGAACTAACCACAGATCTTCTGTAGATGTAGGCTTTCTCAAATCCTTCTGTCTCTTTATGTAATCCCAAACAGACTGAATGATGTTGAGATCAGGGCTCTGTGGGGGCCATACTATCACTTCTAGGTCTTCTTCTTTTACGCTGAAGATATTTCTTAAATGACATTGTATGCTGTATGCTTGTGGTCGTTGTCCTGCTGCAGAATAAATTTTGGGCCAGTCTTCCTGTATGGTATTGCATGATGTATAAGTATCTGAGTGTATTTCTCAGCATTGAGGATACCATTAATCCTAACCAAATATCAAACTCCATTTGCAGAAATGCAGCCCCAAACTTGCAAGGAACCTCCACCATGTTTCACGATTGCCTGTAGAAGTTTTTGTGCATAGCCGAGTTGCTTGGCCTTGTTTTCATGTCGGAGAAATGGCTTTTTGGCTGCAATTCTTCCATGAAGACCACTTCTGGCCAGACTTCTCAGAACAGTAGATGGGTGTACCAGGATCCCACTGGTTTCTGCCAGTTCTGAGGTGATGGCATGGCTGGTCATCCTCTGATTTCGAAGGGAAATAAGCTTGGTGTCTTTCATCTGCTGTTTTCTAGTCAAGTTTCCTTGGCCGACCACTGCGTCTCAGTCCTCATCGTTACTCGTTTCTTTGTGCTTGTTCAAAAGAGCTTGAACAGCACATCTTAAAACCATAGTCTGCTTGGAAATCTTTGTCTGACCTGTGACATGAAACTGTCTTCCACAAGCTCAGTCTGTAGAGTTTTAAGCCTCTCACACAGCTGTATCTGTTTCACTTAATGACTGTTTTTCAACCTACTTGTGAAATTGATGATTAGCACCTGTTTGCTATAATTGGTTGATCATAAACCTCACTATAATTCTACAAAATTCCTGACTATGTGCAAATGTACCTAGAAGAATTGATGCTGGTTTGAAGGCAAAGGGTAGTAACAACAAATATTGGTTTGATTTAGATCCTTCTTTTTTCACTTTGCATTTTGTAAATTTATAAAAATAAACAATTATTCTTCCCCCCCCCCCAAACACCTGCCTAAGACTTTTGCACAGTAATACAAAAAAAAATAAGGCAAAATAAATTTGCCTTAAGCTGTTGTGTTAAATCTCACTTCACAATAACATGTGATCTGTAGTACACCTACCATCATTAAACGTTCCATCAGGGATAAAGAAAGCTCCAACTGTTATTCCCACCAAGATAAGAAATTTAAAGAACCAGAATCTGTAAATTAAAACACAATATGGTTGTTAAATAAAATATAATATTCACTTATAAAAACTATTTACACAAATTAAGTTAAAGAAAGGCGGCACGGTGGCTTAGTGGTTAGCACGCTCTCAGCGCTAGGGATTCCCGGTTCGAATCCCCATCTGGGTGGAGTTTCCATGTTCTCCCCGTGTCTGCGTGGGTTTCCTCCGGGTTCTCCGGTTTCCTCCCACAGTCCAAAAACATGGATCAAGTTAATTGAATTCTCAAAATTGCCCCATATAGAGTGTGCCTGTCTGAGTGAATGTGTGCCCAGCGATGGATTGGCGCCCTGTCCTGGGTCTATCTGCCCAGCGCCCGAGATGTTCTCCCCTGGATGGGCATGGGGAACCCCACCGCGACCCTAATAGAGGATAAAGCGGGAGATAATGAATGAATGAATGAAAGTTAAAGAAAGCAAAACAAATTATTACTAGCTACATGGAATTACAAAGCCGGAAAATTACGTTTTAAATTTGTTTAAAATGTTTTAACACATTTTAACCTTGATAAATGTCAGTATACAGTACAGACCAAAAGTTTGAACACACCTTTCTCATTTTCTTTAAAGTTTTCTTTATTTTCATGATCATGAAAATTGTAGATTCACACTGAAGGCATCAAAACTATAAATGAACACATGTGGAATTATATACTTAACAAAAAAAGTGTGAAACAACTGAAAATATGTCTTATATTCTAGGTTTTTCTAGCCACCTTTTGCTTTGATTACTGCTTCGCATTCTCTTGATGAGCTTTAAGAGGTAGTCACCTGAAATGGTTTTCACTTCACAGGTGTGTCATGTCAGGTTTAATAAGTGTGATTTCCATCCATCCAGCCATTATCCTCCGCTTTATCCTATATTAGGGTAGGGGGTTCCCCATGCCCATCCAGGGGAGAACGTTTTGAGCGCTGGGGAGATACACCCAGGACAGGGCACCAATCTATCGCTGGGCATACACTCAAACAAACTCTATATGGGGCAATTTAGAGAACTCAATTGGCTTGATCCATGTTTTTGGACTGTGGGAGGAAACAGGAGAACCCACGCAGACACAGGGAGAACATGGAAACTCCACCCAGATGGGAATTCGAACCGGGAATCCCTAGTGCTGAGTGGCGAACCACTAAGCCACCGTGCCGCCTAAGTGGGATTTCTTGCCTTATAAATGGGGTTGGGACCATCAGTTGTATTGTGCAGAAGGTGGATACAGTACACAGCTGATAGTCCTACTGAATAGACTGTTAGAATTTGTATTATGGCAAGAAGAAAAAGCAGCTTAGTAAAGAAACACGAGTGGCCATAATTACTTTAAGAAATAACGGTCATTCAGTCCAAAAAATTGAGAAACCTTTGAAAGTGTCCCCAGGTGCAGTTGCAAAAACCATGAAGCGCTACAAAGAAATTGGCTCACATGAGGACCGCCCCAGGAAAGGAAGACCGAGAGTCACCTCTGCTGTGGACGATAAGTTCATCCGAGTCACCAGCCTCAGAAACCGCAGGTTAACAGCAGCACAGATTAGAGAACAGGTCAATGCCACACAGAGTTCTAGCAGCAGACACATCTTTAGAACCACTGTTAAGAGGAGACTATGTGAATCAGGCCTTCATGGTAAAATTGCTGCTAGGAAACCACTGCTAAGGACAGGCAACAAGCAGAGAGAATTGTTTGGGTTAAAGAACACAAGGAATGGACATTAGACCAGTGAAAATCTGTGCATTGAATTCAAATTTGAGATCTTTGGTTCCAACCACAATGTCTTTGTGCGACACAGAAAAGGTGAATGGGTGGACTGTATATGCCTGGTTTCCACCCTGAAGCATGAAGACTGTTGGAAGACCATTTCAGGTGACTCGTCACTAAGCTCATCAAGAGAATGCAAAGAGTGTCTGAAGCAGTAATCAACTTTGAACAACCTCAAATATGACATATTTTCAGTTGTTTTACAATTTTTTGTTAAGTATATAATTCCACATGTGTTCATTTATAGTTTTGATGCCTTCAGTGTGAATCTACAATTTTCATAGCCATGAAAATTAAGAAAACTCTTTGAATGAGAAGATGTGTCCAAATTTTGGTCCGTACTGTATAAGTGTATGCCAGGTCTCAGCTCAAAATTAAAATAAAAAAGTAAGGTTTTAAACCTTAGTTATTAATAATATAAGTCTTTATACAAGCATCACCTTACTAATGTGTATGTACCTATATTGTAGGTGTTTCAGAACAATTTGATGCTGTTAATTAAATTAATTAAAATTTAAATAATAAAAATTTTGTTTCTATAGAACTTTTTACAATATGACAATAATAACAAATTTTCAAGTTGACAAAAATCCAGGGCAAAAATAAATAAGAAACAAAAATTAATGTTTAGCTATTAAATAAAATTGTGTGACATAATATCTATTATTGCTCTGTTTGTTATAAAAGAAACAAAGTTGGGTAAACATTCTGAGAGTGGGCCTGAGGTTGTAAACATGCAGAATCTGTAATATAGTTTATGTTTGACTGTTGATCTATACTTCTACAGCTTACCCATTCTGAATGGCAGCCCGAGGGTCTTTACTGCTCCGCACCCGAATCATAATAACAGCAAACAGGAAGAAGAAACAGGCCATGGCAAAGCACATTCGGTACACAGATTTGTAGCCAACGATCACTTCACAGTTGAACTGGTTTTCTACACCTGGAATGGTGCTCCCACCTTGACAGAAGCCAGGAATCTAAAAAAAAATGATGTAAACATTCGAAGATTTTGTGACGTTGCAGTATATAAGTATATGTTTGTTTGTTTGGGTTTTAACGCCATGAATCACCTTTCGGCCTTACTCATAGTCTTACTATGGGTCTATAATAGAGCCTTTATTCCAGTGTCCTTCAGGAATGTCATGAGCTTTGAAGTATTTTTTGGACTTAGAGCTGTTTGTAAGTCATGGGGTACGTTCTGTTTCTTTCTGGTGTCTTTGTATTTATCGCATTCCAGGATTATGTGCTTTATTGTGATGGTCTTATTACAGGTGTCACAGGTTGTATATAAGTATATAAAATAAGACTTATGCAGTGTAATAGGGGATTTCAAACTTTTTGGATCTGAGCCAGTTTCTACGTGTCCACTTTGGACGATCACCCACTTACCTCTATCCAACATCAGCCTTTGTCCAAAAACGTTTAGAAAGCTCCAGATGAAATAAAATATAATTAACATTCTGTGCATCACAAATTCTAAAGTCTCATCTTTCAATTCCAATTTTACAATCTAATTGGATTCCTCTTTCTGGATAGTGTTCATAAGTATGCAACATGTATTCATACTTAAAAAGTGAATGCAACTATTCCCCAAATAAACACACATGAACATACTGATACAGTTTGGCATGGGGCAATTATGTTACTTCAGAACAAAAAGTCAAAAGTGGCTAACTTGGCCAAATAGAGGTGCAGGCAGAAATCAGATACACATTTACTACCACATACACAATTTACTTGAAATTACTTTTAAAAGATCAGTGAACATACTTTGTCATGTTCACACAGTTGTTAAGAGTCGAAGTACGGAGTCACATTACAGCAAAAAATAAGATCATAGTCAGAGAAAATAATTGGAGATGCTTTGCTTCCAGCAGTATATGAAAAATAAATTGTGGAGGCATGACAGGACAGGGTTGACCACAGTATGATATTATTCTCTGGAGTTTTCTCACACCCCCTCAGGACAGGTACTTCAACTATACCCCTCCCCCATTTTGAAACCTTCTACAACAGTTAGGACAAATGCTTTCCCACCTTGCGAAGCTGTGTCTCCATGCCAGGCAGGATCATGATTATAGACACCAAAGTGCCAAGCAGAAGGAAAAAGGAGAAGATCAGACGTGTAATTGTGGAATTGTTGGATGAAGGGCAGCACCCACACAGAAGACATGGAGCTGATCCACACAAACATGACACCTAAAGTAGAAGAAACATGACAAAGATCAAACCTGTTCAACCTGTAGTTATGATTCACATGAGCACATGGGTAGAGGTGATGTATGAAAATGTTTTCAACAATGGTCACCAATTTAAATAGGACTTAACTTTTAATTTAGATGTTAACTGATGATGTCATGCATCACAAGAGAGTGCTGCGCAGTAGGCTAGGCATGTCAAACATTTGATTGGTCAATGATTCTCAAGCTAGTGATGTCATTAAGGTGTTTAAAAATTCCCAGCAGTACTGTTGCATCTGACCAAGGAGTTGTTGTATCAGGGAAACACACAAACAATGTCACTAATGTGTTAATAAAAGTTCACTTAGAAGTGGAAACAAACAAGATAAGAATTTATCTGAATAAATCGTCACAAAGTCCAACCTTTAAGTAAAATGACAACAGGTAGAAATTATAAAATTAATTCAAAACCATCACCCATCTTTCATTAACACAGTGACAAAGTGGAGCTTCACATCATACAACCACATTGTTTAAACAAATGTATTAATTAGTCAAATGGGACACCAGCACATTAGAACTACTGGAGTGTCTATGACAACACATTCAAAGTTGTTTATCACTCTGGAGAGTACATTTACATTTAATCATTTAGCAGACCACCGTAAGTCAGTAGTTATGGAGAAAACCAGCTTTAGAATTATCAAACCTGAACGTCATCTGATCCTGCACACCCCACCCCCTTTTTTTCCCTTTTTCTCTCTACAACAGGTATTTGTTAAAAAGATGCATCTTTAGTAGTTTCTGAAAAAAAAAAAAATACTAAGAGATTCTACTAAGCTTCCACATACCTGGACAGTTTTGCTAAATTTTGTAAAGTTTTTGCCCATTAATCAAGCATTTGTTGTTAAGTCAGACACCAATGATGAAAAAGAGGATCTGGCTCACTTGTTGAATGCAGTTGAGGTCAGGGCTCTATGTGCGTCAGACATGTTCTTCCACACTAAATTCCATGTCTTTATGGACCTTAATTAGTGCACTATGCTACGGTCATACTGAAACAGAAAAGGGCCTGTCCAAAATGCAGGACAAATAACTTGATGTTATATACCTGTGACAATGAATGAACTGAATGAAACAACAGAATCGAATGATTAAGGTCTATCCCCCCATTTTCTTTCATATATTGTGGCTACATTTAGAATTTCAAAACAACACTGTTGATTGTCATGGAGTTTTAATCACCTCGAAATAAATACTTAATTACAACCATGACGGGTTTGGCTGAAGGATGGGTTCTATATTCAAGGCTGGTTCCTCCCTAGTGTTTTGTTACACTTCATTTTTCATGACATTTAAACTGACTTTGTGAGGCACAAACATTATGAGCACCTTATTGTATATTTACTGACTAATAATTTGTTTTTAGAACTAATAAAAATGTAACATTCTTTATAAAAAAATTAATCAAAATGGTATAAGCAGAACTCCTACAACACTGCTCAACAGTATTATCTTTCACAATGACTTGACCAAACCCTGCTACATACACAGGTGGAAACATTTAGTCAATAATCTTTTGAGATAAAGGATCAGGGACAGAGGTGCACAATGAAATGTACTTTGCTGTTTAATAACAATTACAGACTGAAGTCCACCTGACTCCCCTTTACTTTGTTTTTAATGGCCACGACTCCCGCAGAACCACCACAGATCAAGAATTATTTGAACACCTCACTGCTGGATTGAGAATTACACTTCAAATAAGATAAATAACTGAGTGAAAACAAGAATTAAATTGTGTTGCTAGTTTGATAGTTTTCCAGACAATGTAAATAACTGAAGTAAAATATTATTAGAGATATCACAAAGACCACAATAAAATTTAAAACACAAATCCATCAAAATTTAATCCTCAAACAAAAATAATAGAAATAGAATTCTACAAACACTGGCATTTCCAACAGCTGGAGGCCATGCAAAATGACTACTGCAGGGCAGAACCAGGGCAATCGATCCTGAAACAATACAGCATCCAGCTCTAAATAAACTGCCACATCAAGTAATGTATAACCTTATAAAATAATTAAAGGTTAGTGACTTTTTAGCTTGCATACCATCATACACTGCCATACATCATATTTTTTTTTAAAATACTGTAATTTACTGGTGTGTTAACAGAAAGAACCATTTTTATTCATTTATGTTATGCCATAACAAAGTAAGGTTATTCCCATACCAAAATTAAAGTTCTGTTGAGAGATCTCCCTCAAGACACACAGGAAGTTAATATAAAGATTACAAATTACCCGAGTGTCTGCCATATGATTGTAACAAACAGATCCAACTGCCATAAATGGCTTATAAACTATCCTAGTTTTAAACTCTCTAATAAATTGGCTAGATCAGGATAGTCATAAATATTAAATTAATGGCCAGTTCTAAAATGTTTTAAGCCTAATGATACTGAAGTGAGTGCGGCACGATTCCCAGTTCGAGTTCCAATCTGGGTGGAGTTTCCATGTTCTCCCCCTGTCCGTATGGGTTTCCTCCGGGTTCTCCGGTTTCCTCCCACAGTCCAAAAACATGGATCAATGTCATTTGAGTTCTGCAAATTCCCCCATATAGAGTGTGTTTGTGTGAGTGAGTGTGTGCCCTGCGATAGACTGGCGGCCTGTTCCTGGTGTATCTGCCCGAAACTTTCTTCCCATGAAAGGGCAAGGGGAACGTTCTCCCCTGGATGGGCATGATGAACCCCCCCCGCGACCTAATATAAGATAAAGCAGAAGATAATGGATGGATTGCTCCTACATGTCTCTAATGTGGATCAAAGACCTGTAGGAGCCATCCATCCATTATCGTCCGCTTTATCTTATATTAGGGTCGCGGGGGGGTTCATCATGCCCATCCAGGGGAGAACGTTTCGGGCGCTGGGCAGATACACCCAGGACAGGGCGCCAATCTATCCCTGGGCACACACTCACTCACACAGACACGAACACAAACACACTTTACATGGGGCAATTTGGAGAACTCAATTGACTTGATCCATATTTTTGGACTGTGGGAGGAAACCGGAGAACCCAGAGGAAACCCACGCAGACACGGGGAGAACATGGAAACTCCACCCTTATGGGGATTTGGACCGAGAATCCCTAGCGCTGAGAGGCGAAAGTGCAACCCTTGTGCCGCCCCATGTAGGAGCCATATAACCTTTAAATATTTTTCAAATATGAATTTGAATTACATGGACAAAAGTTTGTTTATTAAGTTCAGGTGTTTCATTAAGTTTATTGCTACATGTGTAATAACAAGCAATAAACCTTACTTTTATGAGAATTTTATGATTACAGCTTTGTCAGAAGTCTTTTTGTGTTCCCCAATTACTGTGCACTAATAAATCAAGTCCATAAAGGTGATTGTGACAGCAGAGCTATGAGGAAAATGAATTTTGAGGTGCAAAGCTGGGATGGGGGTGTGTGGCATAATGAAACAAGAAGGGGATGTGTTTTATTGTGTCGATTGCTAGTAGGCGCTTGTGTTTGTCACTAACACACAATTTCAATTTATGAATGGTGTACTTTAATGCTTAGCTTTTTTCCCCCAAAGTTATGAGAGGATGGGGGGGGGTAATTGGCCATGAGGCACAGCCACAATTTGCATGTTAAGTATGTGTGTGGTAGCGCCCCGGTTCGGTTAGGACTGTGCTCTTCAACAGGCGGCATTCTTGGCAAAAGAGAACAAATAGGAACCACAGTCACCAGGTCATGGCAAACAAAGCCCTTGGTGGAGCCAACTGGCATTGTGGGAATGGGGACAGCGTGAAAGAGGCAAAGTCAAAAGAGTTTACATTCTGGAATCCAACTAGAAGCAAGGATCTATTTAAAAAAACAGAGCTGAAAGCTGCTACAGACACTAGAAAATGATGGTTAATGAGAGAAAAACCCACAACGGGTTCTTATCAATATCTTGAATCTGACAAAAGTAGTAATAAATATGAATGCTATGAAAATCAACCAATGAAAGTCAGATTGCTTTTCAAACATGCTTCAACTGAATTATTTAAAAAATAAACTCATGACTGTTCCAGATGCAAAGCATCCTTAGAACATAACAGAGCATCCTCCATGTTTCACAGTAAAGACAGTGTTCATTTCTTGAGAAGTTTCATTTCTCTGTGAACATAGAGCTGATGTACTTTAGCAAAAAGTTCCATTTTTATCTTATTTGTCCATAGGACATTCTCCCAAGCTTTGGGGTTGGTCAACATGTAGTTTTGCAAATTCCAGTCTGGTTTTTTATGATTTGTTTTCAACAATAGTGTCCTCCTTGATCGTCTTCCATGAAATCCACTTTGGCTCAAACAACAACAGATTGTGCGATCTGATGTCCTTTGAGCTTGAAGTTCACCATTAACCTCTTTAGAACTTTTCTGTTACTATAAATATTATCTGTCTCTTTGATTTGTCAACAACTTTCCTCCTGCAGACAGTTGGTTACATGGTCCCATGGATATTAACCTTCTAAATAATATGTGCAACAGTAGTCACAGGAACATCAAGCTGCTTGGAGATGGTTTTATAATCTTTAACATGCTTGTCTATAATTTTCTTTCTAATCTCAGAGACAACTCTTTCCATCACACTCCCTCTGGTCCATGTTGAAGTCACCAAACAGCACAGTGACTGATCACAATATTGTAGATGCTAATTAGTGGGCACACTTTGGTCACATTATTTTTGGGGATACCATCCGTCCATTATCTTCTAGGGTCACAGGGGGGTTCCCCAAGCCCATCAAGGGCAGAACGTTTCAGGAGCTGGGCAGATACACCCAGCAGAGGGCACCAATCTATCGCTGGGCACACACTCACCCAAACACACTCTATATGGGGCAATTTGGAGAATTCAATTGACCTTGAGAAACCAGAGAACCCGGAGGTTCCACGCGGACACAGGGAGAAAATGGAAACTCCACCCAGATTGGGATTCGAACCGGGAATCCCTAGTACTGAGAGGCAAACGTGCTAACCACTAAGCCACCCTTATTTTTGGGGCTACCATCATTTTCATCTATCCATCCATTATCTTCCGCTTTATCCTATATTGGGCTCGCGGGGGGTTCCCCATGCTCATCCAGGGGAAACGTTTCAGGCGCTGGACAGATACACCCAGAACAGGGCGCCAATCTATCGCTGGGCACACACTGACACACACACACACACAAACACACTCGATACGGAGCAATTTGGAGAACTCAATTGACTTGATCCATGTTTTTGGACTGTGGGAGGAAACCAGAGAACCAGAAGGAAACCCACGCAGATACGGGGAGACATGGAATCTACACCCAGATGGGGATTCGAACCGGGAATCCCGGTAGTGCTGAGAGGCGAACGTGCCACCGTGCCGCTATATATATATATATATATATATATATATATATATATATATATTTCTGTAACGATTAGTTTTTCTCTTATTAACCGAGGTACCAAAATTTTTGTCTGCATGTGTATATTAGAGTAGAACTGACATGAGTGTAGTTTCAGCACTGCTCACAAAACCTGTGCGTTTTAAAAATATCAGATACATGATACTTCACCATGTCCTTATGACAGATTTCATATCTGGTTGTGCCTACATACATACATACATACATACATACACTACTTCCTAAATTATAAATGTTCACGATGCCGAATAGAAGCGTCATGAAGGCTCCGAATAACGCCCCCTAAGCCACCGTGACACAAGTTTAAAACCCTGGTTAAATGTCAGGTCTGAATTTATGACATATAAACATACCGCAACATTACAATACATTCCGTAGATATAAACTGGGTTGAATAACGAATACCATATAACCAAATAGCGACTATTTAATAATGATGAGGAGGCTTTGGTTGAAGTGTAAACCACAATGACCAATCTGAGGTTACACCACCGTTCGATTCTTGTACGAGTAATATAAAAAAATAATAATAAATGATATACTTACACAACTCGCAAGCGAACATAATGCCATACAGGCTCCCATCTTAACTGAAATACTGAGACAGCAGACAGAAACGATTATCTCCACCAGCTCGCGTTTCTACTAACAGCCTAACGCTCCACTGACGGTTTATGACGCACGCGCACGGCCGTGCTAACAAAAACACACATCTATAAAATAAAAGTCTTTTTAGACGCGCTGCCATTTTATAAACTGACAAACAGACGCGAGTGTAAATATTCTAACAGATCACTGAGACATCCTGCAGCCCCTGTGTGTCCATATATGTCACTTCGGGACGGATTTACAGTGGCAAAAATATTTATTGTTAAAAAATGACATCTATTAGGCTGTTTGTATAAATTCTAAATTCTAAAAGTAATTATATTTAGAACACTAAAGGTTTTGCTAAGTTTACATTTTATTCTGCAGAGCTAGTGCTTTAAAAACCACAAACATATTGAGGTTTTCAAAACCTCAAACATATCTAATACAACTTTATTATAATTATTTAAATACAGCACAACATTTTAATTACTTAAAAGTATATAACTTTTATTTAGCAATATGATATTTACACAGGGACTACTGCAAAATACATTCATTCATTCATTATCTCCCGCTTTATCCTCTATTAGGGTCGCGGTGGGGTTCCCCATGCCCATCCAGGGGAGAGCGTCTCGGGCGCTGGGCAGACACACCCAGGACAGGGCGCCAATCCATCGCTGGGTACACACTCACACACTCAAACACACTCTATATGGGGCAATTTAGAGAACTCAATTAACTTGATCCATGTTTTTGGACTGTGGGAACTGGAAACTCCACCCAGATAGGGATTTGAACCAGGAATCCCTAGCGCTGAGAGGCGAACGTGCTAACCACTAGGCCACCGTGCCGCCCCTGCAAAATACAAATTAAGTTAATCTAATAACATTCATTGTATTATGTTGAATTTGAATTTGAATGTAGTTAGAATTCATAATAAGTGGAATGGCACCTTTAACTAGATAGTTATATTTTACAAAATCTCATAAAGTGAGAGGATGCATAAGGAGTTGAGAAGAATCATGGATCAGCGAACAGCTTGAGGATCTAAGAAGGAGTAAAAAATGCTAGATTAATAAAAGACGTAAATATTTGTATGCAGCAACATGGTTTTATGCCAGCAAAATCCACCACTGATGCTATGTTTGCTTTAGGAATGTTTCTGGAAAATAATAGAGAAGACTCAAGGGTAGAGTTGTTTAAAGATCTAGAAAACTGTCAATAGGCTACAGAGAGAGGAGATATAGTATTGTATAAGAAAATCAGGAGTGGCAGAGAAAAATGTGAGGTTGCTGGAGCTGTTTATAAAAATAGTGTGACAGCAGTGAGAGGTTCAGTAGGAAAGACAGACAAGTTTAAAGTGGAGGTGGGGGCTGCATTAACGATCAACTCCGAGTCCTATCCTGTTTGTGATAGTCATGGGCTGGTAGAGAAGGCTATAGCATTTGTGAAACATGTTTGTGAGTAACATTGTGATCTGTGGTGAGAGTATCAATTAGAGCTTTGATAGATGGAGGCTGGCCAATCTGGGTGGAGTCTCCATGTTTCCCCCGTGTCCTCTGTATCCAAAACAGTCCAAAAACATCGATTCAAGGCACTCTGTCCTGGGTGTATGCCCAGCATATGAAACGTTCTCTCTTAGATGAGCATAGGAACCCCCCATGACCCTTGTAGATCATTAAGATGAAGATAATGAGATGGGAACATGAGTACATGTACGTGAATAAGAGGGAGGATGGTGTAAAGGTTTGCCAGAGATGAGGTAAAATGTGAGTGAGTTTAAAATAATCAAGGTTGGAGTATACAAAGTAATAGAGATTGCAGTAAATGTGAAAATGAGAGTTCAACGGGTTGGTGTGGATGATGTGGATGACATGAATGGCGTGGAGTTGTAGTAGGGGTCTATAATAGACAAGTCTCTGGAAGTGACAGAATTGAATATGATATTATTCTCATTAGGATTGATGAGAATAGACAAGGATATGAATTTTAGGTGTTTATAAGAGGGTCAACACAGGTAGAACATTTTGGAAACAAACATAGGGAGGTGAGATTAAGGGTGGTTTTGGCATGTGCAGAGGACCAATGAGGTTTACATTAGCAAGTGGTGCTGATGATGGAGGCACTACGCTAAAGAGGAGATTTATGGATGTGGTGAGGGTATACCTGCAGGTGGTTGGGGTGATGTTAAAGGATACTCAGGATAAGATGGAGATGATCTGCTGTGAAGACCCCTCCACAGAGGAAGGAAGAAATGGGATAAAAAGAAAAGGTAGAAGTGAAATTTAGTTAATTTACAGTCTGACTACATAGTGACATGCTTTTCCAAACACAATAAAAAAGCAAGATAATGTACCTTCTGACAATGTAACCTCAGGCAATGTTACCTTTAAGTTACATCATAAACTGTATTATACACATGCATGGAAACCCAGAAAGGACATGTGCTTCAGTACGAATGTCATATGTACATTGCTATTACAGTGTGTTAGCTGGGACTTCTATCATTACAGTTGTATACAATTGTACATACAGTTGTGTGTATAAGTGATCTAGCACTTTCTTTACTTACTTTTTTGTTCTAGTACTATTTACCTTTTAGTGTTACTGCCAAACTCTGTTATGCCAGGCATGGCAACACGTATTTAAAAAATCTTAACATGCCCTATTTATGTATAAAAGCATTTCTAAGCTTTAGCAACAGTGCCATCTTCAGGCATGATAAAGAATATTTGACACCACCCTTATTAACAATGTTTTTTAAAATCATTTTTAAATAAAACATTTATTTATTATGTAAAAAAAAAAAAAAAAAAAAAAAAAAAAAAAATAAATATATATATATATATATATATATATATATATATATATATATATATATATATATATAAACTTACCCAGCGATGGATTGGCGCCCATGTCCTGGGTCCTGGATGGGCATGAGGAACCCACCGCGACCCTAATAGAGGATAAAGCGGGAGATAATGAATGAATGAATGAATATATATAAACTATTTAATTTGTAATAAATCAGATTATAATAATGCTGTTGCTGATGCTAAAAACACAGTTTTATATGCAGAGGTATATTTTTGTGGAATTTTTAAAAGTTTGTCTCTGGTTTAGACCACTTATAAACAAAAGTATAAAGACACCTCCAACAAGTCCAACTAAAATTTTGTTTTGTGTTCATATAGATATAAAGTCAGTGTTGGTACTTACCAAGAACATATAAATGTCATTTGGCGATATATATGGTTATATTTTTCATTATTTCTCCTAAAAGAATTGTGTTTATGTGCTAAGGCATGGCTTCAATTCTGTAAATTATATCCAAAACAAAATAATTTAATATAAAAATAATTTTAATTTAAAAAGGTATATTTGAAAGGTGTCCAGATCAGACAGTACTATGATGGCATGGCTGGAATTTCAATTTAAAGCCTGAATATTGCTTTTTAAATTAAATTTAGAAGTTCATGAATATACTGGAGGGCAGCACGGTGGCTTAGTGGTTAGCACGTTCGCCTCTCAGCGCTAGGGATTCCCAGTTCGAATCCCCATCTGGGTGGAGTTTCCATGTTCTCCCCGTGTCTGCGTGGGTTTCCTCCGGGTTCTTCGGTTTCCTCCCACAGTCCAAAAACATGGATCAATTCAATTGAATTCTCAAAAAAATTCCCCATATAGAGTGTTTGTGTGAGTGTGTGTGCCCAGCGATGGATTGGCGCCCTGTCCTGGGTCTATCTGCCCAGCGCCTGAAACGTTCTCCCCTGGATGGGCATGGGGAACCCCACCGCGACCCTAATAGAGGATAAAGTGGGAGATAATGAATGAATGAATATACTGGGTGGGTATTCAGATTTAATTCTGAATTCTGAATTAATTTTGTAATTCTACAAAATATTACCGATTGGTATAATTTGATCAGTAATGTGGACGAAACGGTTGGAAATATGCAGGAATGGCAAATTTAACCGGATTGTGGAATTTATTCGACCTATTTACAAGAAACAATTCGTAACGAATCGATCGTTGCTCATGGACTGCCGAACCTATAAGTGTATTTTGCTAACAAATTAAATCCCACGAAGCTACAACAAGACCTATTAATGTCCCGAATTAAGAATAGGAAAAACACCATGACCTTACACTTAGCGCTACCTTTTGGTCCCCTGTATGTGATGGTACGGTCCGTTTTGTTGGCAGTTCACACACACACACACACACACACACACACACACCCCCTCGCATGTGGGCTTCTGCTCGAACAGTAGACATGGGTTCACATATGAAGGCTGGCAGGTCCAACATCATCCTGTCTGTCATGACCGTGTGCAGGCTGTAGCCATCACATCCCGTCCAACCTCGAGCCCACTCACCGGTAAGACCACTGCCCATTTTATTCCGCTCCTTCACTGGTTTTATGTAAACGCTCGTTCTGCCAGCGGACATTAATGTGAAGGAGGTTCAGACTGAAGGAGGTTCAGAGAACACGCTGTAATACCTTGTTTTAACGCATAAAGACAATGCTGTGATGTAATCATTATCTATTAGGAGAGCATGGAGCCTGTCACTAAGGATTATATTGTGTTGCTGATATGTCACTTTTTATAATTCAAACCACGACTACCAGATTTATCTTATAGATTTATTTAATATAAGGATAGTCATGTATCTGCATAATGCTCTACAACTGTTATACAGTATAAACTATTACATATGAAACTGTGGTAAGCCCTCGGGAAATTAGGAAAGATAATTACAACCTGGTGGTTTTAACGAGGCTTTGGGTTTTCTGTTTCTAAGGGGGTATGGGGTTTGTTGGCATTGTGATTTGTTTTTTAGACCATTGGAGGGCACTAGTACAGTCACTTTGGATTATGTTGGTTTATGTTGGTGATTACAAGCATGTACAAAATGTACCTTTTTAATAAACAAGTTATTAGTGCTACAGTGTCTATTGCACTAGAAGATTAGAAACGTATTTGATTTACAATAATATACTCATTGGCTACATTCTATAGGTCCACTGGCTCAGTGATACAACTATCTGAATAGCCAGCCACATAGAAGCAACTTAGTGTACTTTTGGCATAAGTCCACTGAACAACATCCATCCATTCATCCATCCATCCATTATCTTCTGCTTTATTGTCTAATAGGGTAGGGGGTTTCCCCATACCCATCCAGGGGAGAACGTTTCAGGCGCTGGGCAGATACACCCAAGACAGGGTGCCAATCTATTGCTGGGCACACAGTTACTTACATAGACATACCACTGAACAACATTGAAAGCTCAAATTGAACATCACGATAAGAAAGAAAGATTATTTAAGTGACTTAGAACATGGCATGGTTGTTGCTAGACAGGCCGGTATAAGTATTTCAAAAACTGAATCCTGAAAAGGATTTTTAAGCACAACCATACAGACCATTGGAAACAGTCAGGATGCTCAATGACTATTATTTGAATATACCTAATAATATATAATTGACCTACCATTTGACTACTTGCAGATACCAAGTACTGCTGTTAATAATTATTTACAGCTAAATAATGACTTTTAAATACTTTTTTTAGATGTTTCCTTGTTTTGGACTCTTACATAAAGAACATCCATCCATTCATCCATTATCTTCAGCTTAATCCTCTACCAGGGTCTTGAGGGGGTTCCCCATGCTCATCCAGGGCAGAATGTTTCGGGGGCTGGGCAGATACACCCAGGACAGTGCGCCAATCAATCGCTGGGCATACTCACTCAGTCACACAGACACAATCACAAACAGACTCTATATGGGGCAATTTGGAGCATTCAATTTATCTTGATTCATGTTTTTGGACTGTGGGAGGAAACTACAGAACATGGAGGAAATTGACGCTGACACGGGGTGACACGCTGACATGAAAACTCCACCCATATTGGGATTCGAACTGGGAATCCCTAGTTCTGAGATGCGAACTTGCTAACCACTAAGCCACCGTACACCCACATGAACATATAGCTATTAAATCAAGTGGGTTTCTTCATTAAACAAACTATTATGTGTAACTCATTTTGTGGATTTCAGTTCCACACAACATGCTTTAATTCAATCAATTCATTGCTTATAATGGATATTATCTAGTAGAGGCAGGTCAGTGTTGGATGGCCAGTCTGGTTTGGGCTGACAGAAAGGCAAGAATCATTCTTAAAGCCATTTGTTTTAATTGGAGACATCTATCTAGTAGCATGTTGGGCCTTCAGAGTTGCAAATCATTGTCATGGCATAGTTTTTACTGAGTTTTGAAATGATTCTGTAGACATTTTGACCATGCTGACAGGATAATATTTTACTCTGAACACTGGTAATATAGAAGTACTGACATTCGCAAAAAGGCCTAATCACCACTTCCCAGAGATACAGAGATAGAGAATGTTAATCCTGTTCGGCCCAAGACCTAAAGTGTGTTTTGGCCCCCGGTGCAATTGAATTCGACACCACTGTACTATAGGATTAAGACCTGGAAAAGAAAATAGAAGCAGCAAATTTGTCCCTGTCATGTTTCTAAAACCAATCTATGAATATAGGTATCATGGAACATTTTACTACAAATAGTGATTATTTTTTGTGCAACAGCTGCCATGAGGACCTGAACTTGGTAAGTCACAATGTTTAGGTAATCCAAAGGTCTATCCAGATGTATCAAAGGATCCAAGCAATGTATAAAAACTTTCCACACACTTTTACTTTAATCAACCAGCATAAAATATGACAAAAGGGGTTAATTAACTCATGCTGCTTGCACCAAATTCTGATCCTTACATGCTGTGGAAGTCTGAATTTAACTGACCAGGCAAATTTTAGTGATTTCTAGTGCTCCTTTCTTTTCTTTTGCCAACTGAAGTCTTTTATCCTTTCTGTTTTCCTTAGAAAGCAATGACACTTAAACTAGTTCTTTGGTGTTGGGGCCCATTAATACTATGGAGCACCAACTTTGTATTTGGCAGGAGTTTGCTTTATGGCACACTGTGCAAACGATTTCTAATATCTCACTCTGACCATTTAAATCCACAGAATCACTTTTCACTCAATGTTTTTTTTTTCTCTGTCACACAATTCTTAGTATGCTCTTGATACAATTGTACCAGGAAGCCCTATAAGGTTGGCACTTTTTAAACTAGCGTAGCACAGATAACCCTGTCTTATTTGAAGTTACTTACATTGCTCCAATTTTCTTATTCATTACATTAGTTTTTATAAAATTTTTCATTTAAATTCACACCTAAACTGATCCACAGAAAACATGTTCACCTGATTTCATGCTGCACTTTGGGGTATAATTTTCATGCAGAGAGACTACAGTTGTGAAAGGCCTGGTGTCCAGAACTGGATTCATTCATTCATTCATTCATTCATTCATTATCTCCCGCTTTATCCTCTACTAGGGTCGCGGTGGGGTTCCCTATGCCCATCCAGGGGAGAACGTCTCGGGCGCTGGGCAGATAGACCCAGAACAGGGCGCCAATCAATCGCTGGGTACACACTCACACACTCAAACACACTCTATATGGGGCAATTTAGAGAACTCAATTAACTCGATCCATGTTTTTGGATTGTGGGAGGAAACCGGAGAACCCGGAGGAAACCCACGCGGACACGGGGAGAACATGGAAACTCCACCCAGATGGGGATTCGAACCGGGAATCCCTACCGCTGAGAGGCGAACGTGCTAACCACTAAGCCACCGTGTCGCCCCAGAACTGGATTGGTAATTGGAAATGGTAAGTTGTAAAATTTAATGACAAGAATAACAGTGTGACTTAAACCACAGCAGAATTCAGAAAACTAATATATAAAATAGGACAAATTTGTACATTGTGTGATATTTCTCAAACTGATAGACAAATAGACAGGACACATCAATTTGTTGAGCTCTTATTCCTTTCATCCTTTACATCTGCTATTGTAGCAATCCACCGTCATGAAAGACAGGAAAGGATTAGCTAACAAGCAAGATAAAGTGAGTGTGTGTGTGAGAGAGAGACCTGCATGTAACACCTAGGCATTAACAGTTATTCTAGGCATTTGATGATGTAGCCCTTAACCACAACCTTCTTATTCACAAATGAAGTGCTGGATATAGGAATAAAATTACAGCTATTTCACATGTACTTAATACACCAAAAGATGTACAACAAATTGTGGAAATAGTAAGGTGCTTTGTGCTTATTAAACAAGAATTGGGAGGCCACAGACATGAAATGAAAAATATACAATATATGGACTAATGTACTGGGATACACTTAATAATTTAATTCAGGTTTTTTTTTATTGCCAAATGATGTATAAAATCAAACACTTAGCCATGCAATTTGGACTGCTTTAGGCTGAAAATTTACTTTGCGGGAATAATTAAAAATTTTTAACACTATAAATAATGAAAGAAAGTAAGATTACCAAAGATAATCTTGGGAACCTAATAGAACCCAAGGGTTTGATGTGCTGGATGTTTTCATCGTCATGTAATGTGAGGTTTGTCACAGCCTCTACATGTTACGCAACATACTGCCTTTATGAACACACTGACACAGATGAGCATCGGGATGGTTTTAATCACCTGGTAAACAAAGATATTTACATCCAACTAAACACTACAAATGCTTAGCTTATTCATGTCACAGAACTGATTTAAACATGTATTCTGCAAACCAATGCTAATGTCATTCTTATTGTTTGATAGATTTAAATAATTTTTACTAAATTCTATATTCTCTTCTCACTGATCTGATCACAGGCACATAGTTTTGGCATTGGTAGTCAGTTCTGGAAAATATCAGTGGTAACATTGTTCACATTACAAGTCTCCCTGTTTAGATCACATTTTCTTTGCAATTTTTTGCAATTTGCAATTGTATGAATTATAAAATATGTGAAATGTAACAAAATATGTAATATGTAACAAAATATGTGATACTTTTGGCTAATTCACACATATAAAGTTGCAAGTAGCTCATGTATTCAGTGTGATTTGTTGTGGAGGATGGCAAACAACCTTTGGCTGATCATGATAAGTGTCCGGCAGTGTTCTGGAAAGTAGTGTGATAAAACAAGTGATTTAATAAACATAACCAAGATAAAGACAAGCGACTACATTACACAAGACTGAGGACACTCATAATGACCTGACGAGATGTAGGGGAGGAGAAGAATTTATACAAAACTATGAGATAAAATACAGGTGAGGGGAATTAACAAAGACAAGACTTAACAAAATAACCAATACAAAGTGAAAGCACAGAGGACGGATGAACACAACACAGTTGAGGAAGAAGTGCAACATGCACTCCTGACTATTATAGACTATTAGAAAATCAAAGAAACTTTGAGTTTGGTAAGTTGATTCTCCACTCTGATGGTGCTGATATGTAAAATCATAACCATAACTAACCTTTAAACCTTCTTCCTTACAAGGATTCTTTTTATAAAAAAATAACAAAGAAAATTTTTGAAATTTTAGAAGGTTTAGAAAATTGTAAATCTGCTTAAACTTATCTTGAACAATAAGGAAATTGCTTAGCTAAAATTACTATCAACATAGTAATATATATCAACACATATCTTATTAAGACAAATTACTATCTGACTACTGCAATTTAAGTGACATTTTCAGAGATTTGACTCAGATCAAATTTTTGTGACTGTGTGAATAGGTGAAATTTAACCCTTTTAAGACACATTCAAAAACACTTTCATATGTGTGTCTTAAACAGATATATTGGCTTTCTTTTTTTGTAAATGAGGTTTATAATTCATTCAAATGCGGTTATTAAAGCATTAACAGGGCAGTGCTTTTGGCTATTACTTTCAGAATTGTGTGCTTTCATTCAGTGCCACTTGTGGAGTTGTAACTGCAGGACTTCTTTTATCTGGTTTAAGGCCTCTATTTTTAATATGGTGAAGTAATGCAGAAAGGAGTGTATCTTTGCTGGTTGCTGGGGATTTACAGCTTCCCCAGCTTCATAATCCTCGAGATTTATACAAAATGGATTATAAAGCCTGCAAAATCACAGCAAGACAGACAGGCAGGAAGACAGTGTTGACTGAGATTTCAAGTTTAAGTTTATTTATAGCACTCATTACAGTAGTCCATTGTCTTGAAGCAGCTTTACAGTGTTCTAAGACTGAACCCCTTGGAAGGAGCAAGCCAAAATGACAGTGGCATAGAAAAACACCCTGGTATTTGTTTTAAAGTAGGACTCATCCCCCATGAGTGGTGGACTAGTGTTAACAGTATAGGGCAATAATAATGCACAGTTATGAATTAATAATGAATTAATAAATGAATTAATAAATTAATTAATTCACTAATGAATTAATAAATAAAATTTAATGCTTTATCCATCTGAACCAATTGTGTAAATGAGTTCAAGCATCAAAGACCATCTCATCTTCACTTAAGATACAAATGAAGGTCATCACTGTAGCCTTCTAGCAGACAAGTGAATGGGAAGCCAGTCAGAAACATTTGTAGACTATATTTCAGTAGCAGATAGAATTTATACAGTGTAGAACATGACTTAGGCACTACTTTCTGAAGCAGTATACTTTAAAGGGTCAGAGACTGACAGACTGTGGTGCTCTACCAATTGTGAGCTGGGTGAAGAGATAAAATGCCAGTACTGACTGTTCCTTATCACTAATGAATTAATTGCCATTATTTAAACACAGTTCAGCCTAAGCACCACATCTCTATCTACAGTGATTTTAAAAAGCTGAGTAAATAAATGTGTTTTTAAATCTACTTCGGCTATTCCAAACTAATTATAGTGCTTAAAATAAAGACTATCCATTGGGAGCAGAGCTTACAATTTTGGATTATAAAATTAAATGTGTTTAATCACATACTGCGATGTGTAATCATGTAGTTTTTTGTAATTAATAAAATTTTGTAATCAATGAAAAACTTAAATGGCAGCCAGTGAAAGTTTGAAAACTAATATGATCAAACTTTGTACTTCTAGCCAAAACTCTACCTGAAGGTTATAAAAACATCAATCAGTTTCTCTCCATATTAAAAGGAGAGTATATTTCTTAACTTTGAGATAGAAAAGTGGAAAATGCAGTTCCAAGCATTATTGGTAATTTGCTTGGTAAAAGATAAATCTGAATAAGTTTTGAGCCACAAATTGTTTACAGTATTCATTCATTCATTCATAATCTCCCGCTTTATCCTCTATTAGGGTCGCGGTGGGGTTCCCCATGCCCATCCAGGGGAGAACGTCTCGGGCGCTGGGCCAGATAGACCCAGGACAGGGTGCCAATCCATCGCTGGGCACACACTCACTCACACAGACACACTCTATATGGGGCAATTTTGAGAATTCACTTGACTTGATCCATGTTTTTGGACTGTGGGAGGAAACCGGAGAACCCGGAGGAAACCCACGCAGACACGGGGAGAACATGGAAACTCCACCCAGATGGGGATTTGAACCGGGAATCCCTAGTGCTGAGAGGCGAACGTGCTAACCACTAAGCCACCTGTTTACTGTATAACTGATAAAATTATGCTGATATAAGGGTCATCAAAGTTTAACTTAAATATTAGTTAGCATATTAAAGAGCCAACTATAAGTAACTCGGGGGGGGGGGGGGGGGGTTCACCATACCCATCCAGCAGAGAATGTTTCGGGTGCTGGGCAGATACACTCAAGACTGGGCGCCAATCTATCATTGGCCAAACACTCACACAGACACACACACACACTCTATATGGGGTAATTTGGAGAATTCAATTGACCTTGAAACATGTTTGGACTGTGGGAGGAAACCAGTGAACCCAGAGGAAACCCACGCAGACACGGGAGAACATGGAAACTCCACGCAGATCGTGCTGAGAGCCAAACGTGCTAACCACTAAACCACCGTGCCGCCCGAAAGTAATTTAACAGCAGTAAATTACTTGACCTCCACTATGATCTTTTTAATGCAGCTTATTAATAAACATAAATGAGTAAACATTCATTACGTTTAGTTATGTAATTGTATTTCAAATTTTTTTATTCTAAATCTAAATTTTATATGCTAATGCTAAAGGATCACAATGTAATGTTGGGTCATTTCCACAATAATTGACCATTTATCTGTGTTTTTTTATCTCTGTTTAAGATGTGATTAAAAATATGATGAAATTTTAAGTCAAAATTTCTATATATATAAATAAGTCTAAAGAGCTCACACAATTCAATTATCCCTGTAAAGGGAGACACATGAAATGGAAAAAAAGCATGTTTTGAAAGCATATACAATATAAAGAGTTTAGATAACTATTAAGATTCATTCATTCATTCATTATCTTCCGCTTTATCCTTAACTATTAAGATATTAACAACTAAATAAGAACTTCACTGCCCAGTCTGAGGTGAAACAAGTATTCATTTAATCATTTATGTTACATGCTTTTTAATAAATAAAAGATGCTTTCTTGCTGAATGTTAAATCACTGGGTGCAGCTAATTGAGGATGACCATGTGTTAGCTTTTCAAAAATGTGTTTATTTAAACAATATATATTTTTGATATTTCAGTACTATATCCTAGTTCTAGGGCTCTAAAATCCTCTGTTATGGGGCTTTTAGTTGTCCCTAGGACAAAGAGGAAGCGTGTTTTTTCTGCTTATGCACCTAGGTTGTGAAACTCCTTGCCTCTGGATGTTACACTTGCTGAGACAAAATTGGCTTTTAAACCAAGACTTCATCTAACCTTTGAAAATGACCATTAGCTTATATTTTTTATATTATTTTTTTAGATGGTGTGTGACCATTGATGATTTATTTATTTATTTATTATTTTTATTCCATAAACATATTATGGATGTGTATTTAGTGGGTAATGTGTTTATTTTAGTGTGAATTCTGGCTTCTCTTTTGTACTGCATTTTATCTATTGTAAAGCACTATGTGACTGGTCTTGGAAATGTGAATAAATAAACACTTACTTACTTACTTATTAATATTTCCTGATGTATATAGATCAGGTTTTAAATTCAGGAAAGTTTTTAAAATAAATTGTATTGACCTGTATCGGTTTTATAGTATATGCATCTGTTTTCAGAAATGGAATTCACACACTGGGCAATTGGGTTACTTAAAACAAAATGTAGTAGTTGTAGTTGCAGTAGTAGTTGTTTATTTATTATTTTGTTTTCTATAGGATTGCAACTAATTTTGACAAATCACTAAGTGAATTTAAACTTGTTTCTTCATGAACTTGATGCTGGGTCATTGTTTCGTAATGAGTGTCAGTGTCTTAGCAACGAAGCTCCTTGCATATAAGATGCCCGGTGCAGGACCACTGTATTTAGACCTACAGTGGAGGAAATAAGTATTTGATCCCCCACTGACTTTAAAAGTTTTAATACAAAAAAACAAATGAAACGTCTCATAATTTTATGCCAGTTTTATTTTAACAGTGCCACATAGAATATCAAAAGAAAAATGGAGAAAATGACATGAAATGAGAAATATAAAATAATTTGCACTTTATTGAGGGAAATAATTATTTGATCCCCTAGTAAAACCATGACTAATGTTGGCTCCCACAGACCACTGACACATCCTAATCACAGTGAAGTCATTACCTGAATGAGAGACACCTGTCCCAAATTATCACCTGTATAAAAGTCCACCTGGCAACAGTCTCAGTGACACTCCAACATCTCCACGAAGGGCAAGAGTAAAGAGCCGTCTAAAGATGTCAGGGACAAAATTGTTGACCTACACAAGGCTGGAATGGGCTACAAAGTCATACGTAAAAACCTGGATGAGAAGGTGACAACTGTTGGTGCAATTATTTGGAAGTGAAAGAAGTACAACATTACAGTCAATCGACCCAGGCCTGGAGCTCCATGCAAGATATCACCTCGTGGAGTCTCATTGATCATGGGAAAGGTTAAAAATCAGCCAAGAACTACACGGGATGAGCTGAGTAATGATCTCAAGGCAGCTGGGTCCACAGTCTCCAAAAAAAACCATTGGTAATACACTGAGACCTAATGGTTTAAAATCATGCAGTGCACGACAGGTTCCTCTGCTCAAGGAGGCTCACGTCAAGTTTGCCAATGAACATATAAATGACTCCGAGAGAGACTGGGAGAAGGTGCTGTGGTCAGATGAGACCAAAAGTGAGCTCTTTGGCCTTAACTCAACTCGACGTGTTTGGAGGAAGAAAAATACAGAATATGACCCTAAGAATACCATCCCCACTGTCAAGCATGGTGGTGGAAGTATTATGTTTTGGGGGTGTTTTTCTTCTAAGGGCACAGGCCAACTTCACCGCATTGACGGGAAGATGAACGGGACCATGTATCGCAAAATCCTGGGTGACAACCTCCTTGCCTCTGCCAGGGCACTGAAAATGGGTCGTTGATGGGTCTTTCAGCACGACAACGACCCAAAACATACAGCCAAGGAAACAAAGCAGTGGCTCCATAAGAAGCATATCAAGGTCATGGAATGGCCTAGCCAGTCTCCTGACCTCAATCCCATCGAAAATCTATGGAGAGAGCTGAAGTTTCACGTTTCCAAATGCATGCTTATAAACCTTAAGGATTTGGAGGTGATTTGCAGAGAGGAGTGGGCCAAAATTACTCCTGAAGTGTGTGCAAACCTTATAAAAAACTATAAGAAACGTCTGACTGCTGTGCTTGCCAACAACGGTTTTGCCACCAAGTATTAAATGATGTTTTACTAGGGGATCAAATACTTATTTCCCTCAATGAAATGCAAATTATTTTTTATTTCTCATTTCATGTAATTTTCTCCATTTTTCTTTTAATATTCTGTGTGTCACTGTTAAAATAAAGCTGGCATAAAATTATGAGATGTTTCATTTGTTTTATTTGTATTAAAACTTTTAAAGTCAGTGGGGGATCAAATACTTATTTCCTCCACTGTAGGATACAGGAATGGACTGCCCATCATCAAACGCAGGGCATCAAATTATTGCAGTACAATTATACAATAAGTCACTTTACCATGTCTAAAAAAGCCTTAAATTTGAACAATACAATATTGATATTTTATTATAATTTTAGCACAGATACCTGCTGAGTACATTTCAACATGGAACCATAACATTAAACATTACCATTAAAGGTTTACTGAGAACAATTTTGCTTCAGTGGGTTTTCAGGTCATTTCAGGGGATTCAGGTCATATCGGCTTTAATTTGAAAAGCTTAAAAATGTTAATTTGTTGTACATCACAGGACAAATAAAGCACCAGTACAGGTTATTGTTAGACAATTGGTGGGTGTGGCTGTTCTTGGGTTCTGTGTTCTGCAGATGGATGTGGATAATAATAGGTCAAATTTACATCAGCTTACCCAAAGTACACAAAACAGCGGCAAGCCAAGACCAACTGCTTAGTCACATGAATCCTGTCTCAGTCGAGTGTTTCCTTACCCTTTGTTTTTGGTCCTGGCAGCAGTAAGGATTGAAGGTAGGACATATCTGTGCAGAAAGTTATGGCTGGTAATTGATCATTAAGCGCAAAGACAAGAATGACAGGCTGTGGCCTAAGCAGTTCTGCTGAGCAGCCGGAAAATAACATTAGACAGTAAAAACAGGACCAAACTGCAGCTAAGAGCAATTTGTCAAAAGCTATTACCTGTTGCCATGCAGTAGCCTGTAGGTGATCTTTTGTCGTTGCCATGGTGCTCACTGACACAGACAGAAAGCAGAGAGATGTTTGGAGAGTTGTGTTAAGCTGTTATATTGTATTGCTGTTTGTGCAATATGTTTTAACATTAGTTTATTATGCTTAATTATAAAATACTTTTTATTTGCAGTTTGATTTACTTATTTACAGTGGCAGGCAGTGTATTCCACACCTAGGCCTTCAGTAATGCTTTGTTTGAAAGAATTCACCTGTCAATAACGATTTTATGTCTATAAAAACAGCTTATTATGAGGAAATTCAGTATGAAGAGTCATTGCATCGCAAATAAATAACTTGTGATGGTAGCATAGCGGTGCTAGGAGACTTTGATTAGGGATAATTAACACATCTGCGCGGCCTCATCTGATGAATGTGTGTGCCCTTTATAAGCTGCAGAGATCAACCACGATATGCATCAATTCATTAGTCATTTTGAGATTGCTTATTCTAATAATGGTATCTGGAAACATACACAGGTCAAACTCACTGCTCCATCATGTACTTATTAAAGTCATTTTGTGAGTTATAGTTTAATTTATTTGCCATATTGACCGACTTTGGGTGCAAGGAGAGAGATGTCCAATATTTTAGATATAAAACTGCACTTTGGTATTATTTACTATTCCTTCACTGAAAAACAGTTTAGGGGTGTGATTAGATGCTTTTAGGGTAAAAAGCAAGGAAACACCCTGGACAGTTTGCCAGTCGTCACAGGGCAGACACAATGCTAACACACTTCTCACCACACACACACACACCCACACACACACACACATTAACACCAAAAACAGTTATGTTAAGGACAAAACCCAAAATAGTATGCTGTCTATAAGATGGTTGAATGGTTCATAAATGGTTTTGCATGGCAGACAATCTTAAATTATCTTGTCATGTGCACCAGGGACAGTAATGCTGGAACAGGTAAAGGTGGTTTTCAAACTGCTTTGAAACATACAGTCAAAATGCAATTTTATACACCTGTGGCAATAAGAATCACTGGAACACTTACATTAAAAAGTATGCCCCAGCATGTTTGTCCATTTATTGTAATTTCAAATAGGCATTCACACAAAGTGGTAAATTAAATTTGTTTACATATTTTAAGACTGTGGGAGGAAACTAGAGCACCAGAAGGAAACCCATGCAAACAAGGGAGCACATGCAAAGTAAGTACATACGTATATACACTCAACCATAAGTGTATTAGGTGAACCTCCTTGTTTCTAAACTTTTCTAAACGCTTCTAAATTCTAAACATTTTATTAGTGTTCCTTATGTTAATGCACTTTGTAGTCCTACTATTACAAACTAATCTGTTCTTTTTCACATACGTTGTTATTTTCCTTTACTCTGTTCCAAACCATTATAGCACAACCACAGAACATGTTTTATGTGGATGGTGGATGATTTTCTAGTGTACCAGCCCTGACAATGGTTGTGTGTTAGTGTTGCATTGGTTTGAGTGGATCAGATATAGCGGTGCTGAAGTTTTTAAACATCTCTGTGGTTCTTCTGTGGGGGTCCTGATAATCAGAGTACAGAGTAATAAGGACTAATAAAGTATGTAGAGAAATCGATTAACTATTGTCAGTAATTGTAAAACAAAAAGAGCATCTTTATAGAAACTGAAGCTGATAAAGTAGACAATAAGTGTAGAAACAAGCTTTTTTTTGTCGATAGTTGCAAATGAGGTGTGTTCACACTTTACTTTATCACAAATTTGACCTTGAAATGTTTTTTGTATTTTAAATAATTTGGCTATTGCTTGCTGGACAATAAAATGTATAAATTGAGAGAATTTCATCAGGTTTATATTAAATATCTTACAGTTCTTGGCTGCTTAATTGGTAAGCACTGACAGCCCACACAAACCTCTCTTCTTTATCACCAGTGTATGACTTTAGTTGCTCTTTTTATGTCTATCTGATGCATTCCGTTCTCTCTCACAGTTTCAGCACTGGCTTAATCTATATATATATTCTGCTACATATCACATCTCGATTACTATAGTAAAACCTGTAATCACTCACTTTTTATTCCTTTAAATATACACTAATATCCAGTTGATGGAAATCAGCAGAGATGAAAAACTTTAAACCTGGTGTTTTAGGAAAAAAACTTTCAACAGAATTGTTTAAGTAAAATTATATTTAAATGCTACTTAAAAACAGGTTTTGTTGTCTTCTAAAACTAGTCCAGTTAAAAATCTGTTTCATTATTTATTATCAGGAAACACAAAGGTTATTGTGTCATATCTTTATGTAGGACATCACAATTATTTTTTAAAGAGCAATATAATTAAAAAGAAGACCATAAAAATGAACTTGTAACCTGGATCAGTTTGGTCTGGATTCTGAAATTGTCTCCAATTCTCAGTTACATATATAATTTACTTTTTTTTGTTTACAGGGAGTCAGTAATTGTGGGCAGTGCTGTAAAATAAATTTAAATATGCCTTTGTGATGTTTTGTATTATTACATGCTTCAGTGTAGTGCTTGTCATTGATAATAATAATACATTGCATACATACAGGGCAACAGAACAATTAACCAGAGAAAAGTGAAAACAACCAAAAATGTCCAATTAGATTAAATGTAACAGATGAGATTGTTTTAAGATGATATTAAAAAAGACAGTTTGACTGCTGACATTGTTGAGGAAGAAATAGAAATGATTAAAAAAAGCATGCCAGTGCTATGAATGTTAAAGGAGAGAATAAAAATGTAGTAATTATATTTATGTATATGAAATGTATGTTAAATATAACCCTAATAAAAAGGTCTTTTGCTGAGGTATTTGCTTCCATGATTATATAACAATATGCTTGTTGATGGCCATGATGCTTATGCAATAAAGCCAAGCTGGATATTTTATGTTTACTTGTCCCCCTCTAGAGGACAGAGACTGTAATATTATTGTTAAATTTTTATGGCCATTTTTGTTTATTTTGGGCAATCTTCCACTTAATTTAAAAAAGAGTTATTCTTTAAGAACATTAATGCAATTACAAATATGTTGGTGTTTACATGTTTATTTGTTATGTTTGTGGTTAATTCAATCATATGATGTTTCTTTGATTTGTCTTAGTGGTGCTGCAGTATAGAAATTATTGCTGAAAGGGTTTATATGTCAAAAATGAGAAATATGTCAACTCCAGAGATCTTCATATAATTGTGTCCACTTTGTACAATGTCACTGAAAATATTACAGGCCATGATATAGTAGCTGACTTTCATGAACATGGACAGAAAAAAAGACTGGTGGAGGATTGTAAGATTGTAAAGAATTGTTCTAATGGTTCCAGCGATGGATTGGCGTCCTGTTCTGGATGTACACTAGGGGAAAAAAATATTTAGTCAGTCACCATTTGTGCATGTTCTCCCAATTAAAAAGATGAGAGAGGCCTATGAGAGACAACATGAGAAAAAAAAATCAGAAAATTACATTGTCTGATTTTTAAAGAATTTATTTGCAAATAATGATGGAAAATAAGTATTTGGTCACCTACAAACAAGCAAGATTTCCTGTAATTTCTACTTCTTCTTTAAGCTCCTCTGTCCTTCACTCATTACCAGTATTAAATGCACCTGTTTGAACTCGTTAATAGTATAGAAGACACCTGCCCACAACCTCAAACAGTCACAATCCAAACTACACTATGGTGAAGACTAAAGAGCGAAGGACACCAGAAACAAAATTGTAGACCTGAACCAGTCTGGGAAGACTGAATCTGCATTAGGTAAGCAGCTTGGTGTGAAGAAATCTACTGTGGGAGCAATAATCAGAAAATGGAAGACCTACAAGACCACTGCTTATCTCCCTCGATCAGAAGTTCCATGCAAGATCTCAGCCCATGGGGTCAAAATGATCACAAGAACGGTGAGCAAAAACCCCAGAACCACTCAGGGGGACATAATGAATGACCTGCAGAACGCTGGGACCAACATTACAAAGGCTAACATCAGTAACACACTAGGCCACCAGGGACTCAGATCTTGCAGTGCCAGATGTGTCCCCCTGCTTAAGCCAGTACATATCCGGGTGTGTCTGAAGTATGCTAAAGAGTATTGGGAGAATGTCTTATGGTCAGATGAAATCAAAGTAGAGCCACTGTTTGGAGGAGAGTGCTGAGTTGCATCCAAATAACACCATACCAACTATAAGGCATGGGGGTGGCAACATCATTTTTGGGGCTGTTTCTATGCAAAGGGACCAGGATGATTGGTCCGTGTACATGAAAGAATGAATGGGGCCTTCCATTGACAAGGGCATTGAAGATGAAAAGGCTATGGCTTTCAGCATGACAATGATCCCAAGCACACTGCCAGGGCAACAGAAGAGTGACGTCGTAAGAAGAATTTCAGGCTCCTGGGGTGGCCTAGCCAGTCTCCAGATCTCAACCCCATAGAAAACCTTTGGAGGAGTTGAATTCCCAAAACATCACTGCTCTAGAGGAGATCTGAATGGAGGAATGGGCCAACATAACAGCAACAGTGTGTGTCAACCTTGTGAAGACTTTTGTGAAAACGTTTGACCTCTGTCATTGCCAACAAAGGATATATAACAAAGTATTGAGATGAATCTTTGTTATTAACCAAATACTTATTTTCAACCATTATTTGCAAATAAATTCTTAAAAAATTAGACAATGTGATTTTCTGAATTTATTTTTCTCATTTTGTCTTTGAGAGTTGAGAGAGTGGGAGAACTTTTTCCCCACTGTATCTGCACAGCACCCTATGCGTTCTCCCCTGGATGGGCATGGGGATCCCCCAGTGACCCTAGTAAACGATAAAAAGCAGAAAATGATGGATGGATTTTTCAAAAAAGGGGCGGCATGGTGGCTTAGTGGTTAGCACGTTTGCCTCTGAATGCTAGGGATTTCCGGTACGAATCCCAATCTGGATGGAGTTTCCTGTCACAGAACCGAAGCGCCCAAATGCGCCGAAGGGAGTCAGACACACCAGGTAGTGGTAAAAAGGTTTATTAAAGGTGTAGGGACACCAAACACAAAAAAGTAACACAAAACAAGGTGACATGGAAACAAACACGTGCACTGAGGAAGGGGAACACGGAAACTAAATAGAGAGACACGCGACCACATGCACAAAAACAAACGAATGACAGAAAGGAGTTAATTAACTGAACTAATGAGGAACACAAAAGCTAATTAACTGAAATAAGGAACAGGTGCCCTGGGCACCTGTTACATTTCCATGTTTTCCCGCGTGGTTTTTCTCTGTGTTCTCTTCTCCCACAGTCCAAAAACATGGATCAAGGTCAATTGAATTCTCCAAATTGCCCCATATAGAGTGACTGTGTGAGTGAGTGTGTGCCCAACGATAGATTGGCACTCTGTCCTGGGTGTATCTGCCCAGCTTCTGAAACGTTCTCCTTTGGATGGGTAAGGGGAACCCCCCCCCTGCAACTCTAGTAGAGGATAAAGCAGAAGATAAAGGATGGATGGATTTTTCAAAAAAGTGCATGGGTTCCAGTGTTTTTAACCATAATTGTTCTGTAACAATTCAATTTATTCTGTCTGTAAATCAGAGATGACAGAGCTGGAGTCAACGCTGGATTTTGCATCATCAGGCCGATCGGGTCGTCGAAATGCGTTGCCTGATATCCTGGGTTCACCTGTTGGGGTTCCTCCCGATCTGTCCCTTAAACTGGCTGAGCTGTCGCTCACAGGTAATGACCCTAAAAATTTTAAAATAGTTGCTTCATGCCTTCTTAATATATTATTTAGAGTTTAAGCCATGACTCACAAAACTAACATTTAACATCATCTATTTTTCATTATCTTTCATTTTATACATAAATTAAAATATAAACATAAAATGTTAAAATACATTTATTGTGCAGAAACATCATTTTCCGACCATGTTCTGAACACCTATATACAGAAAATTCTGTATAACCAGTTTTTTTTTTAACCAAATATGCACACCATCCATATTACCAGCAATTTTAGCAATAATCAGCAAGATTATGAAATTAGATGACAAAGCGTCTGTTAAGGAAGAATAGTTATATGAACATACATTAATGGAATATATATATATATATATATATATATATATATATATATATATATATATATATATATACATACATACATACATACATACATACACACACACACACACACATATATATATATATATATACTGTATATGATAAATTACAAATTAAACAGAAAAACCATGTATAGATATTTTACTAGTCATGTGTAGTCATTACAATATATTTTCAGCAGGATGCACACTGCTTTTTTTATTGGACTTTTATTAATTCATTGGTCATTCATAATTTATTCATTTTCTAAGCCAGTTATCTATATCAGGGTTAACATGAAAATTCCTGGGACAAACGTTGGGGCTAATAAATTTATATATGATTTCCAATTTGCAAATTTTAGGCTGCATTTTTTGCAACCAAAAGTTTTCTCACTTGACCTTTTCTCACCAACATTATCTGAATCTGAATCTTTTTATAATATTGTGAAACATCTAAAGAAACTTATAAGTACTGTATGTGCTAAGAAATAGTGTATTTGAACTAACAATATTTACATAAACTTTGACACAATGTGGTAAATTATGCCTGTCAATGTTTGCAAAGACTATGATTTTGGCGAATGCCTCTTTGACCTTACCTGCTAAGAGTTAAATTGTTTTTTGTTAAACCTTCTATAACCTTTGAATTCAAATTTGTCCAATCTTTGTTTAATGTGTCAAATGCATCTATTTTTAAGTTTATATTTATGAAAACATTTAAAACACTTTAATTTAATTTATTATTTTGTGCTCTGAAATAAAGGTTTAGGTAAATGAACAAATTAATACATTTCAGTGCCCTAACTTTTCTGGAAATTGCATTCGTAACTTTGTCTCCTTTGTACTGTTCTAAGATGGACCGGCAGGTGCTCAGTCACCCAGTGTTGAGGAGCCCCCAACACCCACAGAGAGTCCAGAAGGGAAGGATGGCTCATAGTGCAATGCAGCTGGTCCACAGATTTTGGCTCTGACACAGAGCTGTGGGACCACCACTGTCCAGCCTGCACCTAAACATCTTTAATCCTCTCTACTTGTGAGTGTCTTCAGACTATCACAGTCTGGAATATAGTGCAGAGGAGACATAGAAACAAGTGATAAAGGACAGTACCAGGTTAAAAATGTCTAAGCACCTATTCATCAAGGTGAACATGGAGGAGATATTTTTTAACAACAGACAAGCCAAATTTTGGGAGGACACCACTAAAGACTGTTTTATGATTTCCACTATGGTTTCACTCAATGCTGTTTGTATGTGAATTTGTACTTTTCAATGCCTTGTTCACAGTAGATTTATATTGTGTGATTTTAGAAATTTAACAAAATCTTCACTGCAAATTAAACAGACAAGAGCCTGGATCTGTGAGCGTGTGCAAAGCATTATGTAGCATCATCTTGCTTCCGAAAGCCATGACCTATTTAACCTTTTTATTAGTTAGACATGAAGGTTAATTGCAGATCTGAATCCAGCACTGCAGTTAGTATACTCTATGCACAAATTTACTATAAAAAAACAAATATAATCATATACAAACCCATTTAAAAATACAGAAGTTGTAAATGCAGTAAAGATAACAAATGATTGACAAATTTAAAAATACAAATAGAAATACAATGTTTTTAATTCCTTTTTTCATGATACACAGACATTTTAAAGGCCATTTTAATGACCAATGTCATTTGCATCTTTTACTGATATACAGTCTGGATGGTATTATTTGGCACAGAGAACTCCCAGTTTTTTTCTGGTAACACACAAGCGACTATTTGGCTAATTACAGTACTTTTCACTGCATTTTGATCCTTCTAGGATTAGCTTAAGCCCAGATAATTTGGTAATGTATTAGCATTTATTATTTGGGTTCACTTAGCAACAGGTTTCATGTTGCATTTTTTTGCAGCAGGTAATCGGTTCAAGTGACAATAGTTTTCCCAAACCATGACCCATCTTTTCTTACAAGATCAAATTACAAATAAAGAATACGTATGTAGAAAATTAAAAAAGTATCTTTTACATTTGACTAAGTTTACATTATAATTTTTTTACTGCTCAGATCAGATTTACTTGTGAAAGTAATCTCTTTCTGTCTTTACTGTAAACACATCTGTCCTTGGAACAATATGCATGCACACATTGATGTGGAAATCTGTCACTCCCAAACAAAATATGTCAAATTTGTGGCCCATTTATACAAACAAATTTTCTAGTAGCTTATGTTTGCAGCTCTTTTTGTTCTGTAGGATGGAAATTCACTCATTATTTTTCATTTATTATTTCACCATATTATTTAAATATTGGTTTATAGAATTACAAATTGTTTTTTTATTGCATTTTACAAAATGTCCTGGTTTTTATTTTGGAAATGGGGTTGTAGTGGCTCAGTGAATAAAATTAATAAAATTTTAACTTGTCATGTTACAACTAAAATAAATGAGTCATTTAAAACCCAACATGTATTATTTAAAGTAATAACACTAATTAATATTTATTATATTATTTATTGAACACATCAATGAATCATTTACAGAACAAAATAGAAAATTGTATCAATCTTCAGGCTGCATCTACAACAATGAGGTAGAGGTTTTAAACACGTTCTTTTACTAAATACACAAAACCTAGATATTATCTCTTTTATGTAAAAACTGACATGTATAGTGGAAAAGCATCATAATCCGCCTCATAATAACTTTGTTGAGTTTGTTGAGGAGGAACTCTTGCACCTAGCACCTCATCCTCACTTTATGCCTTCGTTATGAGCAGGAACATCATCACAAAAGCCATTCAATTCCTCCTTCTCTGTCAGACGAGTGCAAACTGGTATACAACCTTATGCAAATGTTTGTGCACCAATGGCTCATTTCCTATTTTGATGTTTTAAATGACGATTTATTTAAAATATTCAAATATTGCACCCCAATACACTTACATTTATTAGATACACTATATGAATAAAAGTAAAGTAAAAATCATGCACCAACCTATGGATTTACAAAAATCATATTCTGACTTTGTGGGAATACTTTGAAAAAGGCACTTTTTTTACAACATGACTAGGCCCCAATGAATAAAGCCATAAGCCAGGTCAAGTTTGGTTTGGGAAAAACTTAACTGATTTTAGTCCCATTCAAAACATATGAGATGAATAGAGATTGAAAGACAGGCCATTTTATCCAGCATCATTGTCTGACCTCACAAATGCTTCTCTAGATAAACAGGCAAAATAATCCTACATATGCACTCCAAAATCTTGTAGATAGCCATCTCAGAATTCTGGAACCTATTATAGTCACAAAGGTGGACCAACATAAAAAAGGATGTAAAAAAAAGCTCCTTTGGGTAATAGTGTGTAGGTGTCAATATTTCTGTCCATAAAGTGGACTTTGTTCAAAAATACAATATCACTTGAAAAAGTACATAAATTACAGTATGTATAAAAACCAATATGGTGCTATAAAGCTGCTTTGAGAATGTGGTATCATAAAAATGCATTAAAAATAAAGTTTTGCTGAGAGTTGATTCACTTACTGACAGAACATCATTAAAGCAAAGTGGTAAAAACTTTTGTGAAAGATGATAATTGCAATTCATAGGGTTTAAGGTGTTTAACATACTTATGTGGGTGAGATGTCAAAATACTTTTGGTCATATTTTGTAAATAGTCCATAATAAAAAATATTCCTTTGTGTTATCATTCTTAATACTGGGTGGAATGCAAAAACCTTATTATAATAAGTGCATAATATGCAGTACTGAATTTAAAATAACCAGCACAACATTTGTCAAAACTGATTCATTATCGTGTTCAATAAAGGTATCAATAGTACATATCAATAGTGTTAGTTTACATTAGAATTTATTTAAAAGAAATATCTTTTCTTAATATTAAATCATTAATATATAATTGTTTTTTATTCATTCATGTATTTGAATTGTATTTTCTGGTTTATATTACTGACATTAGCAAAATCAGTGGGACAGGTTAATTAGTGCTCAATGATGAAATGGTAAAAAATGGGTTTTATATCCCAATGTTTGTACAGGACTCTGCCAGAGAATTTGTGTATGCAGATGTTGTGAATGTCTTTTAATTGTGTTCAGGTCAAACCATTTAAAAAAAACACACAAGAGTTCTTTTTTTATTCAGACATCAGATGAATCTCAGCTGCATTAATACTGGCTTGGGTTCTATTTGGATTCTGACTGGTTAATAATTGTTAATTTATTTGAAATGCTTTCTGTTTTATTGTAATAGTAATATAACAATAAAAAACAACAACTAATTATTATCCTTCACCACATACCAATTGTGCATTGTGGTGTTCTCCCTTCTCCATTAATGCCTTATTCATTCATTTTGTTGATTTTTTTTTTTGATTGATGTAAACCCAATTAGTGCGGGTCCTGATGTGTTTGTGCTGGCAACTTTAAGCTTAAGACTATTTTAAATGTATTTTATTTTTAAGTTATAGCAAAACAGAGCGAGGAAATGTTTATTTATCAATTAATTATTTATAAGTTTGTAAGTTGGGCAGGGGAACACCCTGGACTAGTTGCCAATCATAGCGTGAAGAATTTTGCACCATTATGGCCAATGATTGCTCTGGTTCTTAACAAAGATTTTCTATTATTACAAGAACAATAATAAAAATTAATGAAAAAGTCTACCAGGACAAGCCAATGTGTACAAAATGACAAGACATTCGCTTTTAAGTTTACTCAGAGATTCCATATGGCCTACAAAGTTTGAAGTGAAATGGTTGAGACAAGGATTTTTACTAGATGCAAACACTGTCCACAAATTTTAGGCCATGTTGTGTTACGTGGCTTAATTTTTGGCATTGCGCTTATTTTTTAAAGCCATAGTCATTTGTTATTATTTTTTTATTTAGTATGGTAATACTATATTAACCAAGTTCAGGGGGCTTACATTACTGTGAGTGAAAATCCTATTTAAAAAAAAAAACTCTGCTGTATTACTAGTGAGACTGGTGATGTTACACAGTGTGTGTTATTGATATTGACACCCTCCCTTTATAAATCTCACAAAAATCTCACATTGTTGTTTTATACAATATATAATAATATATACATGTCATTGTATTGACAGCATATATATATATATATATATATATATATATATATATATATATATATATATATATATATATATATATATATATTTATGTCCTGTGTGTATATATATATATATATACACAGGACATAAAAATTGGAGAAAATGTATGAAAACTTTTATGGAAATAATGTAATCTAGATTAACATTTGAAGAATTGTCACTTTTGCCACTAGTACAGTGTTCTACAAAATAACCAAAGTATTTCAACATAAAGCCTTTATTTTTATTTCAACGTTTCAATGTTTTCAATTCCATGGAACTGCTTAACACGTTTAGCTGTGTGACAGACAGGGGGCGTTGTCCTGCATGAAAACTACTGGTTGGTTGAGTGATAAAAGTTTCTGTTTAAGTTTCTGATACACACTTGCATTCACTCTTCCACGTAACTGTATGAGAGGTCCAACCTTTGCAGAGGAGCATGATGCATGGACAGAGAAGAATTCATTTGGGTCTGATGGGACATATGTTCGTCGACAAACTGGGGAAATACTGAACCCAAAGTATGTAAATAAGTCTGAAAAGGTGGAGGATGAAATTTCATGGTTTGGGGAATGTTTATATTGAACCTCTCGTACAGCTATATGGCAGAGTGAGTGCAAAATCAAGTTTTCATACATTGTTCTCTGATTTAGATTTCTCTCTCTCTTGTGTTTTATTATATATATATATATATATATATATATATATATATATATATATATATATATATATATATACACAAACAGGATTTTACAATGGCAATAGTATCAATAGAAATGTGGAACTAATAAATATCACTGTTGAACAGCGTGTCAGTGTCTACATTGTGTGTATTCTTTAAATATACAGTACCCCACAAATTACAATATCAATATATAATGCTGACTCACATACATTTTAACTCACATACAAGCCACTAAACACTAAACATGGCCCAGTATATTCAATTAACTCCCAAAGTACTGGAATCTTAATGCCAGTTCACTGACATCTTTTCTGTTCACGATCAAAACATGAATGAAAAAGTTTTATTTTATGTACTTGTTTATTTTACTCGAATGTCAGTATACAGCAAAAATGTCTGTCACAAATCGCAGTATCCTTTATTAAGGGCTGCGCATAAACACGCTGAGTGTGGTCAGGCAACCAGGTTGTGAGAAATCCTGTGTCTGCGTCTGTCTCTCCTGCACGCTCTGCCACTCGCTCCCTTAGCCCCGCCTTCTAGTTCCGCTTTCGCTCCGGCACCAGGTGAGGCTAATTTGTTTGATGGGTCGTTTCTTCTATTTAAGCTCTGTCTTCGCACGGGACAGATCGCGAAGTATTGTCCTTGATTATCATACATGCCGAGCGATTTTTTGACTGCTATCCTGTCTGCTTTTGTGTCTCGTGGTGCGTCTGGTCTCGGTGAGTGCGTGTCTGTTTATGTTAGCTGTGTGTTAGCATCTGCGTTCTCACCTCCGTGTATAGATCAGTATTTGTCGTTGTATGAGTGAACGTCTTTGTTTAACTGTGATCGCTCCCTGGTGTCTGTCTGAATCTCTTTCTGTTTTCAGTGTTCATCCTGTCCTTAGTGTCCTGCGTCCCGGGAGCGATCTCTGTCCGTCCACTCAGGTGGTTCGGCTTCGGCCGGGTGGGGCGGAGTTCGCACTCGCCCTAGCCTGCTCCGCTGGCGCGCCACCACCTGAGGGCGTCCGTGTGTCATCGTTCACTCTACTTACTAACGGTTCCAAGCTTTATACTAATACGCTCTGTTTTGGTGAACTAACGTTGTTTCCTCCAGTGTATACTAATACCTTGACTGTCCTCCCAGCCCTCGTTGTTCTCAGTCTGGTTCCCAGCCTTCAGTCGTCCCGTGTAGTTCACCATACCTCTTTGTGCACTTTCTACACTCTTTCTTCTTTCAGGTTTTGTGATTACACTCTCGTTAACACACCTATTCTGTCTATCATAGGGTTTGTTATTTTGTCTATCCTAGACACACTCACTAGCTTCTTCTATTTCTTCTCACGCATAGCCAGTGTAGGGTTCTCTTACTACAGCGTAGTTTACTCTGTGTGCCTTGTTTTATTTAGTTTTTGTTTTTGCTCGGTGTTGTGCTCTGCCCAGTCCTCCGTCCAGGTTAATCACCCCGGCCTGGGTCCAGCGGGCAACATCCTCCTCGCACCATCCTCCTCCTGCACTACCCTACCTCTGCCTTGCATTTCAATAAATAACTGTTGTTCTGCATCCACGTCTCCAGAACTCTCCTTACAGACTATTTGTGACAGAATACTTCGCCCCACCATGGAGACGGCGGAACAACTGCTTCAGCTGCTGGCGCAACAAGTACAGGATCAAGGACAGGTCATCCAGATCCTGACGCGCCAAGTGCAAGAGCTGTCCACAGGAGCCGCCAAAGCACCTGTCCCGCCACCAGGTGACACCGTGGGTAACCCCAGCAGCACCACACTTGACCTGTCTCCTCAGGTCGCCCCGTCGTTCACAGGGGGCACCACGGGCGCTGCTGGTGCGTCCGTCCCCACGGCCGGAGATGGCACAACGCTCATCCCCATCCCGGAACCGCCATGCTATTCCGGGGACCCCGAATCCTGCGAGGAGTTCCTCCTTAAGTTCTCCCTCTTCCTCGACAGCCGTCCAACCACCACGGACCGGAATGCCATCGCCCTGCTCATCTCCCGGCTCACCGGTCCGGCGTCCGCATGGGCTACGGCTATCTGGCGTAACAACGGGGCTGACGTCACCTCCCTCACGGCCTTCCTTGAGTCTTTCCGGGCCACCTTTAACCACCCTCGTCACGGGGTGGCGGCCGGAGACGAACTGCGACTGCTTCGCCAGGGGAGAAGATCGGTTGCGGAGTATGCACTGCACTTCCGCACCTTGGCGGCCGCCAGCGGATGGAACGAGGTGCCTCTCATCTCCCAGTTCAAGGCTGGTCTGTCTTCCTCCCTGCAGAGGGAACTGGTTTATCGCTCCCTCAACCTGGACCTGTCTCAAGTTATCCAGTTGGCTATCCAGTTGGATCAGCATGCCACCCCGCCTGACCCTTCCTCGGGAATAAACACCCCGCAACCTGCTGCGGCTGCCGCGCCTCCAGTCCCCATGGAGTTGGGGCAGACCGAGGTACCCAAGCGACAACGGCAACGGCGGCCACGCCAGCACCTGTGTCCGCACTGCGGGGGAGCCGGACATCGGGTGGCGCAATGCCCCCGGAAGACCCGGAAAACGGAGGACAAACAGGCAGAGGTAGCAGGAGGAGCGAGGAGGACTGGGACAAGACGTCCGACGCCCAGTGTCCGCCAGGTGAGCCCGATCCAATCTGTTTGTAAGGGAAACTCACGGATTCTCACTCAAATATCTCACCTGTCGCACACTTTCACAGTGACCGCCCTCATCGACTCGGGTTCTGAGGGGGACTTCATAGAGGAACGCCTGGTACTACGCCTCCAGGTGCCCTCTGTCCCTCTACCAGCTCCCATCAAGATCTCGGGAGTCAATGGAGCCACGGTGGGGACCGTCACACACAGAACCCGACCGATCTCACTGGGCGTGGGCGCACTCCATAAGGAGAAAAGGTCACTGTTGATCATACGGAAGCCACTGTCACCGGTCATCTTGGGCCAACCATGGCTGCGGGACCACAACCCCAAGATCACCTGGGAACCACTGGACATTGTTGCCTGGTCACCCCTGTGTGTAAACCGGTGTCTGAACCCCGTAGTGAAAAAACTACGTGTGGCCACCACGGATCAGCTGCCCTTCAGCCTCCCGGAAAATGTACCCCAAGAGTACGCAGACCTGGCCAAGGTATTCAGCAAGGGACACGCATGTCGCCTTCCACCTCATCGGGAATACGATTGTGCCATTGAGCTACTACCAGACGCCAAGGTACCGCGATCGTCACCTTACCCCCTTTCGGTAAAGGAAACAGGTATCATGGAGGAGTACATTAACGAGGCCCTGGAACAAGGATTCATACGGCCATCCAAGTCCCCAGCCAGTTCCAGCTTCTTCTTCGTGCCTAAGAAGGACTGCACGCTCCGCCCGTGCATTGACTACAGGGAACTCAACAAGGTATCGAAGAGGTACACTTACCCTATCCCACTCGTCCCCTCGGCCCTGGAACAATTACGCGCCGCCAAGATCTTCACCAAGCTCGACTTGCGCAATGCGTACAATCTGGTCCGAATCAACGAGGGGGACGAGTGGAAGACGGCCTTCAGCACCACGTCAGGCCACTATGAATACCTGGTGATGCCGTTCGGGTTGACGAACGCTCCAGCGGTCTTCCAGTGCCTGGTGAACGACGTCCTCCGGGAGTTCCTGGGGAGATGCGCCATTGTTTACCTGGACGACATTCTGGTGTACTCGCCGGACCCCCACAGTCACAGGAGCAACACCAGGAATGTCCTTCACCGACTGCTGGAGCACGGACTATACGTCAAAGCCGAAAAATGCGAGTTCAATAAACGGGAGATCGCATTCTTGGGCTACATCATCAGGGACCAAGGTATACAGATGGACCCAGTTAAAGTCCAAGCCGTCCTGGAATGGAAGGCGCCCCAGTCTGTCAAAGAGCTCCAGAGCTTCCTGGGGTTCGCGAACTTTTTCCGAAGGTTCATCAGGTCCTTCAGCCAGACTGCACTCCCGCTTACTCAGCTTCTAAAGGGTAAACCCAGGAGGCTCTTCTGGAATGACAAGGCGCAACAGGCCTTCGAGAGGCTCAAGAAGGCGTTCACCACGGCACCGGTGCTCGCCCACCCTGACCCCGACTCCCCCTTCATCGTGGAAGTGGACGCATCTTCACTGGGGGTCGGTGGCATCTTATCTCAGCGACAAGGAACGCCCCCCAGGCTGCACCCCATCGCCTACTTTTCAAGGAAACTCTCCCCCGCGGAACAAAACTATCACGTGGGGGATAGAGAACTTCTGGCCATCAAACTGGCGTTCGAAGAGTGGCGGCACTGGCTGATGGGCGCCAAATTCCCCGTCCAGGTCATCACTGACCACCGCAACCTCGAGTACCTGAAATGTGCACGGAGACTCAACGCTCGACAAGCCCGGTGGTCCCTCTTTTTCAACCGATTTGAATTCTCAGTAACGTATCGACCAGGGAAGGACAACGCCAAGGCAGACATCCTGTCAAGGAGATACGAGGACCAGGAGAAGGCGTCGCCACCAGTCAAGACGATACTGCCAACCCGGGTATTTGTGCAAGCGGTCTCCTGGCAATTGGATGAACTGACCCGGGCCGCCAACAGGGAGAACCCGGAGGCCCGCCTAAGAGAGACGCCTCCGGACAAATTGTTCGTGCCCACCCGTTTTCGCCAAGAGCTAATCGCCTGGGCCCACACGAACCTCAGCTCTGGACACCCAGGTGGCAATCGCACCTTTGAGAGGCTCCGGGAGAAATACTGGTGGCCGTCCATGAGGACCGACGTAGCCCGAGACGTCGCGTCATGCGCCACCTGCGCTGCCACCAAAATCCCACGCCAGCTCCCGGCAGGGAAACTGAACCCGCTCCCTGTCCCCCAACGCCCGTGGAGTCACATCGCCCTCGACTTCGTGACGGACCTACCAGTGTCAGAGGGCAACACCACCATCCTGACCATCGTGGATCGTTTTTCAAAGGGGGTCAAGTTCATCGCCTTGCCCGCACTGCCCTCAGCCTTCCAGACGGCCGAAGCTCTGTTCTCAGAGGTTTTCCGTCATTTCGGCCTCCCGGAGGACATCGTCTCGGACCGGGGCCCACAGTTCACCTCCGCCGTCTGGGAGGCCTTCATCAAGAAGATGGGCGCATCCGTCAGCCTCACGTCGGGTTACCACCCAGAAAGCAATGGACAGTGCGAGCGGGCTAACCAGGAGCTGGCCAAGTTCCTCAGGAGCTACTGCCAGAGCCACCAGCACGACTGGGCTACCTTCCTCCCCTGGGCTGAGATCGCGCAAAATTCTCTCAGGAGCTCCAGCACGGGAATCACCCCTTTTCAATGTTTCCTGGGATTTCAGCCGCCGTTTGCTCCCTGGGACCCCACTCCATCTAATGCTCCGGCCGTCGACGACTGGTTCCGCAGGAGCGAAGAGGTCTGGGAAACGGTCCACCAGAGGATTACTGAAAGCAACACCAGGACCAAACGGTTTGCAGACCGCAGGAGGAGTGAGGGTCCCCCCTACCAAGTCGGAGACCAGGTCTGGCTCTCCACTAGAGACCTCCGGGTACCCGGCAGCAAGAAGCTGGGTGCCAAGTACATTGGACCGTACCCCATTGTCAAGAGAGTGAACGACGTGACGGTGACATTAGGACTACCCCCCCGACTGAGAATCTCACCATCCTTCCACGTCTCCCTCCTTAAACCCTTCAAACCCGGGCCCCTTGACAGTGAACCCCACCAACGCATCTCTAGAGAACTCCCCCATGACCGTCCCACGTACACCATTAATGAGATCCTGGACTCACGACGGACTGACTCAGGAATAGAGTACCTTGTCGACTGGGAGGGGTACGGTCCCGAAGAACGTTCATGGACTAGACGGACGGACATACTGGACAGGACGCTACTCGACCAGTACCACCTGACTCACCCTGACCTTCCTGCTCCTCGTCCCAGAGGGAGACCCCCTCGCACACCGGCTCGCAGAGGCAGGCTCCCGGGCTCCCTACCCAGCAGACCTAGGGGTCGCCCTCGCCTTAATCCCCTACCTGCCTCTGCTCCCCCTAGTGCCAGCCAACCTCGCTCGACTGGCAATCAGGACACGGGTCTCCCGATCCCTCAGCCCCGTAGGCCCAGGGGTCGTCCCCGTTCCAGACCACGTCCTGATCCCGACCCATCATCTGGTCCCCTTTCTGTCCCGGGCAGAGCCACCCGCAGCACTTGTTCCCTTCCCGACCCTCCCCGAGTTGGTTCCGGTAGGTCGTCTCCAGTTGCCCCCGGTGGTGCCCCCTTGACGACCTCTTCGGGGGGGGGCTATGTGAGAAATCCTGTGTCTGCGTCTGTCTCTCCTGCACGCTCTGCCACTCGCTCCCTTAGCCCCGCCTTCTAGTTCCGCTTTCGCTCCGGCACCAGGTGAGGCTAATTTGTTTGATGGGTCGTTTCTTCTATTTAAGCTCTGTCTTCGCACGGGACAGATCGCGAAGTATTGTCCCTGATTATCATACATGCCGAGCGATTTTTTGACTGCTATCCTGTCTGCTTTTGTGTCTCGTGGTGCGTCTGGTCTCGGTGAGTGCGTGTCTGTTTATGTTAGCTGTGTGTTAGCATCTGCGTTCTCACCTCCGTGTATAGATCAGTATTTGTCGTTGTATGAGTGAACGTCTTTGTTTAACTGTGATCGCTCCCTGGTGTCTGTCTGAATCTCTTTCTGTTTTCAGTGTTCATCCTGTCCTTAGTGTCCTGCGTCCCGGGAGCGATCTCTGTCCGTCCACTCAGGTGGTTCGGCTTCGGCCGGGTGGGGCGGAGTTCGCACTCGCCCTAGCCTGCTCCGCTGGCGCGCCACCACCTGAGGGCGTCCGTGTGTCATCGTTCACTCTACTTACTAACGGTTCCAAGCTTTATACTAATACGCTCTGTTTTGGTGAACTAACGTTGTTTCCTCCAGTGTATACTAATACCTTGACTGTCCTCCCAGCCCTCGTTGTTCTCAGTCTGGTTCCCAGCCTTCAGTCGTCCCGTGTAGTTCACCATACCTCTTTGTGCACTTTCTACACTCTTTCTTCTTTCAGGTTTTGTGATTACACTCTCGTTAACACACCTATTCTGTCTATCATAGGGTTTGTTATTTTGTCTATCCTAGACACACTCACTAGCTTCTTCTATTTCTTCTCACGCATAGCCAGTGTAGGGTTCTCTTACTACAGCGTAGTTTACTCTGTGTGCCTTGTTTTATTTAGTTTTTGTTTTGGCTCGGTGTTGTGCTCTGCCCAGTCCTCCGTCCAGGTTAATCACCCCGGCCTGGGTCCAGCGGGCAACATCCTCCTCGCACCATCCTCCTCCTGCACTACCCTACCTCTGCCTTGCATTTCAATAAATAACTGTTGTTCTGCATCCACGTCTCCAGAACTCTCCTTACAGACTATTTGTGACACAGGTCAGCATGTAAGAGGATTTGTTGTTGGATACAACAGATGTTTGATGCAGCACAAATTAGCCGAGTATAGTGATGTAAATGCTATTTCCAAGATGGCTGAACAGTTATTCAGCGTAAGATATCAAATAATTACCCACTATGTGTAGGTTAATTCTATTAAGAACTTTATTTTTGAACAGCTACAATAATGCATATGTTATTTTGCTATATTTATGCACAAAAGCAATTATAGACCAACGATTAGCCATACAATATAGCAAATCCCGACAGCGTCCATATATATATTTTTAACTTCCCATACAAACCACATGAACGTGTCCAGGTCTGGGGTGTGAGTTTTATCTCGGAGGAACCTATCATCCGATGTGCACTTGAAAGTGCCATAAGGATTAGAAAATGCGTAACACATCAATGCTGGTCTGCTAAATGACACAAATCAGGGAAAACAAATAACAGAAACAATTAGGAAACCAAGGAACCAATCAAATGAACCAAGAAAACAACAAAAGGTAAGGAGTGAAACACACTCCTTACAATGTCCCAATATTCTCCCAGCCTATGTTCCTTCAACCAGGGACTATTAACTGTTATTACTGAACTGCAAAATGTTGTAAAAGATGTGATTTGTTAATTAACTTGAATCATTTCTTTCTTCAGCAATTTCTAATTTTAGTTTAAATGCGGTAGCTTTATGTTGGCCATCAATCTAAAAGATGGTTGGGTTTAATTCCCAAGCTCACCAAGTTGCTATATAAGCAATTAACCACAAGTTAAGTTGAGTTAATTGTTGTATACAAGACAAGAGCTGCTCAACAGTTGCTGTTGTCAAAACATTTTCATCACCATACACCATACAGCACCATACATTTCAATTACGCATCTGGACTACATGTCTAGGTCTATGAAGTTTTGATTGTTTAGATTGTTTAACTTGACACTGCATTTAAGGAATATTGGCAGATCACATGAACATTCAATGACTTGTAAAAAACAACCTGTTCCACTGGGTTTGGTTCACATTAAATTGCTGAGGCTCAAGCAATATCTAAGCGCAGTCCTGAATATTTTGCTATGAATGCATTTTACCACTGACCTTAAAAATGTGCACAAGTAGACAAGGCTCCACCTTGACAAGCAGTTAGTTACATCCATAAATCGATAACATTGCAGTGGTTAGGACCAGTCCCAAGACTAAAGAGAAAGTCCTATTTCCTAGGGATAGCTAGACTGTAGGCTTGTGCTTACCTATTTGAATGACACCACCAGAAATACAAAAATATATTTCAGTGGACAAAATAGTGACAATGGGCTTTTTTCCAGAATTAATTCTGCAATTTTCCCCTGGGGATTAATAAAATATTCGGATTCTGATAATTTGCTTAATGTGGTGTCCCAGTTCTGCATTATAGATTGCATTTCTTGATGAAGCAGAAATGCTTAAAGTGACAATAATTTTCCAAAAGAAAATGGCGTAAGTCTGGTCTGTCTTCAGATTTAGAAACATACCAGTCCTCACTTGCCACTTTCTCGAAGGATGTAACTGCTGCTAAATCCTTGTTCTTCCAGTCCAAGGTAACATGCATCTCAGATGCCCGCACCTTATTCAGTACTTTCAACTCACTACTAACTCCTCCCTCTCTCCCTCCTAACACTTCTCTGTCAGCTGATGTCTTTGCAACTTTTTTCACAGAAAAGATTGAGGGCATCAGCAAACTGTTTCATACTCACCATTTCCACAACACTACTTCTCACACATCCAGCCATCCAACCCTCTCCTCCTTCTCCCCTGTTACAGAATCTGACATCTGCAAAATTCTTCTTGCCAGTAACCCAACTACTTGCCCCCTTGATTCCATCCCATCCCACCTTCTTCAAGCCATCGCCTCCTCCATCACACCAGCTCTCACACACATCATTAACTCCTCTCTCACGTCTGGGACTTTTCCAAATTGTTTCAAACAGGCCATAGTCAAACCCCTACCCAAATTTGGTCGAGAGCTACAGACCTGTTTCTCTTTTACCTTTCCTGTCTAAAACATTTGAACGGGTGGTACGGGTGGAACGGGTGGTTTTAGATGTGGTCACTCCACGGAGACAGCATTGCTCTCTGTAATTGACTCACTTAAATCTGCCAAAGCCAAATCTCAATCCTCGGTCCTCATTTTGTTAGACCTTTCTGCAGCTTTTGATACAGTAAATCATCAGATTCTACTATCCACTCTTGCTGAATTAGGATTTTCTTGTACAACACTTGAATAGTTTCGATCCTATCTCACAGGAAGGACCTTCAAAGTGTCATGGAATGGGGAGATCTCTAACTCTCACCAAGTATGCACTGGTGTGCCTCAGGGCTCTGTACTTGGTCCTCTCCTCTTCTCACTTTACATGACATCACTGAGCACAGTCATCCAGGCGCATGGTTTCTCTTACCACTGCTATGCTGATGACACTCAACTTCATCTGTCTTTTGCCCCTGATGACACCATCATCTCAAATCGGGTATCTGCCTGCCTCACCGACATATCTGTCTGGATGAAGGCCCGTCATCTCAAATTAAACTTAGAAAAAACAGAGCTTCTCATTATCCCAGCTAAACCCTCAATCCATTACAACCTGACCTTCTAAATTGATGGCTCCACAATCTCCCCAACCGATTCGGTCCGGAACCTTGGTTTCACAATAGACTCCCACCTTAAACTCTCTGATCATGTTATCAAAACCACTCGTTCTTGTAGATTCCTTCTTTACAACATAAGGAAGATCAGACCCTTTTTGACTGAACATGCTACCCAACTGCTTGTTCAAGCCCTAGTCTTATCCCGGCTTGATTATTGTAATGCGCTACTTGCCGGTATCCCAGCTTCCACAATCAGACCTCTTCAACTAATTCAAAACTCTGCAGCCCGACTCGTGTTTAACCAGCCCAAGCGAACTCATGTCACTCCATTACTCACTTCCCTCCATTGGCTTCCTGTAGCTGCTCGCATTCAGTACAAGTCACTGACTCTGGCATACAGAACCATTTCTGGATCTTCCCCCTCCTACCTTCACTCTATCTTTTCAAAATACACTCCGACTCGTTCACTTCGCTCCAGTGATGATTGTCGCCTGGCGATTCCACCTCACCGAGGAGAATTCTCACTCCGTGGCGTTCACCACTGCAAAATGGTGGAACGATCTTCCCAACTCTGTCCGTAAGGCAGAATCACTAAACAGTTTTAAGAAACTACTTAAGACGCATCTCTTTAACAAATACCTGTTGTAGAAAAAAAATTATAAAAAAAGGGGGGGGGGCACAGCATCGAATAACAATCAGGTCTGATGAATTTACAGTATAGTTGGTTTTCTCCATGGCTTCTGACTTGTGGTGTTCTCATTTGTAAGTCGCTTTGGGTAAAAGCATCTGCTAAATGACTAAATGTAAATGTAAATGTACAATAACCCTGTTGCCTTTATGAGGCTATGTCCATCACTGTAACATGACAAATTTTTAAACAATACTACCTGGGATTGAAGGTGGTGCACATTTTGCATCTGTATATCATCTTAACACACTAAGATTTACAGTCTTTTCATAAAAAAATACTTTTTATGGTAAAATATATTATTCTTTAGATATATGTATGGAGGAACACTTTCTGTAAACTGGTCAATGTCTTATAATATTTGATGCAAGGTGTTAAACCACAACTGTTACCAGTTAAACTGCTAATGGTGGCACTTTCCAGAACAGTGTTACTAGAATCTTAAAAGCCTAATTTTTCATCCATTGTTGTATTTAATACAATAAGTTTCTTCTAATTGGAAACACACATTTTTTTGTGCTTTGTCTTTAAAAAGTATTTAAGTAATATAACTAAATTAATGACATTTAATTGTATTAAAAAAGTGTAGCAACCTTTCTGAAAATATTTTAATATAAAATCAAAGAAAGAGTTTTCAGCGTCAATTGTTAAGACTTATTTTAGTAAAGCTTTATAATAAATATTAACATTTATAAAAAAAAAATACATAAGATTATTTATTTTTAATCTCTAGTCAAAATTTTAACGCTGTTTTGAATGCTCATAAATGGCTTAAAGAATTGTCCTCAGATTTTTCAGAAACATCAGTTTGGAGTAAACTGTGTTAATTTTACAGGTTAATGGTTTAGATGCAATGTAGCATCACTATTACCTCACATCCATCATTATCATTTAAATGTACAGAAACTGTCACTTAACAAAGGTGCCAACTGTTCTGAAGCTTACATGACCACCAGGTGGAGATAAGTGCTTTAAAAACGTTTGTTTCAATGTTTTAATGAAGATATCGTTTTAGACTTTTCGAACTAAAAATACCCTAGCTCCATGCCTTTGAATTTTAAATATACATTTTTGTTTAACATGACTGATTTCTCTGTTTTATATTTCCAGTGCACCCCAAGTTGCAGTTGTTTGCTGATAGCAAAGAAAATGTAGAATCCACAATTTTTTTTATATATTCATTGTTTTAACCACAGGACACTTTTACTTGTAGCTCAGCTAACCTTAAATAAGCTTAGTTAGAAGGAGTTTCTGGAATTTATTTCTTTTTGGTTTTCCATTTGGATTTTAGTTATTTAAACTGTATTTTTGGATTCAGTGACAAACTGTGTGCACAACATTTGAAGAAACATTCCTGAAATTAAGCAGTGATTTGCACTATAAAAAAAACAAAACTACTACTATTATTAATAATATCTTTGTGGTATCTTAGTGATTAGCACATTTGCCACTCTGCACTGGGGATCCAGGTTCGAATTCCAATCTGGGTGGAGTTTCCATGTTCTCATGTCCGAGAGGAATTTCCCTGGGTCACTGGTTTCCTCCCACAGTCCAAAAACATGTATTCAAGGTACATTGGATGCTCTAAATTGCCACTACATATAGTGCATGTTTGTGCGTGTGTCTGTGTGAGTGAGTGCACAGCAATCGATTGGTGCCTTGTCCTGGGTGTATCTGACCAGTGCTTAAAACGTTCTGCCCTAGATGGGCATGAGGAACCCCTCTTCAACCCTAGAAGAGGATTAAGTGAAAGATAATGGATGGGGGAAAAAAACTTTTTAATGCTGGTTTACAGTATGTATTCCTTTGTAAAGCATAATTTGAATATTTTTACATTCTGTCAATCTGACTATTACTATTTTACCTACTGCTCAACTTAAATTAAATTTAAATCAATAAAATTGATTTAATAAAAATGTTGTTTTTGTTTGTTTTTCAAAGTTAACAAAACAGCAAGAATAGTATTGGATAATGTTAAAATGATGCAATTTAGAAAGTTGGTTTACTTTGCAGATGGTTTACTTTTACTTTATTAGTACACATGTGGGTGTTGCTGCTAAACAACAAAATGCCACCTGATTGTGGTCTAAATCAGTTTACTTGACTCTAAATATCCATTGTAGTTTATCCAAATGATATTAGATGGGGTTGATGTCTGGACTCAGCGTGTGCCAAATTTTTCACACGAAACTCACCAACTCATGACTCGACAGACTTTTCTGTTATGCTATTTTAATATAGTTGTAAGCATACAGTTGTTTATAATGCATGGCTAGGGGCTTTAATCCATCCATTATCTTTTAGAGTATCTTTTAGAGAAATTTAGAGTATCCAATGTACCTTGAATCCATATTTTTGGACTGCACCCAATCTGGAATCCGAAAAAATATGGATTCAAGGTACACCCAGATTGGGATTTGCTGAGAGGCAGACCTGCTAACTGCTAAATGTGAGTATGTACTAGACTTGTATCCAGTCTACTACATACTGTGGATTACTGCCATATTCCATTTCAGAGACAGTTTATGTTTTTGATTGTAAACACTTTATATACACAATAAAACATCTTTCTAGAGGAATGTATCCTTGACTGAGGTGATTGTGTTTTTTTCCAACAAAAAAAACTTGATCCATGCCTTATGGCTTTTAATGTACAAAATATAATATTTCAAATGCATACAATTTTTCTATAGAGTTACCCATATTTCAAAAGTCAGCAAAGACTAATAATTAAGATGTTATTGTAATTTTAATATTATACTATATTTTTGCTTAAAACAACTAAGGACTGCTTAAAACAAAGCACTATGTTAAGAAAATGTAAGTGGTAAAACAAGTATCATTTCATCTTTCTATTTAACACGTTGCCATAGAAACAAAGATAAATCTTAACTGAAGTATTTAAATAAATATAATGTTAGCATGTTTATATCCCTCTCTTCATTTTTCGCTTCAGTATGAAAAAGATGTCATTGCAGTTGCCATAGTCAAATGTTGCTACGGAAACCATTTGTGAAATACATGTATGAAAATGATCTAATCAGTAACGACCTCACATATTTGACACCTCGCATGTTTGCATGACTTTGCAACAGATTTTACAGCATACTGATGGATTTGTAGAAATTTGGAATGCAATGTGTTTGCTGTTGGAAACAGACAGCTCGAGAGAGACCCAAAAAAAAGAGGGGCTGTCTAAAGTGGGAGGGGGTTGTGGATGCAGGAGGATGGCTCTCACATAAAGAAATATCATAATCAGAGATAAAAGCAAGAAATGACTCATCACACACAAACCAAAATAATTAAATCAATAGCTTAAACTGAACATATATTAAAAAAATGACTGGGGCAAGTGAGTTAAAAAGTATGGAAGAGTATAGAAGTGCAGAACATAATTTATGGCTGACCTTCGTTAAGCTTTTTCAGCATTTCAAAGATGAATTTGTGCGCTTGATTCCAGCAAGGCAAAACTATTGGCTGACCCACAATGGTATCAAAAATAACAATCAACCAGAGCCAATAAAAGGTTGTTTTAAATGCTGGTGTAATTGCGAACAGGGGGGGTTTATATGCCAGCTCACATACCCTGAACATGCTACACAGAGAGAGCTGCTGTGCTTTAATTGATTTAATGCTTAATGATCCTTGCACACTGCTGTACATAATATAAACTCAAAGAATTTTCTGCTATTGTACCACAGTTTTTACATGATGTAATGCTTATATAATGTCTATTTAAAGCTAACCATGAAACATAAAAATACAGAACCTCAGTGAGTCCATCTGTAAAACAAACAAAACAAAAACACTTTGTTGGCACTCTACAACTTAAAATACATATCTGTGCAAATATGTATATCTCTAATAAGAGATCAGCTAATGGATCACTTCTAGAACTGACAAACAACAATAACATTGCCTTTACTGATCAGATGCTGTGAAGGTGAATAAACAATAATGATGTGAATACAGTATAATTATAACACAATGCTTGTTAGTCTGAGTAGAGGCTGCCCTCTGGGGACGTGGAGGGCCCAGTAAACTGACTTTGGGGCCACTCTATGGCAGACAAGCTTCAAAGCCATAAGCTTGAGAACCAGCATTTGGGAAGACAGGTTTTGAAAACCTCACTCCAGCAAACAGTCCAGTGGACAGGCTTCAAAGCTGGAACTGCACTCTGGCAGACAGGCTTGGGAATTGTGCTTATCACACTGAAGGAGCACAGGAACACATGCTCAGCTTTTGGACCACACTCAGTACTGGGACCACTCAGTACTCAGACCGTGAGTATACTTAGCATAGGAGCCCTGGGAATCTTTAAAATGGGTGGAAGGAAACTCGGACTGTGCTATTTTACAGCTATAAGGGCTAACTAACCAAGAAACCACCAAAAAGCAATCAAAACCACATAAACTGGAGCAGATACAGAGTAGGAGAACTGAACAGTGGCTAACAACTAAGTGCTAAAAATTAACAAAAAGCTAACTAAAGGAAAATTTCTAACTATGAGCCACTGCTAACAAATAGCTAAATACTCACAAACAACTAAATGCAAACACCAAGCTAACAGCAAAATGGCTAAATGCTAACTGTATGGGAGAACCAACAAAATAACAGCAACAACCATGACAAGGGTATTCAGGCGAACAGCTCAACAAACACAAAACAGAATTTTCACAGAGCAGGGTATGTAAAATAACTGATGCCTTCTAACCAAGAGAGGTCTGAGGAGGGATATAAATAACCAAAGAAAAACACATGTGATTAATTAACATTAACAAGCTGATAATGAGGGCATCTGGAACCAAACTAAAACTAACCAACCACACTACCTGATGAGGTACCACGGACACCTGTAGACCTTCAAGAACCAGTCATTAACCACAAGCCCATGACTGCCCAATATATACATTATTTACATAAAGTGCATTAATATGTATAAATGTATATACATAATAAGAAACATGATATAATATGAACATAATATATAGTATGAACATTACAGTACAGAAGGTGCAGAGAAGGTTGTGCAAAGAGTTATTAAAGTGTATGTGTAGCGTTCATGAGGATAACCGCCTCAGGAAAGAACTTTTCCTGAGTCTCCTGGTGTGTAAATGGAGGCTCCTGTAATGCCTACCAGATGGTAAGTGGCTGAAAAGTACTGGGTAACGTCCTAACGATATTCCTTGCCCTGCCCAGGCAGCGCTGCGATGTATGTACTCAATGGTGGGTAACTCAGTGCCTATGATGCACTGCGCCATTTTTACAACCCGCTGGAGTGCTTTGCGGTCTGCAGCACAGCAACTGCCATACCATACAGAGATGCAGTTGGTGAGTATGCTCTCAATGATACAGCGGTAGAAGTTCACCAGGATCCTGGGAGACATGTGAGCTTTCTTCAGGCTCTGAAGAAAATAAAGGCGCTGCTGTGCCTTTTTGATGAGGACGGAGGAGTTCAAGGACCAGGTGAGATCATTAGAGATGTAGAGACCAAGGAACTTGAAGCTGGACACCTTATCCAATGCAGCTCCACTGAGGTAGATGCAGGTGAGAGCTTGGCTCCTAGGCTTCCTGAAGTCCATGATAATCTCCTTTGCTTTGTGTGGGTTGAGTGCCAGGTTGTTGTCATTGCACAATAAGGACAGATGCTGTACTTCATCCCTGTAGGCCATCTCATCATTGTCAGTGATCAGGCCTATCACCGTGGTGTCATCTGCGAACTTGACTATGGTGTTTGCACCATATACAGGCACACAGTCATGGGTGAAGAGAGAGTACATGATCGGGCTCAAAACACAGCCTTGTGGAACGCCAGTGTTCAGGGTGATGACTGGAAGGTTGCCCAATTTAACAGTTAGTCAGGAAGTCTGAAATCCAATTGCAGAGTGATGCGCTGATGTCCAGATGGCTGAGCTTGGATATCAGCATAGATGGGATCACTGTGTTGAATGCTGAGTTCCAAGATGGTGGCGCACACCAGTGCAGCGGCTCCTTGCCCTCTTAACGATTATCCTTAGTTGTTAGTCAGGAAGTTTGAAATCCAATTGCAGAGTGATGCGCTGATGTCCAGATGGCTGAGCTTGGATATCATCATAGATGGGATCACTGTGTTGAATGCTGAGTTCCAAGATGTTGGCGCACACCAGTGCAGCGGCTCCTTGCCCTCTTGACGATTATCCTAAATTAAATAACTTTAGCATTGGTTCACAACCCTACTCCACATGCATTAAGTGTGTGAAATATAGCCGAAACAAACTCTTTATAATAAAAGACAGCTTAGAAAAAAGGCAGCAACCATCGACATTAATCGGAAAGACTTCAGCTCCTCTGAACATTGGCGTGGAGGATTGAAGGGCAGCGGACAACACAAAAGGGAAAGCACTGATAGCGGAGACAGAAACGGGAAGCGGCATAGGGCAAACAAAAAATGACCCCCGCTTTTTCTTTCTAATGTCCGCTCTCTGGATAACAAGCTGGACATACTACGGCTGAGAATGAATGTTTCTGTTGAGATGAGGAACTGTGCGGTGATTTGTCTCACTGAAACATGACTACAGAACAACATGCCAGACTCAGATTTCCAGCTCGCCGACAGACAGCTCCTCCGAGCGGAGCACAACTGGCAGTCGGGAAAAGCCCAGGGGGGTGGCTTGTGCATCTACATAAATAAAGGTTGGTGTACGAACTGTGTGTTGGTAAACAGCCGTTACTCTGAAGCTAAAGAACAGCTGACTTTGAGATGCCGTCCACATTATTTGCCTCGTGAGTTGACGGCGCTGTTCGTCATTGTCTTTTACACAGCACCGGATGCTAATGCTAACAACGCACTGAAGGAGCTTCATGAGAACATCAGCTCGCTTCAGAATAAGCATCCAGAGGGGTTTTACGTGGTGGCGGGTGATTTTAATCCTGTTAATCTGACTGCCGCAGTTGTACCAACATGTCAACATTCCACTACGGGGAAACAACACACTCAATCGCATATATACCAAGATTAAAGACACATACAGAGCCATCCCCCGACTTCACCTCAGGCTCTCCGACCACATCTCCATTTTGATAGTACCGGCATACCACCCCCTGCTGCGACGCTCCAGACCCACACAGAAAACCATCACCGTGTGAGGATGTCACCACCAGGACTGTGACTTGCCACCCAAATCAGAAACTCTGGCTGAATGCAGTGGTGCGTTCTCTGCTGAAAGCCAGAGGTAATGCCTTCAGGTCTGGCAACTCACAGCAACTCAAAGTGACGAGAAGAGAGCTGACTGCAGGGGTAAAAAGGGCAAAAGCCACATATGCTCTGAAAATCCTTCTCGTCTCAGGTTCCACGGAGCATGTGGTAGGGCAAGTGCTTCACGGACTACAAAACCAGAGATGCACAATGCCCTAATGACCCAACCCTGCCCGAGGCTCTCAACAAGTTCTATGCTGGCTTTGAGTGCCCTGATACCCCCCCAGCACCAGACTCACCCTGTCACCTGGAGAAGAGCCCCTCAGTGTGACACCAGCACAGGTCAGGAAGACCCTTCGAAGGATCAACCCCCGAAAAGCCGCAGGTCTGGACAACATCCCCGGACTGGTGCTCAAAGACTGTGCTGATCAGCTCTCCGAGGTCCTGGCAGACATATTCAATGCCTCCCTCAGACAAGCAGCTGTTCCCACCTGACTGAAGACTGCTACCATCATCCTGGCCCCCAAAAGCTCCACAGTGACGGGTCTGAATGATTACCGGCCGATAGCCCTCATGCTGATAGTCACTAAATGCTTTGAGAGACTGGTCATTACTCACATCAAAGCCACCATCGACATCAATGTGTACCCACACCAGTTTGCCTACAGGAACAACCGATCCAAAGAGGATGCAATTTCCCATGTGGTTCACACACTCACCCACCTGGAGGAGAAGTATTCCTATGTCCGCATGCTCTTTGTGGAAGTCACGTCTGCCTTTAACACGATGATCCCTCAAACTCTAACCAACAAACTGTCGCTACTTGGACTGAGCTCCTCCCTCTGCAACTGGGTCCTGGATTTCCTGACCAACAGGCCGCAGTCTGTGAAGATACACAACACCTCCTCCTCCATGAAAACCCTCAGCATTGGTTCCCCTCAGGGCTGTGTGTTGAGCCCCCTCCTGTTTAAACTGCTAACATATGACTGCTCACCTATCCATTCGAGCTGTCATATTGTAAAGTTTGTTGGCGACACAGCAGTGGTTGGATGCATCACATATAATGATGAGTCCATTTACAGACAGGAGGTGGAGCACCTGGAGGGTCGGTGCAGAAAGAACAACCTCTGCATCAACATTAAAAAAACAAAGGAGATGGTCGTGGACTTCAGAATGGGCAGACACGCCCACTCACCCCAACACGTTGGGGGATCTGTGGTGGAAGTGGTCTCCAGCTACCAAGCTAAGTACTTGAGCTCAGTCCTCTTCTCCTTTTACAGATATGTGGTGGAGAGCGTCCTGTGTTCCAGCATCAACGTGTGGCACGGAAGCTGCTCTGCTGCAGACAGAAAAGCTCTGCAGAGGGTGGTGAAGACTGCACAGAGGACAATTGGAGTCTCCCCACCACCACAGACATCTACACCTCCAGATGCAGGAAAAGGGCCTCCTGCATCATGAAGGACCCAACTCAACTAGCACACCCACTTTTTGTTCCGCTCCCCTCAGGCAGGAAACTGCGGAGCATTAAGTGTAGAACAAAACAGACAGGAACAGCTTAATAGCAGAAGCAGTGAGACTCACAAACTCCACCTAACAAAACATACATTCATGGACACTTCACACCACAACATATATATAAGGGTGGCACGGTGGCTTAGTGGTTAGCACGTTCGCCTCTCAGTGCTAGGGGTTCCCGGTTCGAATCCTCATCTGGGTGGAGTTTCCATGTTCTCCCCATGTCTGCGTGGGTTTCCTCCGGGTTCTCCGGTTTCCTCCCACAGTCCAAAAACATGGATCAAGTCAAATGAATTCTCCAAATTGCCCCATATAGAGTGTGTCTGTGTGAGTGAGTGTGTGCCCAGCGATGGATTGGCGCTCTGTCCTGGGTCTATCTGCCCAGCGCCCGAAACGTTCTCCCCTGGATGGGCATGGGGAACCCCACCGCGACCCTAATAGAGGATAAAGCGGGAGATAATGAATGAATGAATTAATATATATATATATAATATACAGTATTGTATTGTATTTATAGTTGTATTATATGTTATATTGATAGTTGTATTCCATATTCTATATATTTATAGTTGTTTATAGTTCACATATCAATATTGTATTTATATCTTATTTTATATCTTATGTTCTTTTAAATTTTAACTTTAATAGAACAGGGTAAACAGGGTCCGTGAGCCATAATTTCGTTTATGTCTCATGTACCCTATGCGATACAAATGACAATAAACTTTCTTGAACTGAAATCAATGAACAGCATTCTTACATATGAGTTCTGACAGTCCAGGTGGTCAGGTCAGTGAGGTGTGTAGCGATGCGGAAATAGTGTCCTTCTGTTCATCTGTACGAATCAGAATGCTGTTGGTTGGGCATTGTTATTTGATGCATCATTCTTAGTCCAGACGTAGTATATTAATCATTGTTTTAATACCTGGTGTGAGGTCCAAGCTTTGACCTGGTCATTCCTAAACATTATGTACATATAATGGAAGCATTGTTAAAAAAGTCTATGTAAGTGAATTTTCCTGCTCCATATAAGTTTGATAGCATTTTAAAATTAGGACAGTAAGAAAAACAGAATTCATTTTGTGGTCTCAAAAATAAAGGTACATACAAAATTCAATCTCTTTTTAAAAATATGAAAAAATGGGTACATTTAAAACATAAAAATTGAACATTTATGTTGGCAAACATTAAATGTTTTATACTTGGGTTAAAAAGGCACCCCCCCACGCTTTATTCCTAAGCACGGGGTGAGTATTCAGACAGTTCCAAGCAGTTATAATCAGATCTTTTGTGTAGTGGCTAGTGGGCTCCTCTGGACCGGAGAGGCCTGGGCAGCTGATATCTGCCTCTCCATTGTGCTGTTAGCATGAGGAGGCTGCTAGGATTACAATTTATACTGGAGCAACCGTCACCCTTTTTCAGTCCTTCCTCCAAGAAGATGCTGGTATTTTTCCACTTGAGTGCTACTGAGAAATTTAAATAAAGCGCTGCAGAGAGAGTGGTGGGTAGTGATGACCGATATAAATAGAATTATTTATGAGCTAAATAGACCAGCAGATCAGCAGTGTAAATACATAATAAATTTTCTGATTAATCCTATGTTAATCAAATTTGATAAGACACTATGAAAACAGCCAAAATAATATTTTAAGGGCTTGGCTCAATGGCCCACATTGGTAACACGCCTTAAAATTATTATGTTAAGGTTATTAAAACATTTATTTGTTGCTGTTAACTAAAACTAACCAACCACACTACCTGATAAGGTACCACGGACACCTGTAGACCTTCAAGAACCAGTCCTTAACCACAAGCCTATGACTGCCCAATACATTATTTACATAAAGTGCATTAATATGTATAAATGTATATACATAATAAGAAACATGATATAATATGAACATAATATATATATATATATATATATATATATATATATATATATATATATATATATATATATATATATATATATATATAGTATGAACATTACAGTACAGAAGGTGCAGAGAAGTGGTTGTGCAAAGAGTTATTAAAGTGTATGTGTAGCGTTCATGAGGATGTTTTAATACCTGGTACTGTACAATTTGTGTGGACTAAGTTTTTAATGAATTTGTCAGGGCTACTCCTTCTGTAAAAATTTTAAGTCGTTGATCATTGATAGTTCTGTAACAGATTACTAACTTGACTAATGTGTGGCTCTCTCTCAGAATTGAGGAAGAGAAGGGTATGACAGTTAATTTAGCTTGTCAGTGGCAGATCAATTGAATTGCCCCACATGATAATATTGTTCCTAAAATATTTACCTTTAGTACAGGCACATCCATTACAGATGAACTCTGACTCATTTATGATTTAGTACATCAAATAAAGCTAATGGATGTTGGGAATTGTACACGAACAAATGCTCATCTAAATGGTTTACACCACGTGAACCATTTAAAGTGATCATGCATGCTAAATAACATGCATTTGTAGTATAAGTTCATGTATCTGCCACCTCTCATGCCTGAAAGATTTTTAACTGACTTTCACAACAGGGGCTTTTAACAGTGACCCAGTTTTGTCTGGTTTCATCACTACATCACTGGCTCACTAAGGATGAAAAGCCAAATGCATTGCCACTGCTGATATTTCCGGCATTACAATATATTTTTTGTAGTTTGTCTTGTTTGAAAAAAAAAGTTTTTTTTTTTTTTAACAATCATGTATTATTTAATAAGAGACTCTAAATACAAAATCATCAATTTTTTAAAAAATAAAGTGTCAATTAAAATATTTTTGATGAAATTATTCTTATAATCAGCTTCAAACAAAGGGTTTACAAACTTCCCAGCACCACAGTACATTCTATTGAGAGTCTTGGGTTCTACCTTGTAGTTCATTGAACAACCTGTGAAAGGACATGTTGCCATTATATGGCAGGGCAGACACACAAACAAGCATTTTTTTTTATTTTTTATTACAATTTGTAATTTTCCTGCTAGCAAGTTTTTAAACTGTGGTCATGGAGTAAACTTTGCAGACACAGGAAGAATATTCAACATCTTCAAAAAAGCTGCCAGGAATTTACTCACGACCTATTTGCTGGGAGGAGAATTCACTAACCTGTGCACCACTGTGTAACTCATTTTCCTTTGCTTATGTTGTATTATACCTAAAATTGTGCTCTCAGTCTGTGTTTTACTGTCTGCCAGACAAAAGGGGGGGGGGGGGGGGGGGGTCGACTGAAAGCAGCACAGGGAGGTATTGAGAGAGTGATGATTCTGTGTATACTAGTATGTGCAGACCATGTGAGTACGTTTTTTTGTCTGGCAGGGTTGGGGGATGGGAACATGTCTTCCAAGCCAAAAAGGGAAGATGCATATTACATAACAATGTGATGTCATAAAGCATGATGTCACCCAAAGAACCGAATTATGCTTGATACGTTGCTATGTAAAGCCAGAACGATATGAAGCTACAGTAATCAACAAATTATTCCCAGACTGCTATTGTGAGGTTTTCAGAACTGGCATAACTTAAAATACAGGTGGCTTAAAAAGCTTTTTTAAGCAACAAATAGCTAAAGAAATCATTCATTTCAATAATGCTATTCACATTCGAGTGTATCCGGTCAGCCTAAAAATGGATCATTAATAAACACACCAGGAACACTCAAGAATCTGACTGAGATCTCTGAAGTGACGCAGCAGAAACATTACATAAAAATATAAATTTTGATATAACAAGCATATTATTTAGTACACCTAAACATATGACTTACTGAACTACAAGTCAAAAACATGTTACCTCTGAGGAGAAAAACACTTAATTTAGGTGAGCATCTCTGTTGTTCAGTTCCTTCTCATTGTCTTTGCACAAACAGCAGTGACCCCAGGGAGGGGGAACCAGACTGTACCATCTGCTCCCATTCCTTTTTCTGGAAAGATCTGTATCACAGCTTCACCTAAAAACAATCAAGCACCTAAAATAAATTGAGATGAACTGTTTAATCAGGTGCACCAAATATACTGGTATGCATTTAGTAGACAGTAGCAATAAAAAGTGAAAAAATTGATCTAAGAATATGGTTATGATTTTATTTCAGTTTAAAAGAAAATTTTATAAAACAATAAAATACACAGGCGGCTTAGTGGTTAGCACGTTCGCCTCTCAGTGCTAGGGATTCCCAGTTCGAATCCCGATCTGGGTGAAGTTTCCATGTTCTCCCTGTGTCCGCGTGGGTTTCCTCCGGGTTCTCCGGTTTCCTCCCACAGTCCAAAAACATGGATCGAGTCAATTGAGCTCTCCAAATTGACCCATATAGAGTGTGTCTGTGTGAGTGAGTGTGTGCCCAGTGATAGATTGGTGCCCCCCACCTGGGTGTATCTGCCCAGCGCATGAAACGTTCTCCCCTGGATGGGCATGGGGAACCCCCCTGCGACCCTAATAGAGGATAAAGCGGAAGATAATGAATGAATGAATAAAATACACTTCAAATAATAAAGAAGCACTAACACATAGAACATAAAAGATTTGTTTAAAACATTCATTGATTATGCTAAATTTTGATTTTAACAATAAACTCAGACAAAGTATTTAGAAGTCTTCATAAAATAATATAAATAATCCTTGATAACAAGTAAATGTATGGACCTTGCTATTTGTACTGGGGCACAGTCATTGAAAAAACAAGGTTGAAAACATACTTCATTTTTCTCTTCTTTTGGTTGATGGCAAATATGTTAAGAACATGCAAAGTTTCAAATACCACAAATCAATCCTGAGACCTTCTTGGTGTGGGTTAACAGAGCTTCTGATATATATAGACATGTATGTGGTCCTTTTATTGTATTTAAAATGTATTCTCTTTAGTGATTTTAGAACATGTGATATACAAAATGTAACTTTTAATACCAAAAATAAGACCTATACATCAATCCATTATCTTCTGCTTATTTTTATTCTAGGATAGCGGAGGCATCCCCGTGCCCATCCAAAAGTGAACATACAGTATCTTGGGCTGGGCAGATAAACTATCTATTGCGGGGCACACACACTCACACAGACAGACACACAAGCACACTTTATATGGGGCAATTTGAAGCACTCAATTTCCCTTGCGCCATGTTTCATGTAGGAATCCCTATCGCTGAGGGGCAAACCTGCTAACCACTTAGCCACTGTGCCGTCCAAGACCTATACGGTCATGACTGTCTAGCATCTCTTGGAAAATGCATTACTTCTTTTAAAACAGTGGTTTAATTTGTAAATGCTTGTTTATTATTTGCTTCTAATGAATGCACAAAAAAGGCAGAGGTATAAACTATGAAATTACTAACGAATAAGGAGTGATCATTATCTGTTGTCTTTTTTTAAACAGTGGTGGATGTACCAATTCATTCATTCATTCATTATCTCCCGCTTTATCCTCTATTAGGGTCGCGGTTGGGTTCCCCATGCCCATCCAGGGGAGAACGTCTCAGGCGCTGGGCAGATAGACCCAGTACAGGGTGCCAATCTATCGCTGGGCACACACTCACTTACACAGACACACTCTATATGGGGCAATTTTTGAGAATTCAATTGACTTGATCCATGTTTTTGGACTGTGGGAGGAAACCTGAAAGCCTGTACCAATTCATAACAATTAAATTTCAGGTAGAAGAAAATACATACATTCAGTATTTTTATTGTTTAACATCATTTCGCAATCTTTCCCCTTTGCACATCTTAAAAGCATCCTTTATCTAAACTCAATATCCCACAATGCTCCGAAACAGACTGTAAATATCCGACCAATCCTCATTGGGCTGTAATGTGACGTCATCCGCTTTGGTGCCTTTTTGCGCGAACAAGTGAGGCTTGATGCAGAGCGGAGACTGGGCGCGAGCGCTAACGTCGGATTCAGCGGCTGCTCTTTCATCCTCCAGCATCCTCCAGGTGGGTGTGTGCGCTATTGTACAGCTATAACCACGCCTCGCTCTGCATGCTTTCTATTGTCAAATCTGGAAAAGATTATTTGTTGTGTCACCTCTTCAATTGTGGATATGTGTAAGATACAATTCATTCATAAACCAGACAATAGACAACAACGACTTAATAACGTCATATATTGTAGCTGAAAACTAATGGAAGCACGGTTGCCTGATAATGAATCATCACCAATTCGCCTCATAAAAAAGTAACGATCTACTAGTCTGCTTGCACCAGAATTGTTTATTTACGCACAATCAGTGGGTTATAATTGGAATTTGATCATCGTTGCTTTGTTTGATTGAAGGCACTCATCGTATATATATATGGACGCTTGGTTACTGTGAATTTGTGCAAAAATAGCCAAGTTCCTGGCATTTTAAGTTATTTAGTGTGTATCGCAAGTAGGTGCAACTAGGTTTAAAGAAACAATGAGAATGATATCATAACATACACCCCAACACAAAGGGTCTTTGTCTGCAGCACTTCGGACATTTAGTCTATAAATGGTTATTCTTAGCCAATGTAATGCTGCTTCGTAGCGTTTGGGCGCATTTTCCACTTTAGGCAAACGAATGGCTATAGGCGCTCTTTGTGCCTGTGTAAAAAATCGTTATGCAATTCCACATGCAACATGGGTGTGACAGGCTCACACATAACCACGTGACTGACATTATTTCTCTTTTCATTCATTGCATTGATTGATTTATTCGTAATCACCTGTAAACACGCAGATTGTTCATTTTGGAACAACAGTGAAGCGAGACGCGTCTTCTATTCAGAAGTCCAGATTTGTTTATTCGAAAGAGCACTGAGCATCATTGACAGTGTCATTCTAGGGCAGGGTTTTAGACGAGCCCTGTGATCTTTGCTGATTACAACGCTTGGTTGAAGTTGCACACGTGTGAAGAAGGGCTGGAGGAAAACGCCACCGTCCCCTTTGTTCTTTACAAGCACAAAATCTCCTTTGTTTGCATCCCTCAGCTGCGCTCATCTTACCACATTGTTTCTTTACTCCAAGCATTATACTGCACAAATCCTATACATCTTCTTGTAATAATCTTATAGAAATAGTAATAATTTAATAGAGGTTGAGTTGAGGAAATGTCATAATAAATCAAGCCCGTTAACGCATGAAATAGGTTTGCAGGCAGAAAAAGGTTATATGTGTTTCGTTTGTACTAGAAGTGGACAATTTTTTTTACCACTCCCAAATCTTCAAGATGGTTTCTCACCTGATCAAAAACGTATATATTTATATATAGAATGATTAAATATATACAGCACAGTGTGGTATATAAGCAGTAGGATGCTTAACTTTCATAATGAGAAGCAGTAGTGCCACCTGTGAAAAGGCTTTTTGAATGTCATTTGAAAGTAACAGGTAACACAATAAAAGGAAATACTATATAAAATATCAATATACGTGTTATATATATATATATATATATATATATATATATATATATATATATATATATATATATATATATATATTATATATATTTATTTATTTATTTATTTTTATTTTTTTATTTTTTCTTATAGGAGTTAACTTGTGTTCTTTTCATTCACAGGCATTTTAAACAGTTACTGGTCAAAGAACTATGGCTTCCTCTGAAGGTAATTTGAAGGGAAAGCCAATTTTTTAATAAAATGTATAAAACTTTGATTCAGCATGTTCAAAACTTTTTGGTCTTCTCAGACATTCAGGTTAAGGAACTGGACAAACGTGCCTCAGGACAGGCGTTTGAGGTCATTCTCAGCCCCTCAACACCGGATGTCAAAGGAGACTTTCCTTTATCCACTCCAAAGAAGAAAGAGGTCTCACTGGATGAGATTCAAAAGAAGCTTGATGCAGCAGAGGAAAGACGCAAGGTAATGCATCATTATGAAGCCCTAGTAAAAAAAATACATCCCTGGTCAAAGTTTTAAACTTCCAAATAAAAATGTTTACACAGACAAATTTCTGCACTTATTTGGACACACCTCTTATACTTTGTGGCAACTGATTAAAGAAGGTCCTTTTTTATTCCAGTATGACTGTCCCCAGTACAAAAAGCTTCATACAGTTTCAGTTCCATAAAGACAAAGTCAATGAGTCTGGTGTGGAGTTTAGTGTGGAAGAACATCTAGACAGATCTACACAGTACTGACATCAACATCATTGACCCCTATTTGGGATAAACTAGAACAGATCCCCTCTCATCTAACATCATACCTGTCTGGATAAATAGGCAAACATTCCAACAGACCCACATCAGAATCTTGTAGAAAGACATCACAATGTAAAAAACTGTTATATATAAACTTAAATGGGGACTTCATAAAATCTCCCATTAACAGTATATAATATTTATGTGTTTCAAAACCTTTTACATAGAGCTGTAATCATCTTATTTTTTGCAGAATCATGAGGCAGAAGTTCTAAAACACCTAGCCGGGAAGCGGGAACATGAGAAGGAAGTCCTTCAGAAAGCAATGGAGGAGAACAACAACTTTAGCAAAATGGCAGAAGAAAAACTCAACCAGAAAATGGAAGTGAACAAAGAAAACAAAACAAAACAAATGGCTGCACTAAATGAAAAATTCAAAGAGAAGGTAAAGATGCAGTTTGACAAAAAGTTAGTTGTCAACTTTGTTTTAAAGAATATTAACACGAGGATACTTTTGTATAATTTTGTATTTCAGGACAAGAAATTGGAAGAAGTTCGAAAGAACAAAGAGACAAAAGAAGAAGGCGAGACTGAGGGCAACTGATCCATTTTTCATTTTTGTTTTTTATTATTATTGTTTTTGGCTCTACTCTGTTTTAAGGATGGAATTCTTGTTTTCATGTGCCCAAAGATTGATTTTGTACTGTTATATGTTCAGGAATAAAAACATACCTGTATGTATGGTAGACAACTTGATTAAGATAAAAAATACAAATCTTTAATTTAAGCTGAATTTTGTGATGCTTAAAACAAAATGTTTTCATACCTAAATCCACCTTCCAGATTTGAACAATGGATTATCTTTGAAGTGCAAGGATATCAGGCGTGATCACTCTGTGAAAATGAAAGACAGTAACAAACCATCATTGTGATGCAGTCATCAAGTTACAGTTTTACAGTAATCTGAATCAAACTCAATTCTGCTTTGACACTTTCACAACTGCTAAATATGGCATGCAAACTGTATACTGAGGGTTGTACATTTTCAAACAAAAAAATTTGGCAGCTTGTTCAAGTTCACCAATAATAACTAGTTTCGCACTGCCAGCCGTTTCAGGCCAGTTCTTTTCAATGCATGCAAAAGCAGTTGTTTTGGTTTTTCTTAGCTAGTGTGAGGCTAATCAACATTTCTGTCATTTTAGATGTGTTATGGTTATGACTATGGCATATTGGAAACAGTGTCCCTTTCTGAATAGTAATATGCATGGCAACAGCCTGAAACTCTGATGAAACTATTAGTGTAAATCTGCCGGCCGTGCAGTCAGACTCTTCTCGAGTAAAAATACACAAATCTACATCTACATCTAAATGAGTATTCTCACTGGAACTGAATTGGCCAGCAGTAATAAAAATCAGAAGCAAAATAAAAATTGGTCTTGTCTTTACATTTTGTAAATAAAATATATAAAACATTTTAGTCACCAAGAGACCCTTTTAATACAAATAATTCAAGGACATCAATGTACTCATGAATTTATAACTTTCGCTGCCTTTTTAGTTTCTGCAAATAAATTACATGTCTAATTGGTAAGTGTTAAAATAAAGCAAAAATTACCGAAGTAATTGAATGTTACATGTTTCACAATCTGCTGGTAAGTTTCATGAAGCATAACATTTAAAAAAAAAAAAAAACTTTAAAGACTCCATGATTAGTTGGAATATTAAGGTTCTGTGTTTATGAGCATGATTACATTTCAGAAACACATTAGATTAACTTTTAATCATCATGTTGTCCACTGTATATACAGCCTATGTGTACATGTCTGTTGTTTTAATGTTTTGACACTTTTATCTCTTGAAAAACATGCATATTATTCTTTTACTTTCTTGTTTGAATCTTTATAAACTCTCCCCACATGTAGAGTTGTTTACATGGAGCTTTTGACCTGTAAAATAAGCAATGTTTTACCCTAAAATGAAGCATGCCTGTATTACACATAGGTCTAGCTTTGTCTGTTGCATTGTGCAAGTTGACCTGTACCTGTGTGTCAGTTTTTTGAGCTTAATAAAGTTGCACAGTTGCTTGATATGGTACGTTATATATATATGGTAAATATTCTCTCTATGAAAAAGTTATAGATCCGTCTGTTCTGTAACTGTCTTTCTCGTTAGCAGTAAGCACATACCTGCACAACGTTCACCATGTTCTTTCATAATCATACAGGGTTAGTTATCAATATGCAGCAGGTTTATTCAGGCATTGACTTTAGTCTGTCTTTAATACTCATTATCTACTGTACACTGGGTGGGACTGTTTGTCGAAGAGAATAAAAAAACAATTGCCTAAATGCTGTATGTGTTACCATGTTGGGTAGTAAGGGCAAGATAGGTTTGCAAATCCTGACACCTAGTGGCAGGTTTGATTCCTCAGAGTTCATACATTTTTATTTACACATTTGCTAAAATTAACAGAAAAACTCCTGACATTCTGTATTACATACTGACTAATCAGAGTGGCAAGTATGGCAAGTACCATTAGGATGAGAATATAATTTCAACTTAAAGTAGAGTGCTATTTTTATGACAAATATATGACAAATTGGCGATGTTTAATATTTTTTGTCATTGTTTGAATATATATTAGTTTGAGTCTGTTATGTAGACACCTGTATGAATGGATCAGACGGGAAATTTTAAACACAATAGTAACACTGCTGGACTTAAAAGATGAAATATATAACATATATTTGTATACTATAGTATTATTATAAGCCTTTACTTTTAAAATATTACTGCATACACCTGATATATAAAAGCGTTTCATCCTGTTGAGAAAAATGAAGTGTGTACGTCATAAAGCGTGCTTAAGAGTACCCAAACAAGCAGTAAAAACAAAATTAAAACCTGAAAGACATCATGGGGTGCCAGTGACAAACTGAATGCCTTTATCATATACGTTTTAACATATACAGTTGATAACTAACCGTGGGCCGCACGGTGGCTTAGTGGTTAGCATGTTTGCCTTTCAGTGCTGGGGATCCAATCCCAATCTGGGTGGAGTTTGTTCCCAATGTTCGTGTGGATATGTTCGTTCCTCCTACAGTCCACAAACATGGATAAAGGACATTTAAACATTTAAAGGAAAATTAAATTTAAACTCTAAATTGCCCATATAGTCTGTATCTGTGTGAGTGTACCCAGCGATAGATTAGGTGCCCTGCTCTGGGTGTATCTGCCCAGCGCCCAAAATTCTCCCCAGGATATGCATGGAGAACACACCCCCTACCCGCAACCATAGTAGAAGATTAAGCGGAAGATGAATAATGAACTGTTCCATTTTTCCTATTGTATCAATTTATACGTACATTTTGTATTCATTTTTCTATTGTTTATCGTGGTGTTACGTTCGATAAATCGAATCAATGTGTCACACAGAAAGTCCTTGGTTACATAACACTGAATGTCATTTTTGCTCTGTAACCGGTCTGTACATTCTCTAAATCATCGTGCTCCCCAGTAGGAAGTAGGCGGGTCCATTTCCATCTCCTTACAGTACCACAGAAAGCAACGCACTGGATAGCAGCTCTCCTATTGGCGAAAGAACCAGCGAATATGCGATAATGTCTCAACTGCACTGATTTAATTGGTCAAATCATCTGCCCGTCACCCATGGCTTCAACTTGGCAGGCTGGTTTTGCAGGACCCTGCTGTCAGACGAGCCTCACCCGCAGTGAGCGTTTATCAGCCGAGTTCTTTTTCATCATGCGCTTGGCGTTTCATGTCCTCGCAGACGCAGACAACAGATCGCCTTAGAGTGGTTTATTGCTGATTTAGCGGACTGCCTAACAGAAAGGTAAAGACAATGCACCCGGCCGTGGGCGAGAGAACGAAGGAATGGCACGACAAACATTTACATGTTCGTGAGTGAATAAAGATTTTGTAACCCGGTGTGGGTGTATAGCGCACATATTTTGTTGTAATAGCATGCATGAATCAGGACGTTATCAAGTTCATTATCTTTGAGTACCGCACATTTACGTGGAAATAATTATTTCCCTGTGATTTAGATTTGCTGTATGAGGAACATCTGGCTCTTCCTTCCCTTCCTTAAAATATTCACTTCTGTAATAAGACTACATGATGATTTGTGGTGTTTCATAACCAATTTATATGTTTTTAAACGTTTAATGAAAGAAGTTTACCAGACTAACCCGAAACCATTTTCTCTCCCCTGTTCCTGTTCCTTACCTAACCATTTCTTTTCTGTGAGGTTTGGAGACCGGTCTGTTACCTTGCGCAGTGATGCTACGTTTAAATATTATCAGCCTTTCGTTCAAACACTACAAAATGGCAGATTTTCAATTGTAGTGCCCTATATAGAAAAGAGTGTGTGATTCTGGACGCGCCCCGGTTCGTGGAAGATGTACTGTGACGTCACACGCCGGTCACCATTCATAATTAATTTCTCTTCGAGAAATGTCTAATAAGCGACTGGGTCTTTTTTGCATGTTTTTGCAAGAAATATGTGCAACGACCTGGTAAAATTAACTTATTAAAAGCCTAAAGCTTATGGCTTGCATTATGTAACTACTCCAGATTCAATTATTTAAGCATTATTAGCAAAAATTAAAAAAGGGAATCTAATCTGGTGTGCCAATTTAAAGAAATCCTTTGGGTTGGGGTTTCCATTCCAGGGCAGCTACTCTGGGTAGTAAAATAATAAATTAAGGTTTTGTTGCAAAAAATGTTAAAGTGCACAGTGTATTAAAGCATACGGATCTTAAGTAAAAAGGACTAAATAAAATCTAAGAATATTCCGATAAACATTCTTCTTTCTATAAATTATTTTAATTGCACACACCCACAAACACACAATATCATCACAATACCATGCACACATAACTGTACTGTATATCATACACACACTGTACACCATACTGCATGAATCTTTAGTGAGTGAATAAGAGTGATTTAATGGAACTTCAGTGAGAAAGTAAATAACTTACTGCAGTATATTAAATGTAACTTCATCTGGATCTTCAATCCACCACTAAAAGCTTGACTCCTGAATCCTCCATTTTAATAAGACTCCGCTTCAGTTTTTATCAGACTGGTGTTTAAACTGGGGGACAGAACTGAACAACTTTTACCTGATTATACAACCGGAAAGATAAAAATTATTGTGTTTGTTGCTAAAACTAATTAAATTACATTGATTTAGAGGGGATAGTAAATATCTTGAAAGGTTGACTAACTATAATTTCTAAATTAATCTATTAACATTTTTTCGGGAGGTAGAGTTTCGGGAGGTAGAGAAGAATTAGGCTTTGACTTTAATGGTGGCTCCCAAACTTTAAAGACATTTTACACCACTCTTATCACAAACATAAGCATGAGGAAATGCATGTGGTTGTGCATGGAGGATTAATTTCAGTAATATTCATCATACTATGTCAGTATCATTGTTGTGCCAAGAATGAGTCAACACCCTCCTACGGGTTGAGTCTGTCTGAAAAGTATTGCAAAACAGATAATCCACAGTCAGGGATTATTTATTTTATCCAGTACATTATAAACATGGAGGTGAGTCTATATGCATTGTCCGGTATGCGATAAATGTAATACCTAAAAAAATTACCCTACCTACATTGCTGCTATAACAGTTTGTACTTTTCTGGGAAGTCTTGCTTCAAGATTTAGCAAAAGCTGTACCATTGGGAGCATTTCTGATATCACAAAGTGATATTGCACAAAAGACCTGGTCACAATCTCTGTTTAATTGTTCCTAGGTGTTTGAGTAGACTGAAGTAACAATGCCACCCAGACAAATCAAACAAAAAATATGGTACCTCATAGACCAAATAAATTGTATTGATTTTATTAACAAGAGAAAAATGCGAAGCCCATCTAGTAATATAATTCCAGGCCAGAGATATAGCCTGTGCTGAGCCCCTCTATTCATATGGCATAAGTTAACGCCTCCATTAAAAGAAGCACATTAAAATACATATTTTTCTGCAGATTTTAATGGAGAACTTAAAAATATTATATTTACATTTATATTTTTAATAAACTTTCCTTTTTTGCTCTTTTACACTGTAGATCTGTGAGTGCTGAGCATTGTTCTTCTCACCATGGCCACTGTAGTGATGGAGCAGATCGGCCGCTTGTTCATCAATGTCCAGCAGCTACGTCAAATCCCTCAGCTGCTGGAGTCTGCCATTCCTACACTGCCATGCACGCTGAGCGTAGGTGATGTCCCTCGTGTTTTCAGAGAGTCTCACATCCTGACAGGCTATCGGCCGCCAGACCATAGCTGGCGTTATTACTTTCTATCGCTCTTCCAGCGGCACAATGAGTCAGTAAATGTCTGGACACATCTGCTAGCCTCTCTAATCATTCTCGCAAAATTCCGGGAGGTGTCAGAGACAGTGGACTTCCTGCGGGACCCGCATGCGCAACCACTCTTTATCATTCTGCTGACATCCTACGCATACCTGACCTGCAGTGCTCTTGCTCATTTACTATCTGCCAAGTCAGAACTCTCACACTACACCTTCTACTTTCTGGATTATGTGGGTGTTGCCGTGTACCAGTATGGCAGTGCACTTGCACACTTCTACTATGCTGTGGAAGAGGAGTGGCATGCTCGGGTCCGAGGCATCTTCTTGCCTACAGCAGCTTTTCTGGCATGGCTGTCATGTGCCGGCTGCTGCTACGGAAAATATGCCAGCCCACAACTTCCCAAGTTTGCTCACAAGCTGTGCCAGGTGGTGCCCTCAGGCCTGGCTTACTGCTTGGACATTAGTCCAGTGCTGCATCGCATCTATAGCTGCTACAGTTCTCAGCAGGGCTGCTCAGACCCTGTAGTGCTATTTCACTGCTACCAAGTCCTCTTCTTCCTTATCAGTGCCTATTTCTTCTCTTATCCTCATCCTGAGTCCTGGTTCCCTGGACGCTGTGACTTTATCGGCCAGGGCCATCAGATATTTCATGTGTTCCTTGTACTGTGCACGTTGATGCAGATCGAGGCTGTGCGGATGGACTACAGCCAGCGCAGACCCTTGTATGAAAGGCTGCATGGTGATCTAGCTCATGATGCTGCAGCGCTTTTCGTCTTCACCACATGCTGCAGTGCTCTCACCGCCTTCTACGTACGCAAGCGAGTAAAAGCCTGTCTAGAAGAAAAACAGGAATGAGTCGCTTCCAGATCCAGAACACGTGTCATGCTAAACAAGTGATGACACTTTTGAAAATGATCAATTTGCTATAATTGATTTTGGTTGTGGGAACAGTGTTTGAGTTCCGTAGTTTGCCAAAATGTATTTTCAGCTAACATGTACTGTTTGCCACGGTGGTTAAAACTCACATGAAGTAACAGAACACATGCACTGATCTTCTCACAATATACACTTACTTGGTCTTACAAAGACCTGTGTGTTATTTTACCTTATTTATGTTAATTAAGGATGTCCTGGTCCAATGTGAAGCATATGTGCTTGTTTAATAGATGTGATATCATCTAAACTTTTCTCCAGAGGAAATAACTGAATTTTTACCTCATTATACAACTTAAATACAGTGGTCAGTGTCAGAAGGCTAAATCATTACTATAACTATAAAGTAGCCAAAAGTTTTATTTGCTTACTGATGACTGTTATGACTATTACAAATTCTGATTACCTTATTATCCCAGTGGTCACTGCTTTATTCTTGCTCAGTATTTAGACCAGGTGTTAAAGTTTTAAGTTTAACTTAACTTAAGTTTGACTCGAGATCAGTTCTACAAAATTATTATGGAATTTTTAAAGGTATATTAAGCATGAATCATTTTGCATTTTACTTATGTTAAGGCTTAGCAACAAAATGCTGCCTTTGTCAGTTATTTGACTGTGTATTAAAACAATTTTATTAATCATAATACAATTTTCATGGCATTAAAATTTGCAAGTCACACGCTGTCGTGGCCAGCAATATTTCCAAATTAAGTTTTAAGCACAAATTAATGTTTGTGTTTGTTTCAGTTATGTTTTGTTATTAAAAAAAAGAAAATATAAACTTGGACTACATTCCTAAGTCTTACCTCATGTCATCTCATTTTCTTGATCACAATCCCATACTAGGCTCACCGGGAAGAACAATTCTGTTGCTGGTCAGATACACCCAAGAATGGGTGCCAATCTGTCACTGCGCACACTCACACACAGAGACATACAAACACAAACACACACACACTATATAGGTGCAATTTGGATAAGGGTAATTTGGATAAGCCAATTTACCTTAAAACCATAATTTTCAGATCAGATTTTCCCGAACCAAAATAGAATTATTTTTATGGACAACTTTGTGAAAGGCACTAGTGAATTACATACAAAGTGATTTAGTTTGAAAAAAGGTAAGAAAACTATTTATTAGAGCTCTGAAATATAATTGAGTATTGAGAATTAATTTTTTTAAAAAGGGCATAGAAAAAAGTCCACATGAATTCTGATCTGACTGGCTTTGATTCAAGTTTAAAAATAATGTAAATGCAACTCAGATCTGAATTAATTTTTTTTTGCCATTTTGATAATTTTTCACATCCATTAAATTTAATTTACTTTAGTATTTTTTGTGAGCTAAATACATGTTACTCAATACATGTTAAAAACAAACAAAAGTGAGAGACTCTAGGAGGACATTAAAGATTGAATGCTGCTCTAGGAAGTTTTTTGTGAAATATGTTGCTGTCACATTCCCAATAAAATCTGAATCTAAAGGTAATAAAATAGTACATCAATTTGGAACAGGGCATCCTTAAAATTAGTAAAATATGTCTCAATTGTACCAAATTACATTTATTTGTATAGTATTAGATGATCAAAATTTGTATAGCAGGTTAATAAAATAAATAAATAAATAAATAATAAATAAACGAATGACCTCTAACTACAGATGATCAAGCGTCAACACTACCAGTCAAAAGTTTTACAGTAATAATCAAAAGGTTACACAATGAGACAATCATTATAGAAAATTTCAACTGAAACTTATTTGTTTATTAAAAGAGAAAAAAACATACACTTTACTGACAAAAGCATTGGGTGACACAAAGCTTTTATGACATACCATTTTCAGTTAGTCCTTCTTTGCAGCTAATACAACTCATCAGGAAAGGCTTTTTACAAGAATTTGTGTTGTGTTTTCTATGCAAATTTTTGCCTGTTTAGTCGCAAGAGTATTTTGGATATTTAACACTGATGGAGTTGACCTCATGGCTTTGATATTGTACCATGCCTTTTTGGACCTTGCTTTGTGCACTGGTGCTCAGTCATGTTGGAACAGAAAAGGGCCTGTTCCCACAAAGATGGCAGCAAGCAATTCAAAATGCGTTGATTTTATACACCTGTGGTGATGGAACCTATGAAACACCTAAATTTAGTGATTGAATTTGTGCCCGAATATTTTTGTCCATATAGTGCATTACTTATTAATAATTGTATTATCTATATTGAAGCCTTTGACTGCACTGCCTTTTATGTCCTAATAAGAGCCTAGTAAGTGCTCAGCAAGGTCCTAATGAAGTGTAATTAATGATTCTGAGGTGAATTAGTTCTGTCTTGTTTTTTACTCTTAACGTGATCAAACTAAATGAAAGTGTTGATGTTTTAAAACCTCTGGCAATGTAACTTGATAAAAACATACAAGCAGCATCTTGTTTTGTAATGCTACAGAATGCTGGTGTTTGATGCTTTGTAAAGTGGTTATAGTCAAAGTTGAACTTATTGTTTAAATTGTGGAGCAATTTAGCCATTTGTGTTTCAGCATTTATCTACTGAGAATCTGAGAATTTATTCTTGGTTTTACTGCCCATGTTAGTGAGCTTAGCTATTTCAGTGCTTAAACAACTTTAATATAAAATGTAATTTGTTCAATCATGCCTTCAACTGACTGCAAACACTTGTTAAATTATTTCAAATCTAATTATACCACCATCAAATAGTAAAAGTATATTAGTAAATTACAGCTGCTACAATGCAAAATTCTGCATTGCTTTGTTATTAATTAGTTATTTTGAAGTGACCTATTTATGGTAATGCTGTCGTCAACCTGACTGTCTCCAAAATTACCTATAACACAGATTGGTTGTCCATATACACAGTAGGCATTAAACAGGAGACAAATTTCCTAGATGACCTACTGAATCATGAGACATTTTAAATTAAGAAGTCACAAAACATTGTGATATCCTGTAATTTAACTGGAGCCAAATCATAAGTTCATAATGAGGGAAAACATGGCTGATTGATCCAGTCAGTATGAAAATTCTGTTGATATAAATTATTACTTAAGCGTTAATGTTGATGATGTACTAAAAGTGGCAAACCTGTCTGCTTAAAAATATCTGTTGTACACTCCTGAGAAAAAATAAACAGTAAGTAAATAAAATGAGACATCTGTCTTTGAACAGTTTTCCAAACAGCACAAAAGAAGTATTAAATTCAATCAGTTAAGTGAATGAAAAAGCTAAGACAGAAAACCAAACCTACACAAATGTAAAATGTTTAAATATTCAACATAAAAACAAAAGTATTAGAACACATTAATTAATTATTGAATTCAGTTGTTTCTTCCATTCCCACTAACACAGATTTATTAAATCAAGCACCTTCTAATGCTTTGAAGACAACTGTATGCTTCAACATCAGTGTCCAACAACAAAGCTGTTGAATCATGTCAGTTTTATTATTATTATTATTATTATTATTATTATTATTATTATTATTATTATTATTATTGGTTGATACTGTGCTGCAACAGTTAGGATTTTCACATCACAGCAAGAAGGTCCTGGGGATCATTTCTGGGTGGGGTGAACACAGTGTTTAATTGTTTCTGTTATAGAAAATAGCCATTTAGACATTAAAAATAAGTTGACAATAAGAATCCAGTTAATCAAATCAAGATTGTTAGGGGTGTTAGATTTTATTCTGGTATTTTCAGGATGCAATGCAGCAAAATAAACTGGACTGGGCTGCTTAGTAACATGTACAGAATTACTTGGGAATCAAACCCAGGAATACTTAGACATCTATCTTGTAAAGCACAGCTTATTTTAAAATCACTTTTACGTTATATTTTCCTAATTTTCAAGCATCAGGAATACCATTATTCAGAACTCAACCTTAATTTGCATTAGACTGAATTAAATTGTTGATTTATTTTCTTAAGCAGAGCCACAGCATTTAGAGGTTCCAAATTGTATGTTTAAGATACATATTACAACAAAAAAAATACAAATAATAGTAGCATCACTCCAATGCATCTGGCAGTGGGTCTGCTATTTCAGACCGCAAGCGAATATTTTGTCCTTTTGAAATGAATGTGCTATAAAAAAATGATGATAATGTCTGACAAAGATCAAGGACATGGAATAATGATGCACAAAATGAAGTGAATTTTGCTTCATGTTTTTGCCTAGGAATATAGAAGTAGAAATGCAAAGCAGTCACTATAGCAGGGCCTTGTAGTGCAGAAAATTATATTGATTTATTTATCTTGATAAATTTATATTGAAATGTGCCAAAGCTGTCTTGTACACCAACATGGCTGTTCTGCCATATTATTGTGCAGTCTGCCCTTCAGCTTCTAACATGTGCAGTGCTGATGTCTTAAACAGCCAATAGATGTTACTATGGCAGTGGCAGGAAAAGGTCCTTGCTTTGGCCTTCCATCCATCAAATACAGCAAATTATGCATATGGTGACGTATCCCACAAATAACCCCATAATTTTGGCTGTTTTATATTACAGATTCCATTAGCTGTCATATTTACTACTGACACTTTGTTAAAATAGTATGACTATGAATTGACTTACAGCGGCCACTTGCATTTCTTTAAAGTAAAAATGTAAAAAATGAAAAACTTTTTCGAAAACTGCTAGCAAGTCTTTACACTGCCAGAACTAAGGGACCAACTGTGAACCAGCTTCTGACCATTAAGGCAATGTATCTTCACTACTGAGGAACCTATGGTTCGTTTTTGTTCTTTAAAAATTTGTGTTATTTTGTGTGTTTGTTGTGTGTGTGTATATATATATATATATATATATATATATATATATATATATATATATATATATATATATATATATATATATATATATATATATACACACACACACACACACACACACACCTTAAAGTGTATCACCCTATTGACAATTATTGTTTTCTAGTACATACATCACTTTGTCATAAATGCATTTATAAAGATGCAAGAATTTAAGATGTTAACCCTTGAAACCAGCAACAATATAACATTTTAGTAGTTGCAGTTCTTATTCAATAAGTTTCTTATTTACAAAAAAAAAACATTTATAATCTAATGACAATATTAATGCTTCCCACTTGCCAAAAAAGGTACAATCTATTTTACGTTCTGCTGTCTTGTACGGGGTTGACTGTAATACAGCTGATTTTAGACATGCACTGCATGAGCACATATTAAGACACCTACACTTTACACCAGCTTTCATGACATTCTGTTCTAAGTTAGGCCAGAGTCATGCAGAAACAGGAAATGATCTTACTAAAATGATTTGGATGAATGCAATTGTCCAAAATTCTTGTCTAGATGCCAGAATTAATCCACCTGAATTTAATGATTAAATGGTGTTTCCCTTCATTTTTTGTTTTAAGCAATGTAAAATATTAATACATTTATTTATGGTGCCAAAAAATGTGCTCGTTCCATGAAAATGTTTGCTTCATACTGTTCAACTTATGTTAGAAATAACTAATGATATATTGCAAATTAATCACAGGAACAAAATGTCTCTCTTTTGCGAGGCCTGAAGTATAGGACATACTGTAATTCTGTGTGAAATATTTAAGGTGTATACACATGTACTGCATGTGTTCATGCCTCAATGGCACTTGTCATGCCGGAATAAAATCAATAAAGCTCTGTTTAACAGTGCTAAGATCAGACTAGTAAAATAGCTTGACCTGAGCAAAAGGTTTTAGCTCGGTGGTAAACATTTGAGTGAAAGAGTTAAGGATGCATTTACCTTAACCTAATTGATTCTGTAAAGCTTTTTTTTTGTAAAGAATGTTAATATTTAACGTTTTCCCCAAAGAATCTTCACAGAAGTCATCCGGATTATCACCTTGGTGCTATAGTATAATCAAACTTCTTCATTATCCATTCTGTTTTTTATTTTTATTTTATAAATGTAGCCCACAAACCCTTTAGAGTTAACTGTTCAAAAAAATCAAGATTTTTTTTGGCATTCAACAACCAGTAGTTTTGGACATTGGCCTTTGCATACCAATGTGATGATGATGTTACCGGTCTTAGGAACATTGTAACTAGGTAACTGTATCAGGCCTGTGTTTGTTATGATGCACCTGATTGCATGTGTAATTTGTGGTCTAGTAAATGTGCTGAGTGTGTGCTGTCCTGTTGCTTGTGCTAAATATGGTGTCAGTGCTTATATACACGAGTTATTTTTTATTGCACATACATACATCTCTTCAAATGCTACTTCTATGCTCTCTTTATTTTAACATATAACATATTTCTTCCATTTTTAACAGTTTTGCAACAAATATGTAATGAAGCTTTGTATACATTATAGGGCTTTTAGGAAACAAAGCCTGAACAGTGTAGGGCCCATGACTGAGTTTTTTTTTGTATCAGCACCAGCAAAATTCTAGTGAATATGATGTCATTGATCGATGAACTCACAGACTTTGTTGTGAATTGAACCATTATGACGTGACTGATCACAAAACTGATGCAGATTTATGTGAATGCAATAAAATGCTGTCAAATAGCCCTTTTTTTCTTTTAAGAATAAATGTATTGTAAAACAAATGCAAGACGTTACTTACTGCAGCAATTTCAGTATTCTTATTACAAAACTTCACCTTCACCTGTTTTACTCCCTTAAATAGTTGTGTTGTGGGATGGTTTGAGATCATTTAGATAGTATTTAATGAAAATTGAAATACAATCCCTGTTTTCTGAAAAAAAAAAAAAATGTAATAAAACTTACTTTACAGTGGGTTGCAAAAGTATTCATACCCCTTGAACTTTTCCATATTTTGTCACATTACAACCACAAACATAAATATATTTCACTGGAATTTAATGTGAAAGACCAACACAAAGTGGTATACAATTGTGAAGTGGAAGGAAAATTATACATGAATCAACATTTTTTTTACAAATAAAAAACTGAAAAGTGCGACGTGCAAAAGTATTCAGCCCCCTTTTCCCTGAGTGCAACCAATTGCATTCAGAAGTTGCCTGATGAGTGCTAATGACTCAAAAGGGTCCTCCTGTGTGTAATCTAATCTCAGTACAAATACAGCTGCTCCGTGACGGCCTCAGATGTTGGTTAAGAGAATATTGGGGAGCAAACAGCATCATGAAGTCCAAAGAACACACCAGACAGGTTAGGAATATGGTTTTGGAGAAGTTTAAAGCAGGCTTAGGTTATAAAAAGATTTCCAAAGCTTTGAACATCTCACGGAGCACAGTTCAATCCATCATCCGGAAATGTAAAGAGTATGGCACCACAGTAAACCTGCCAAGACAAGGCCGTCCACCTAAACTTACAGGCCGAACAAGGAGATCACTGATCAGAGAGGCAGCCAAGAGGCCCATGGTGACTCTGGATGAAATGCAGAGAGCCACAGCTCAGGTGGGGGAAACTGTCCACAGGACAACAATTAGTCGTGCACTACACAAATGTGGTCTTTATGGAAGAGTGGCAAGGAGAAAGCCATTTTTAAAAGAAAACCATAAGAATTCCCGTTTGCAGTTTGCCAGAAGCCATGTTGAGGACACAGCAAACATGTGGAAGAAGGTGCTTTGGTCAGACGAGACCAAAATTGAACTTTTTGGCCACAATGCAAAACGCTATGTGTGGCGGAGAAATAACACTGCACATCACTCTGAAAACACCATCCCCACTGTCAAATATGGTGGTGGCAGCATCATGCTCTGGGGGTGCTTCTCTTCAGCAGGGACCGGGAAGTTGGTCAAAGTTGATGGGAAGATGGATGGAGCCAAATACAGGGCAATCTTGGAAGAAAACCTGTTGGAGTCAGCAAAAGATTTGAGACTGGGGCGGAGGTTCACCTTCCAGCAGGACAACGACCCTAAACATAAAGCCAGAGCTACAATGGAGTGGTTTAAAAAAAAGAATATTCATGTGTTATAATGGCCCAGTCAAAGTCCAGACCTAAACCCAATTGAGAATTTGTGGCAAGATCTCAAAACTGCTGTTCACAAACGCTCTCCATCCAATCTGACTGAGCTTGAGCTGTTTTGCAAGGAGGAATGGGCAAGAATTTCAGTCACTGGATGTGCAAAGCTGGTGGAGACATACCCTAAAAGACTTGCAGCTGTAATTACAGCAAAAGGTGGCTCCACAAAGTATTGACTCAGGGGGGCTGAATACTTTTGCATGTCGCACTTTTCAGTTTTTTATTTGTAAAAAAAATGTTGATTCATGTATAATTTTCCTTCCACTTCACAATTGTATACCACTTTGTGTTGGTCTTTCACATTAAATTCCAGTGAAATATATTTGTTTGTGGTTGTAATGTGACAAAATATGGAAAAGTTCAAGGGGTATGAATACTTTTGCAACCCACTGTATATAACCGACAGAATGACAGATAGAAAGTTGAGACAGAGACAATATAAGACAAGTATTTCACAGGTATGAGTATAAAAGAAAGACTTAGACAGGTTAAAGGCAATGTTTCTTAGTGCCATATTTCAGAGTATTTAAATCTTTCACAATTTACAGTTGGCGGCACGGTGGCTTAGTGGTTAGCACGTTCGCCTATCAGCACTAGGGATTCCCGGTTCGAATCCCCATCTGGGTGGAGTTTCCATGTTCTCCCCGTGTCTGCGTGGGTTTCCTCCAGGTTCTCCGGTTTCCTCCCACAGTTCAAAAACATGGATCAAGTCAATTGAGTTCTCCAAATTGTCCCATATAGTGTGTATGCGTGTCTGTGTGAGTGAGTGTGTGCCCAGCGATGGATTGGCGCCCTGTCCTGGGTATGTCTGCCTAGCGCCCGAAGCGTTCTCCCCTGGATGGGCATGGGGAACCCCACCGCGACCCTAATAGAGGATAAAGCGGAAGATAATGAACAATCTACAGTTCATAATTAGAAAAAAGCATCAAACTTAAAAACACTTAAAATGTGTGTTACCATCAAGCCCTCAGGTGGTATTGTATGAGAAGCTACAATACCATATCGTACCATATACTGCGATGTACATAGCCACAAAAAACAAAACAAAATGAAGATATGCAGAGGATTTCATGTTCGTTATCTTCCATCCGTTATCTTCCGCTTTATCATCTATTAGGGTCGCGGTGGGGTTCCCCATGTCCATCCAGGGGAGAACGTTTTGGGCGCTGGGCAGATACACCCAGGACAGGGTCTAATCTATCGCTGGGTACACACTCACGTACACATACACACTCTATATGGGGCAATTTGGAGAACTCAATTGACTTGATCTATGTTTTTGGACTGTGGGAGGAAACCGGAGAACCCGGAGGAAACCCACACAGACTCATGGAGAACATGGGAGAACATAGAAACTCCACCCAGATGGGGATTCAAACCTGGAATCCCTAGCGCTGAGAGGCGAATGTGCTAACCACTAAGCCGCCGGATTTCATGTTTTGTGAAAAAATAAACACTGGAATTTACACGGCTTCCGAGACAGTGTCCATGTGCTTGACTGTTCAGGCTACAGTCCAGATCTGACTTTCACTAATACATCATAAAAAAGAAAATTAAACAATGGCAACAATGGACTGTAGACTGTAATCTTGTCTGTGTCCCACCTTGTGTTTAATGTGTGTCAGATTATTTTTCTTCATATTTAACAAATGAAATTAATTTAATTATTGAATATCATGCTGCCATTTTCACAGTTATATAGAAATTTAAGTGAAATAAAGGACAGACTCCTATTTAATTTTTGCAACACATATATTATATTTAAATATTTCCTGAAATGGGTTTGTCTACAGCTTTTGATTTATAGTGAACTTTGTATATGTATAAAAAAATAATTATTGTGTTATAGCCAGGATTATTCTCTTACTTGCCTGTATTTGTGGGTTTATCTCCAGACCATTAATGAGTTTGAGGATCCAGAGTTTTATGAACTAGATGCACTATTAGTTCTAAAACTCCTTATTGGCCTTGATCTGACTAAAACATTTACAGGATACAGTAATATGTGGTATAGTTCAACTTTACTGGCCTCAGTTGGGCAAGAGTCATTGTTTGTTTATTGATCTTAATGGCATTGAGCAAACATGAACTGGTTTATTTAAGCTGATCTCCACATGTTCTGACTGTTGCTGTGCAGTTTTTTTACATGGATGCCATGAACTCATTTGCTATACGGACTATGTCACATCAGCTGAATAGTCCATCTCTTGCTTTGCTATCAACTGACTTGTAGTGCACATAGAATTTATGGGTATTTGAAGTCCATTTTTTACTGGACTTTGACTGTCTCAATCAGATAGAACACATTTGAAATGACAAACTATTCATCATCGTTCAATTACAACATGCACCCTAAACATCCAATTATTAATTAAAGTGTTTTAATATAATTTATTTTCAGTTACAAATAAAATTTCTTTACAGGTAAGAATTTTACATACTTCACAGTTTTTGCTATCACTAAATTTTATTTTTTTAAGTTATGTTCAAGTACACTTTATAAAAGCCAAAATCAATGATACATGTTCCAATACATGTAAATAAAAGTACCTCAGATGATACCACCCCATGACAAAAGACTTTCTGTAACTTTTACATTAAAAATAAACAAGTTACCCGAATTTTGGATTAATTCTTTGACATTCTCCTTTTCAGTTAGGCCTGAATATCTAAGCCTCTTTCTTCCAGGATTTTGTTCAGCTTTTTTAAACTTAGAGTTACATGATCTAATAGCCAATATCCTAGAATACTTGAAAACATACATGAGACACTTGTTTCACATTTGCAGTTTGCATTGAAATAGTTGCTTTCATGCATGTCCAGTGCAGAAACGTAAGCACAACAAAAACAAAAAAAATTGCTAAATGTCTCCTTGTCAGTAGCAATATTCCATTGTAGTTGTTATGAAAGTATGCTCTGACCATTATGATGGTTTCTTACTGATCAATCGTGAAAAGCTGTCTTCTTCCTCCAGTCTTCTGTCTTCTTCCTCCACATGAAATTTATTTTAACTTCTGAAACAGTATTACAGCAAACTTCATAAAGCATCTAAAAACACACAAGAAAGGTTTGTTTAGCTATGCTCTCAATTAGCCATCAGTAGCGCAAATACATAAAATACAGTTATTTAATTTCCTGGCTCTAAACTTAAGTTGTTCCATCCATCCATCCATTATCTTTCGCCTTATCCTCTACTAGCGCCACGGGGGGTTCCCCATGCCCATCCAGGGGAGATCGTTTCGGGCTCGGGCTCTAGGCAGATACACCCAGGACTGGGCTCCAATCCATCGCCAATCCATTGCTGGGCACACACTCACTCACACACACAAACACACTCTATATAGGGTAATTTGGAGAACCCAGATTGGGAATCGAACCAGGAATCCCTAGCACTGAGAGGCAAATGTGCTAACCACAAAGCCACCATGCTGCCTAACTTAAGTAGTTGTTGTTTACAATACAAAACAAAAATGATATCACTTTTAATTTGCTCAAGAACAAATAAATGATCATGTTTTTTTGTAAAATAATGCAAAGAATTTAAACGAAGAAAAGAAGCATTGGAATAAAAAAAAAAAAAAAAAAACAGTTGCGTTTTGCACACAAAGTTAACATGTTGTGTTTTCTAAACATGGGGATATATATATATATATATATATATATATATATATATATATATATATATATATATATATATATATATATATATATATATATGGACTTGTATTTTGTGACTTGTGACCATCTTTGGTATATAAGTTTAATAAGTTGTATGTCTCATTTAAAAAATATAACACAAAACTCACAGAAAACTTTGGTGGCAGCAACAATATGTACAATAAGAAACTAAAAGGGGCAATAGATTAAAGTATACCCCACAAGTGATTGAGTACAGCCTCTTAGACTGAAGCAAATAGTGACATGAATATTTGTAGCTTGCTGGGGTTTGCACTCACATAGCAAGGTGACGAAGTTCAATGATTCACGCCTACACACACACATAGAGCACTAGCTTAGCGTACTCGTTTGTCATAACACTGCTTAGACATCCATCCATTATCTTCTGCTTTATCCTCTAATAGGGTCGCGGGGGGATGGGGGGGGGGGGGGGGGGGGGGGTTCTCCATGCCCATCCAGGGGAGAACGTTTTGGGTGCTGGGCAGATACACCGCGGACGGGGCGCCAATCTATCGCTGGGCACACACTCACTCACACAGACACATTATATGGGGCAATTTGGAGAACTCAATTTACTTGATCCATGTTTTTGGACTGTGGGAGGAAACTGGAGAACCCGGAGGAAACCTACATGGACACGGGGAGAACATGGAAACTCCACCCAGATTGGGATTCGAACCGGGAATCCCTAGCACTGAGAGGCAAACATGCTAACCTCTAAGCCACCGTGCCACCTGCTTAGACATGATTTAAATATTAAGAGATTCAAGGATGGAAGAAAATAAGGATTTGGTGTCGCACCAAAAAAGAAACCTCAGAAAACCGACACTGACAGCAGGAAAATCTAATCATCCACACTCTATAATTTTTTCTCTTCAGTTCACTGTAACTGGGTGTATTTAATTTTATTTCATTTCATTTTAAGTAGTAGGGCGGCACGGTGGCTTAGTGGTTAGCACGTTCGCCTCTCAGCGCTAGGGATTCCCGGTTCGAATCCCCATCTGGGTGGAGTTTCCATGTTCTCCCCGTGTCCGTGTGGGTTTTCTCCGGGTTCTCCGGTTTCCTCCCACAGTCCAAAAACATGGATCAAGTTAATTGAGTTCTCTAAATTGCCCCATATAGAGTGTGTTTGAGTGAGTGAGTGTGTGCCCAGCGATGGATTGGCACCCTGTCCTGGGTCTATCTGCCCAGCGCCCAAGACGTTCTCCCCTGGATGGGCATGGGGAACCCCACCGCGACCCTATTAGAGGATAAAGCGGGTGATAATGAATGAATAAATTAAGTAGTAGTGCAGGATTTCATTTTATTTGCCTATTATGCCTCTTCATTCAGACAGTTTCTATTTCCTCTTTTTGTTTGCTTGTATACAGTGTGTCTGTGTGAGTGAGTGTGTGCCCAGCGATGGATTGGCGCCCTGTCCTGGGTGTATCTGCCCAGCGCCCGAAACGTTCTCCCCTGGATGGGCATGGGGAACCCCCCCGTGACCCTGATATAGGATGAAGCGGAAGATAATGGATGGATGGATGTTTGCTTGTATAATTTCCTTTTGCAGTCTTTCAGTTTTGATTATACATTTTGGACAGTTGTCTTAAAAACATCCCTTATCTTTTTACATAGCTAATTGCAAAATGTAACTAATGTACAATATTCAAATTTGTACAATATTCATAAAAAAGTACTATATGTATTGATCATACTCAAAAATACATTTTGTGTAGTAATTATATGAAGTTTGTGTGTGTGTGTGTGTTTGTGTGTGTGTGTGTGTGTGTGTGTGTGTTAAATGCTTTACTGTTACAGAAGAAAAATCCTGTCTATTAACAGAGTTGAATTACTCTGCTTCAAAATTTGGACACAGTTGCCTGGAAACCAACATTATCACACATAATAATAATTCCCCTTTGGATAAGTTTACTAATGCATACCTTTATATTAGTTAAGGTCTCTTCTGTCTGGTCATACTTTAAACAAAATCTGGGGGGGGGGGGTCTTTTTGATGGGGTGGAGGGTGCACTGATAAAATATTTAAAAGCACTGGTTTCGCAAAGCTGGGTTGTTTTTCCTGTACCTGGCATTAGACATAAATAATTGTAATATAATTTTTATTTTATTTTAAATCTACAGTAGTAAGACTTATTCACTTCACAGCTTGCTGGAACTTGCTCAAGAACAAAGCCTTATTAACAAACATTCATTATCATATAATAATCTCTCACATCTCAATATATCTCATTAGATTTTCAGCTAATGTCTATCTGCATTAATAAAATTTGTCATTGTAAAATTAAACCAAATAATTTGTGTATGTGTCATTTCTACAACTAAGAACAAACCATTTTGTTACATGATAACACTGACTGTGTCATACTTAAAAAAATGCTTAAAAAAAGTATTGGGACACCCCTACAGAAGCTTTTATGTCATCCTATTCTAAACAGTTTTCCCTACAGCTATACCAGCTATCACTATCCTGGGAATAGAGTGTGAAAAAATATTTGCTCATAAATCCAGAAAAGCATTTGTGAAGTCATACACTAATGTTGTATCAGGGGTGGAGGGTGGATAGGGTCATAGTCTGGGATCTGTGGAGGTAGTCAATTTTTTTTCCCATCAAATTAACACGGTTTTACCATTTACCCAATTTTTATATTTGCACAATTATACTGAAAATGACCTTCACCAAACTAGTTTTCTAAGGTTTGAAGCATACAGTTGTCCAAAATGCATGAATAGGTGGACTGATTAAAACACCTACAGTAAATTAAATGATTGTGCTGTTGTGTCTCAATACTTATATTTACATAATTCATGCTAAATAAAGTCAATTATCAAAATTGTTATGGAATAGTTTTACAATAATTGCACAGCATTTTATGTATGTTTAATCTTATCTTATGCACTGCACATATAGCATAAACTCAGTGTTAAAGTTTATTATATATTGACCTTGTACTCGATCAGTTACGTTTATTAGTTCTTACTTTATTATTCCTTCGATGTATTCTTGTGGCCAAAGGTCTTTGTAGTAAGGTCTTTGAACAATTGTCATGCATTACAATATACAGTTTCATCAACTGTAGACTGTCACAAAATATCGCTATTTTAAAACATTTTGCCTGCCATTGTAAGGACACATTTTATTATAAATAAATTATTCACAGAATAATGATTTTGTGAATCTTAGAAATTGTTTTATCATGCAGTGTCAAATAGTGTTGAATTTTAGCGTTTCCATATTACATACCATAGCTGGCCATAAGGTGGCAGTCAAAGCCTGAAAATACCTGCGAGTATATTTATTTATTTATTTTTATTTCATTAAAAAAAGATTCTTATTGCAGAACTGTTGCGCAAAACTAATGCTTACTATTGTTCATGTTCAATCTTATCATATGCACCGTACATGTAGCATAAACTCAGTGTTAAAGTTTATTATATATTGACCTTTGATCTTTACCCTGTATATTTATTTTTTTATTTATTCAATTAAAAAATATTCTTATTGCAGAACTGTAGCACAATCAATGCTTACTATTGTGGAGTTTTACTTTTATTTATTTAATCATTTTACATACTTTGGTAAATAGAATATTTACTCAATACTAATTACTATTAGAAATGCTTAAGACTGGTTCAAAATAATAAATATAAATATGATGCTAAGCTTAAATATGTTTTTAGTGCCTACCATTAAACTGCAAGTAACAGATATATGTATATTATTATATATAGATATATATATATTATTGTGCGATCAACTGTTTAATTTGGACTACTTTAGTGTCTAAGACTATTACTAGCTTCTAAGTAGAAATACGAACCACTTAGAGGTTTTAAGTGGGATGTCGATTTAAATAATACTACAATACTACCTGAGATCTAAGCGTAAGTCTCTTTGGCAGACACAATTTTGAGGTTTGAGTTGTTCACATTGCAGCCTTAACAGCGACCTCCTCTGTCTGTTTAAGATGCCAAACGTCAGAAATCAGTGTAAATACTTTTTTATATTTCAACTCAAGGTTGGAAATGGTGAAAACTATATACACCACCGGCCAAAATGTTTAATACACATTAATATTTACCATAATTGTTTACATTTCATTCATTCATTATCTTCCGCTTTATCCTCTATTAGGGTCGCGGTGGGGTTCCGCATGCTCATCCAGGGGAGAACGTCTCGGGCGCTAGGCAGACACACTCACTCACACAAACACACTCTATAGGGGGAAATTTGGAGAACTCAATTGACTTGATCCATGTTTTTGGACTGTGGGAGGAAACCGGAGAACCCGGAGGAAACCCACGCGGACATGGGGAGAACATGGAAACTCCACCCAGATGGGGATTCGAACCGGGAATCCCTAGTGTTGAGAGGCGAACGTGCTAACCACTAAGCCACCGTGCCGCCCTTGTTTACATTTACACAGTTTATTTCGAGTAAATAACATGAAGTAGTTCAAAGGGGAAAAAGGACATGTGATGGGCTGTGGCTGTTTTGTCACACACAGGGTGACTGCAACACTAAAAGTACCCCAGATTTTTTAATCTCTGTGCAATATCCTCTAGTCTATGCTTAACATAAGCTTATATTACAGCAAGACAATCACCCAAAACATATTTCTGGTTATATCAGAACTACTTTAGAAAACATGAACATGGTGGGCCTCAAAGAATGTAATGGCCTGCACAGTCTCCAAACTTCAACACTGTTGAGCGTGTTCAGAATGAACAGGACAGGGTAAAATCAAAGTAATCTGTGTAACATATTTGGTATTTAACTTTCTGAATGCTATCTAGATTGCTTTGCAATAAGGTTGCCTCAATCATGCTTAGCTGTTCTATCTGCAAGCAATATTTACTTTCCAAAATTTTCATTTAATGTAGCCAAACAAAATCACTTTTAAGATTTTTAAAGAATTTGAAAATTTATTTGTTTTTTAGATATTGTATTACATATATGCATTTTGTATTTAGCATATAAAGTGTTCCCATCTTTCCAAAACCAGCACGTCTGTTTATTCAAGGTGGCCAGAATGTGTGAGCTCTTTTCACCCTGCAGGTGGATTAATGGATAAAGAAGGTTCTATAAATCAGAATGTGATGGTGGGTGTATGAGACGATGCTGCACTGCCTGACTGATGAGACACAAAGCTCTAAAAATGTCTCATTGGAAACAGCCAAAGAATCTCTCCCAGTCAAGGATCTGGGGCTCTATAAACCATTCAGTGTTTCAGCATCTTGTCAGAGTTGGTTAACGGTGATACAGTCCAATACAGCTGAAGAGAAGAACAGCATCTTCTTGTACATATTGCATTTAAATAAGAAAGAGGAATAAATGGCAGGTAATTATTCTTCTGTAAAATGATTCATTGAAGTGTTCACTCTCTTGTTCACGATGCATGCGAAAATACTAGCCATGTGGAATCTAATTTCTTAGAGAAAAACATACCTATTCTATACTACATGGCAAGACATAATGGTCCAGACCCAAAATTATTAAATACACTTTACTAAATACGATTGTTTTTAGTCTAACAAAAGCATGGTTAGAAAAATAGCAATCATTTATTATGCAGATAAAGTCATTTGTATAGAAGCCTTTGTCATTTTACGATATAATGTCCAAAAATACCTCCCTGCTCATTCAGTTTTACCTGCGTTCTTATCACCTTTTACTCATTTCCCTTTAACGCTCTATCTGTGTTTCCTCTGTTTAAGCCTGTGGTTTGTATCTGTTGTTTGTGTTGACTCTCAGTAGCTTACCCTATGTTTGTTGACTGATCCAGCACTGATCCGTGGCGTTTGGATTTTGGTTTCATTTTTTCAGTTTGAGGCATGAGCGATTGTACATCAATGTTAACAGCATCTATTTTTTTCTTATCTGTTTCTTGGCAAAGTTAATTACTTTAGGGTTCCTTTGCTTTAAGTCATGCCATGGTCTTTTGGCTCCTGTTTATCCTCTTCTGTATCTTTAGATCAAGCATTGGACTTCTGGTTTCTAATCGTTCTCTGCTCTCCTCTTGCCTTTTGCTTATTCATTTTGGTTAATTTTCTTTTTTGTTTTGCTGCATTTAGTGGTTAGTTCCAGTTCTCCTTGCAGAATTTGTTCAGTAAACTGACTTCATATTTGAAGGTTTATAAAGTTTTGCTTTCTCTTCAGCTTAGAATCTTCTGTGTCTTTTTGTCCTTTTAAGCTTCTTTGTGTTAGTTAATTATAGCCTTTATGTTCACCACATGTTTTTTCACATATTGTTCTCTCATGCCTTTCCTTAATCCTGCCTTTCTATTATAAAGATGATATATCTTTTCATTGTGACATTTTCATTTTCATTTTAGTTGTTATATTTAATCATCAACAATGCTCTATATATTATTAAAGATTACATTTTAAAATAATTTTAGTTCATTTATACTGTATGTGCAAATTAGACTTTAACTCGTTAGAAAAATGGTGATTGGTCAGCAGATCAAGGCCTCACTTTTAAGATATGACTTTTAAAATAGGAAAATGTATTAACTGAGTTGCATTGTCTGAAATCATTCATAATTACTTCATAATTATTCTTTATAACACATTTTTGTTGGCACATTAAGGTTAAATGGATGTCAAAAGGTGAACATAGCATCTTACAGGATGCTGATCCTGTAAGTTGGGCAAAATATCTGTAGCAAAAGGAAAAACATTAAAATGTCCTTAACATATCCTTTTAAGTTTTATTTTAAAATTTAATTGAGTTTAGAACTTGTGCTTTAATATAAGCATAGTCCCATAGTTAAAATGTGTCCAGTAACTGTTACTTGCATTAAATACATGTATTTTATCAGCTTTATTATATCTATCTTTTATTAAAAAGGAAACACATTTTTGTTATCTATTTAAAGTACTGCACATCTACACAGTCAAACTCAAAATAATAAAACCATACCTCTGAATGAGCTGGTGCAACTCAGACAGGAAGAAGTGCAAGATTATGACTATGGAAGCAATTCTTTATTTATTTTCTTTACAGGAATTGAGGTAAATATGTTATGTTTGAAGATTTTTTTCCATGTTTAAGACGCTTATGCCATAATAAATCTGTCAGGTGCAAAATATTATTGTAATAGTTTTTATGTCCTTTTTATAAACTACCCTTAAAGGTTAAACAGTAGCAGATTGTCAGTCAATAGTATCCTTATGCATTAGCCTTCTGATTTATGGTACGGCACCCTAATCCTTTAGCTATGAAAACCCCTAGTACTAACAATGATGGTGAGTAACTATTAGCACTGAATAATGAAGCAACAAAATTGTTTCAATGAGACAAATTACCTTGTGTAGAAACTAAAAGACACAAGCCTTGAACACCTCATGCAAAGACGTCATGAAATGCAATTTCCACTATTTCAGCAGCTTTAAGAAATTTAAAGAACCATGGCAGGATCAATGTAGAGAGGATAAAGTCCTTTTAACTGTCTTCATCCGTCAATATATCAACGTAAACATTATAGGCATTTAGATGGCTAATGATTGTGCAGAGAGGTGTATTTTAGCTTAGCAGTAAGAGGTGCTCCATCTACCAGGACGTAAATGACATGAATAGCCTCATTAGTAAGAAGTAATACTTTTGTGGCAGAGGCCATGTACCAAGATCCATTTCTTTCCAATTACTGCTTTCATGGACTTAGTGACCATTTCTGTCAGAATCTTAGGGGCTGGTGCAAATTTTTATTTATTTTTCGTTTTCTTATTAATTGAGTGCTTTGCATGGGTTGTGGGTTGTATATATGGGTTGTGTGTTTGTGTGTGTGTGTATATATATATATATATATGACATGGTTTGTTTTGGTCACGTGGTGTGGGTTGGTTTTGTTTTGGTCACATGGTGTGGGTTTGTTCCGTGTTCACGCCCCCGTAATCACGCACACCTGAGCACTATTATCGTTTGGCTACTTATACCCCGCACGCCCTCTCGTCTCCGCCAGTTTGTCTTGTGCCCTGCCTTGTCTATGCCAAGATACTACCAGCCCTCTGTTACCTTGATTACCTTGCCGTGTTTGCTGTGTTGTGCTTTTTGTGTGTGCAGTTCGCCCCGCCGCCTTCACTACGTCTAGTGCACTTCCCCAGTCTCCTGGACCGTTTGTACTCCGACCCGCCTACGTCATCACCGCTCGCCCTGTATCTCCGATCCCACGTTGTGTGTTTGTCTACGCCTCGCTCTGTTGTTGGAACAATAAATCGTTGTTTTGAGACTGTACCCATGTCTGCGCTCTTTCTCCGAGTAGCGAATCCACCTCGCCCGGTCTCACGACCGTAACATTACAAACTGGCCCAATGGATTCCTCGGGGCAACGCGCTGCCGAAGCGGAGCCGGCACTACCACCACCAGCCGGACAACAGCATGATCCGCGGCTCAATGTGCTGTACAGTCGTCAGGAGGGACTAGCTGATTTGGTGAGTCAGCTATCTCTACAGCTGCAGTCTGCGCTCGCCGCGCTGCCCGCGGCTTCCGCACCAGTGACCTCACCGGTGAGCCAGGTACCTAATCCACCGCCCGCGCTGGCTTCACGTTCGGACGGGACTGCCGTTCTTCCGGAACCCTATGGGGGGGATCTTCAACGCTGTCGGGGATTCCTTTTCCAGTGCCAGCTGTACTTCAGCATCCGCCCCACGTGTTTTCCGACGGACGCCCACAAGATCGCTTTCGTAATCGGACTTCTACGTGGGCGCGCGCTCAGCTGGGCCGAGGCGGCACAGGGGTTGGTATCCCCGTTGGGGTCATCCTACGCCTCGTTTCTGGAGAGGTTCCGTTCTGTGTTCGATCGCCCTGACTACTCTGAAGATATCGAGACTCGCCTGCTCACTGTACGTCAGGGAGCTCGTTCTGTGGCGGAGTTCGCCGTGGATTTTCAGACCCTCGCCGCGGAGTCGGGATGGTGTGAGCGCTCACTCCGCGGCGTGTTCCGCCACGCCCTGAACGAGCGGATACGGGACGAACTCGCGACCCGTGATCGACCTGAGGCTCTCCAGGAACTGATAAACCTCGCTATACGCATTGACGGACGTCTGAACCTGCGCCGCCGAGAACGCCAAGCCCGGGATCAGGTCAGTGCCACCGCACCGCCCCGTGCCTCACCAGCGTCTGCGAAGGGCGTCACCCAGCCCGAGCAGCTTGAAGGGACCGTGCCGATGCAGCTGGGACGCACCACGCTGGCACCTGAAGTCCGTAGCCGCCGTAAAGACCAGGGGCTGTGTTTCTACTGCGGTGGAGAGAATCACCAGCTACGTGACTGTCCGGTACGCCCTGAAAGACCTGACTCGGCAGTAAAACTTGGGGTCCTGTCAGGTCCCACACTAAGACCCCAAACACAGCGACTCAGCCTACCCGCGGTGCTAACCATCCGGGAGAGACAGGTAAACGTAAACGTTCTATTAGATTCTGGGGCAGAGGAGAATCTGATAGACGTGGAGTTTGCTAACCATCATGGTTTGATTGTTTCTCCCCTAGCGCATCCTCTCCACACCTTGGCGCTGGATGGAAGACAGCTTTCTTCCATTACTCACCGCACCTCACCCACGAGGCTGACACTAGAGGGCAATCACCAGGAGAAGATCTGCTTCGCGGTATTCCAGTGTCCCGAGGCCCCCATCATCCTGGGATACCCCTGGCTGCGTAAGCACAACCCCCATATAGACTGGGCCCTCGGCCGCATACTGACCTGGGGAACTGAGTGCCACTCATCATGCCTGCTCGCCGCCGCTCCACCCTGCAACTCCCCGCCACCTGACCACCCTGATCCTGTAGACCTCTCCTTGGTGCCCAAGGAGTATCATGACCTTGGGGAGGTCTTCAGCAAGGACAGGGCCTGCCAGCTCCCGCCTCACAGGACTTACGATTGCGCCATCGACCTCCTGCCTGGGGCCCCCCTTCCTTCAAGCCGGATCTACCCATTATCTCGTCCGGAGAGAGAGGCTATGGAGAAATACGTGGCGGAGTGTCTCGCCACCGGACTCATCCAGCCCTCTACCTCCCCCGTAGGGGCCGGGTTCTTCTTCGTCTCCAAGAAGGACGGCTCCCTACGTCCCTGCATCGACTACAGGAGACTGAACGCCATCACAGTCCCCTACAAATACCCTCTGCCATTAACATCTTCCGTATTTGAGTCTTTGCAGGGAGCACACATCTTCACCAAGCTGGACCTACGGAATGCCTACCACCTGGTCCGGATAAGGGAGGGGGATGAATGGAAGACGGCGTTCAACACCCCCAGCGGCCACTACCAGTACCGCGTGGTCCCCTTCGGCCTCAAGAACGCCCCGGCCGTCTTCCAGTCCTTGGTGAATGATGTGTTGCGGGACTTCCTGGATAGATTCGCGTTCGTCTATCTGGATGATATTCTCATCTTCTCCAGGACGCCTGGCGAGCACGTCCGCCACGTACGCATGGTACTAAGTCGTCTCCTCCAGAATCGCCTGTTCGTCAAAGCGGAGAAGTGTGTTTTCCACCAGAGGTCGGTCTCCTTCCTGGGGTTCATCCTATCCCCTGGGGCGGTGCGACCCGACCCTGAGAAGATCCGGGCCATCAGCGACTGGCCGACCCCCACCACCAGAACCGAACTGCAGCGATTCCTGGGGTTCGCCAATTTCTACCGCCGCTTTATTAAGGACTACAGCAGCATTACCGCACCTCTCTCCGCCCTCACGTCCTCCAAGCTGAAATTTTGCTGGAACCAGAAGGCTCAGGACGCCATGGATGTGCTCAAGGCCCGCTTCACTTCCGCTCCCATCCTGGTCCAACCCGACCCCTCCAAGCAATTCGTCGTGGAGGTCGACGCATCTGGCGCTGGAGTGGGAGCCGTGCTCTCACAGAAGACAGAGGGCCGCTTTCATCCATGTGCTTTCTTTTCCAGAAAATTGTCAGCGGCGGAGAGGAACTATGACGTGGGGAACCGCGAGCTGCTGGCGGTCAAGCTCGCCCTGGAGGAGTGGCGCCACTGGCTGGAGGGGGCAGCTCAGCCATTTGTGGTTTGGACCGACCATAAGAACTTGGCCTACATCCAGTCAGCCAAACGCCTGAACTCCCGTCAGGCTCGGTGGGCCCTGTTCTTTGGTCGGTTCAACTTTACCTTGTCGTATCGCCCTGGCACACGGAACGCTAAACCCGATGCCCTGTCTCGCCTCTTTTCGGACGAAGAGGAAGGGGGTAAGTCCGAGACGATTCTCCCTCCCAGTTGTATTGTTGCAGGCGTCTCCTGGGAGGTACAGCGAATCGTGGAACGGGAGCTGGCTAAGGATCCGGACCCTGGGCTTGGACCACCCAATAGGACCTTCGTGCCCGCTGCCGCCCGCACTGCTGTTCTCAAGTGGGGCCATGAATCCCGCTGGGCATGTCACCCAGGAAGAGTGCGCACCGAGGACCTCATCAGGCGTCGGTTCTGGTGGCCCTCGTTGGCAGCTGATGTCAGGCAGTTCGTCGCCGCATGTACCATCTGCGCCCGCAACAAGGCCTCACATCAGTCCCCCGCTGGCCTACTCCAACCGCTCTCCATACCTGGGCGTCCCTGGTCCCACATAGCCTTGGACTTCGTCACCGGACTACCGAACTCCAGGGGTAATACAGTAATACTCACCATAATTGACCGCTTCTCTAAGTCTGTACGTTTAATCGCCTTGTCCAAGTTACCATCTGCTTTAGAAACCGCCAAACTATGTTTTGAACAAGTCTTCAGGATGTACGGTATACCCCAGGATATCGTCTCGGACCGGGGACCCCAATTCATCTCCCAGGTATGGAGAGCCTTCCATAAATTCTTTGGTACTGAAATCTCCCTCTCTTCCGGTAGCCACCCCCAGTCCAACGGGCAAGCGGAGAAGGCCAACCAAGTGGTGGAGACCACCCTGCGCTGCGTTTCTGCTCAGCACCCGGAGCGTTGGAGCGAGAACCTGGCGTGGGTGGAGTACGCCATAAACACCGCGCGCAGCTCCGCCACTGGGAGATCCCCGTTCGAGGTCGCCCTGGGATACCAACCTCCTCTGTTTCCGGAGGACCAGGCCGAAGTCTCTGTGCCCTCGGTAAACCTGCACATCCGCCGTTGTCGCCGGACGTGGAAAAACACCTTGCTAGCGCTCCGCCAAGCCCAGACCACGTCCGTCGCCACCGCCAACCGCAGACGTCGTCTGGCCCCCAGCTACAGAGTGGGACAACTCGTCTGGTTATCCACTAAGAACATTCCTCTAAAGACGGAATCACGCAAGATGAGCCCCCGTTTCATCGGCCCCTTCCCCATCACCCGCATCATCGGTCCTGCAGCAGTCCGCCTCCATCTTCCCCGGTCCATGCGTGTCCACCCCACCTTCCATGTGTCGCTGATCAAGCCCGTTGTCCACTCCCCGCTCAACCCCCCACCCCGCCAAGCCCCAGCCCCCCGCCTGATCGATGGACAGCCCGCGTACACCGTTCACCGCCTGCTGGACTCCCGACGCCGTGGCCGGGGAATCCAGTTCCTGGTGGACTGGAAGGGCTACGGCCCGGAAGAGCGCTCCTGGGTTCCCCGGTCGGCCATCCTGGACCCGTCCCTCATCGCGGAATTCCACCGTCGCTTCCCGGACAAGCCTTTTAGGGCGCCGGGAGGCACCCGTTGAGGGGGGGGTAATGACATGGTTTGTTTTGGTCACGTGGTGTGGGTTGGTTTTGTTTTGGTCACATGGTGTGGGTTTGTTCCGTGTTCACGCCCCCGTAATCACGCACACCTGAGCACTATCATCGTTTGGCTACTTATACCCCGCACGCCCTCTCGTCTCCGCCAGTTTGTCTTGTGCCCTGCCTTGTCTATGCCAAGATACTACCAGCCCTCTGTTACCTTGATTACCTTGCCGTGTTTGCTGTGTTGTGCTTTTTGTGTGTGCAGTTCGCCCCGCCGCCTTCACTACGTCTAGTGCACTTCCCCAGTCTCCTGGACCGTTTGTACTCCGACCCGCCTACGTCATCACCGCTCGCCCTGTATCTCCGATCCCACGTTGTGTGTTTGTCTACGCCTCGCTCTGTTGTTGGAACAATAAATCGTTGTTTTGAGACTGTACCCACGTCTGCGCTCTTTCTCCGAGTAGCGAATCCACCTCGCCCGGTCTCACGACCGTAACATATATATATATATATATATATATATATATATATATATATATATGAATGAATGAATATATATATTTTATATAAGTTAATTAAAAAAAAAAAAAGTTTCAGGTTGACTCTATATAGTTTCTGACAAGTTTAAAAGTTTTTAAATGTCTTAAATAACAATGCAACCTTTTGTAACATCAAGTTGTAAGTTGGTTCTTTTTCTGCAATTTACACTTTTTTGGGAGGTCTTTCTCCCAAAAAGGTCTTTCTCTCATTCTTTGGGCATAGCTCATTTTCATTCTCATTCTTTTGGGATAATATTGCTGAATCCAAACCTGACCAACTGCAGCAACCATAGGTGATGGCACTAGGGTTATATGCTGGACACTAGGGTGCATTACTTCAGCCACCTTTAAAGTGTTCTACCTGCCTTCATATCATTGTATTTTGTACCGTAACCTGCTGCCTCTGAAAATTTACTCTCTACATTTCTTACATTGTTTATTTTACCAAACATTCATTACAAAATTTATAAATTGGTGGTATTTATAATTTTGTTAATCTGCCTAGTCCAACTGGTGGCCTATCCCAGAGGGAAACACTGAAAATGTCATGTCAATATTTATCTTTTATTTTATGTTAAAGATTTACATATTTATAAATAAATGCTTATACTTATTTTAATTAAGATGTCTTAAGCCAAAGCAACCTTGCCAGTTGGAACCATACAATGAAATGACAGTTAAATTTGAACCAGTGGGGTTGCTTCACTAGACTGACACCATCATATTGTGTTAAAGAATAGAATGAATTTAAAAGATATTAATTGTAAATGAGTGCTTTTGAAGCCATGTAGTGAGCATAAATTTGTAGTGTCCACCACAAAACAAATTTGAATAATTATTTCTGACATGATGGATTTGTGGGGTTTTAAATAGTAAAAATGATAAAGCATGGCATAAAACTGTGTTCTCTCTGATGTCGGGGCATTGTTTTGTCTTTGGGGTTTGTAATTATAGCCCTCCTGTGGGAAGGGTAAAGAAAGGTTAATTTGAAGGGACTGCTAGTCGAGTACTGAAGGCAGAAACTAATGTCCACTGGTAAGGATGTCAGCTGAGTGTCAAATGTTAGCATACAAATATGGACACAGCCTGCATTGTAATACAACGCCATGGCATTCAAAATAGATAAACAAACTAGATTATACTAATATTTAATATATACTATAAACCAACATTATAAAAACCTATTTTCTTTGACTACAAGTAAATGTACATAGATTAAAAATAATAAAAAACACTGACACTAATTGGGATAAAGCAAGATGTGGATAGTTTTTAATAAAAACAATGCCATATTTTTTGTATTTATAATGACATGTAATTCCAGTTTACTACGATAAAGCTGTATAAGAAATGTAAACTTCAAATTCTTTATTCAGTTTATTCTTCATAAACATGCATATTATTTGCTGTAGCATGACTGACATTTTACATTTATCTTTATTTAACTTTCTTATATATTATTATATAGTATTATACTGTATTTTAATACATGTATTATCCTATAAATTTTATTTAGTTAAGCATAAACTTACTGTATTACCATTTATGTTTGTTTTATTCAAATCGCCCCAGTGAAATTACTGTGAACATACCGTCAGTCCTAAGTGTGTCATGACCGTGGAACCACTGGATTACTGTGGACACACCGTCAGGCCTAAGTGTGTCATGATCTGGCACTGAGCACTCAATGACCCTAAATGTGCTCAATGGTGACTTACCTCAGGATCTCCTACGTTGAATGACATACAGTGTAACAGGTGCCTAGGGCACCTGTTACCTGTTCTGTGTTTCGTTCCTTTCGGTTGAGTTAATTAAACGTTCATGTGTTATTAGTTTAGTTAATTAACTCCTTATTGTCATTGGTTTGTCTTGTGCATGTGGTCGGGTGTCTTTTTGTATTTATTTCCGTTGTTTCTCGTTCTCGGTGCTGGTCGTTGTGTTATGTGTCACTAGTCATTTGTACCTCATGTTTTGTGGTGTTACTGCACCTTTAAATAAATCCCGTTCTTCTGCTACCTGCGTGCCTGGCTCCCTTCAGCGCGTGTAAACGCGGCGGCTCTGCGCTTCCTATGCGCAGCCGCTTTATTCCGAGGTAGACTACCGTGACAGAACGACCAGCCAGGAAATTTGGAGTCCAGAGCCCAGGTAGGCCCCTTTCTAAATTTTTCTTTGCGGGGGCCATGTAACCTCGTACTCGCGGCGCCGTGTCCGTGAGTGCGGCGCTATGCGCAGCCCGCCGTCCCGGAGCCGTAAGGAAGGCTCTAACAATGTAATGTCGGAGTGTTATGATTCCGATGATGAGTGGCTATGGAGGTACGGGTACGAAGCACTCTGCGCTGTGGAAGGTCTGGATCTGATTCAGATATCCGATGATGAGACGGGCGAGTCGTACCTGTATGGGCATATTCTGCCCATACGCACCCTCCTAAACTCTGAGGAGTTTTGGACGGACGCTCCGGTCCAGCTTGTTAAACCCCCCGTGGCGAAATCCGGACGCAGAGCGCGCCGGCGCGGTGCCAAGACGCAGCATGCGCGTGGCGCAGCTGCTGAGCGCGGTACGTGTGCTGCGGGGCAGTCACGTGATGCATCCGCGCCGGACCGCGCTGTGTCTGGATCGCGCTGCGAGGGGGCGGTACCGGAGCCGACACTCGGGGGGGTAAATGTGGATCCATGTGGCGTGAGCGTGGTGTGTCCCCCTGTCTCATGTGTCCAGTCCGTCTTCCCTGTGTCAGAGATGTCTTTGTGTTTGGGCAATGCGGTGGGGGTGTACCTCTACTGTGTGCAGGATGGCAATTCCGAGGTGGAGGTTCACCCAGCGGGCGTGCCCGCCGAGGTCCTGCCAGCGTGCGTGCCTGCCAAGGTCCTGCCAGCATGCGTGCCCGCTGAGGTCCTGCCAGGGTGTGAACCCGCTGAGGTCCGCCCAGGGTGCGTGCCCGCCAATGTCCGGCCAGCGTGCAAACCCGCTGAGGTCCAGCCAGCATGCGTGCCTGCCGAGGTCCTGCCAGCGCGCAAACCCGCCGAGGTCCAGCCAGCGTGCGTGCCCATCCCGAAGTCCAGGGGCATCACGCCGCCCATCCCGAAGTCCAGGGGCATCACACCGCTCATCCCGAAGCCCAGGGGCGTCACGCCGCCCATCCCGAAGTCCAGGGGCGTCACGCTACTCATCCCGAAGCCCAGGGGCGTCACGCCGCCCACCCCGAAGCCCAGGGGGCCGCACGCCGCCCAGCCCGAGGTCCAGGGGCCGCACGCCGCCCAGCCCGAGGTCCAGGGGCCGCACGCCGCCCAGCCCGAGCAGCAGGGGCCGCACGCCGCCCAGCCCGAGGTCCAGGGGCCGCACGCTGCCCAGCCCGAGCAGCAGGGGCCGCACGCCGCCCAGCCCGAGGTCCAGGGGCCGCACGCCGCCCGCCCGAGGTCCAGGGGCCGCACGCCGCCCAGCCCGAGGTCCAGGGGCCACACGCCACACACCCTCGTTCTCGGTGCTGGTCGTTGTGTTATATGTCACTAGTTGTTTGTACCTCATGTTTTGTGAGTGTGTGCCCAGCAATGGATTGGCGCCATGTCCTCGGTGTATCTGCCCAGCGCCTGAAAAGTTCTCCGTTGGATGGGCATGGGAAACCCCTCCGCGACCCTAATATAGGATAAAGTGGAAGATAATGAATGATGTTATTATGGCAAGCTGTTCAGGAATTATTATATCCATCCATCCATTATCTTCCGCTTTATCCTCTATTAGGGTCGCGGTGGGGTTCCCCATGCCCATCCAGGGGAGAACGTCTCGGTCACTGGGCAGATACACCCAGGACAGGGTGCCAATCTAACATTGGGCAGAAATTATTATATAAATATATGAAAAAAAAGTCTGAATATATGGAATGAAAGTCTGAATATATGGAATGAAAATGTGAATATATGGAATGAAATTCTGGATATATGGAACGAAAGTCTGAATATGGAATGAAATCTGACGTCATTGACGAACTTGCGCCATTTTCTCTTTCTGATACTGAGTTGTAAATACTGGATGTACGTTATGGGTGAGACAGTGTGAAATCTGTTGGCAGCGATTCTAAGCAATGAACTGAAAGCATTACAGGTGGAAAAAAATATTAAACTAACAGACAAAAACCCAGTTTCGGACTTGTTTGGTTTTATTTTACATGTCATTAAAAGTAATATTTTGCATCAGTGAGTTAAAAACTTTAAGCCACCACATTTCTCGCTGCCTCATCCACATCCAGTATTTTTGGCGCAAAGAGAAAATGGCTAAATGACGCCAGACTTCCATTCCATATAGTCGCACTTTCATTCCATATATTTAGAGTTTCCATCCACCCATTATCTTCCACTTTATCCTCTATTAGGGTCACGGGGGGGGGGGGGGGGGGGGGACATCTTGGGCGCTGGGCAGATACACCCAGAACAGGGCACTAATCTATCGCTGGGCACACACTCACTCACACAGACACACTCTATATAGAATTCAATTGACTTGATCCATGTTTTTGGACTGTGGGAGGAAACCGGCGAACCCGGAAGAAACCCACACGGACACGGGGAGAACATGTAAACTCGCAGCCCTATTTAGATTTTCATTCCATATATTCGCACTTTCATTCCATATATTCAGACTTCAATTCCATATATATATAATAATAATTTCCTGAAATATATATCTATATATATACAGTATATATATATATATATATATATATATATATATATATATCATATATTATATATATTATATATATATATAATCATTTTCAAAGATTGTTCCTCTAGTAGCTCACTCTCTGTGTGTGTTAGATTTGTATAATATTATACTATGTATAATATACATAGTATCTATAAAATGTCCAAACCGTGTGGTTGATGAACCAATTATAGCCTACAGCACCAGTTCATCCTAGATTGCAAATGAACTAAATAAGAAAACAAATAGATGCATTCCTGCTTTGTTCGGTTATGTGCGTTTGCCCATCAAAATAAACACTTTTGATTTGATCTTTCATTTTATTTTGCTTCTATAATACAAAATAAATTATTATTATAGACACTATGAATAGACCACTATTACTGTATAGCCCAAGCTTTGGTTATACTGCTATGTTTGGTATATTAACAGAACCATCTTCAGAAAAAAAACTGTACATTTTTAAAACAAATAAATGGTCATTATGAAAAAGAACATAGGATGTTGTGGGTATCTTGAATAACCTAAATTAAGTTTTCTGATAAAATATATCAAGTTGTGGAAATTGCTGATGATAAAATTGTGCCAGTTGAAATAACAGATAGGAAAAGCAAAGCTAATGAATATCTGCAGATACATGGTAACTGCTAAGATAAAACCATAACCATATGTCCTGGGACATAACCGAGTTGGCAGTTTGTGACAAAGCGTTGCCAGATGTCTGATATTGCCGATAATTTGTTGTCCTTTGCGCGTTTGTTGTAGAAACGCAAATACGGCATAATTTCTTGGTATCGGTCGCGTGACCTCGTCTCCTTGATCGCAGGCACAATGGTGTCTTGGGCCCAGGAGTCCACCATTGCACCAACATCTCACCGGACCACGCAGCCAGAGGGCGTGGCCCGTCCGGCGGGCACGCACGCTGGCTGGACCTCGGCGGGCACGCACGCAAGGTGACCTCGGCGGGCACACTGGGTGGACCTCGGCGGGCACGCACGCTGGATGGACCTCGGCGGGCACGCACGCTGGAGGCGCTGTGGCAGGGATGGCACACTCGGAGGGGCTGGTGTGTCGAGGCCCACTGGCACCCACTGGCATGTGGGTGTGATGAGCGCCCTCTGGCCGGTCGGCCGAGTCAGCACCTCCAGTACGTCGTTCATTCTCTACCTCCGCCTCGGGATCGCCATCCTGCATACAGTACAGGTATACCCCCACCGCTACACCCAAGGACCGAGCAATAGACACATACGACACGGGGAACACAGACTGGACAGGTGAGACAAGGTAGCTCCGGTACTACCCCCTCGCAGCGCGACTCAGACAAGTCGCGCAACGGGGGGTTTGACGAACCGGACTGGACCGTCAGTCCAGAACTCCTCAGAGTTAAAGAGGGTTCGTATAGGCAGAATATGCCCATACAGGTAAGACTCGCCCGCCTCGTCATCGGAGATCTCGATCAGATCAAGACCCTCCTCTGTGCAGAGCGACTCGTAACCACTCCTCCATAACCATTCATCATCGGAGTCTCACCACTCCGACACCACTGAATTAGGGCCGTCTTTACGGCTCCTGGACGGCGGGCTGCGTATACTGGCGTACTCGCGGACACGACGGAGGGCGCCGCGAGTACGAGGGTTTACGGCCCCCGCAAAGAAAAATTTACAAAAGGTTTACCTGGGCTCTGGATTCCCCAAATTGATTGGCACGTCGTTTTGTAACGCTCGCCTACCTCGACTTAAAGCGGCTACGCGGATGAAGCGCGGAGCCACAGCGCCTTAACGCGCTGAAGGGAGCCAGGCACACAGGTAGCAGAATAACTGAATTAATTTTAAAGGTGTAAGCACACCAAAACCACATGAGGTACAAAACGCGAGCGAACATAAAAATCAACAATGTGCACGGAGGAAGGGGAACACTGGAAATAAATACACACAGACACCCGACCACGTGCACAAAGCAAACCAATGAAAAGAAAGAGTTAATTAACTAAAACAATGACCATGAATGAAAGTTAATTAACTCAAAGAAGAACAGGTGCCCTAGGCACCTGTTACACAGAGACAGTAATAATGATATTTTTATTTCCATAGCCTAAGTTGCTTATCCTATTTAAGGTCACATATACGGGAATATACGGGAGTTAACTATTACTTGTAAAATATTTACAAAATTACTTTTACTTATTTTTTACTTTTCCTTTTTCGCATGAGTGCTCAGTGCTGGTTTATTATGCAAATGCATGACAATACAGCTTCAGTGCTTTCAGCTGTCTCATTCTGTTATGATTAGCACCAATTCTGTAGTGGAAAGTCTCAAAATTCCTCATAATATGAATTGCCATTAGGCATCCGATCGAGGCTGACTACAATGCATAAAGCAAAGTGTGGGCAGAGTAGAGACATATGCATCAATGCATGAATCTCAGTCTGTCACCTTTCTACTTTACCTTTCAAGCAGAGGAGGGTTTTCCTACGTGGGCAGAGAGTATAGGGTTGAGTCATTTCTGGCTACTGTCCTTAACTTTCTTTTATTTGCCTTTTTGTCTCTGTGGTGCAGAGGCACGGGGTTGTGATTGTAGGATTGGCATGGTTCCTAAGGTATGTTTCCAACTGTAGAGGTACATTTTTTGACAAGTATAATTTAAGCTTCATGTGATGTAGAAGAAGTGACATGTAGCCTAAGGTATGCCTGATTTGCATTAATTATTATTTTAATAGTATGATTTTATTATAATACACTTTATTCTTTAGATTTGGGGTTGTATTGTATTGTATTAGATTGGGTCTATAATTGTGCTGCCAAGTAATAACAAGTTTCCTTTTTATTTCCTATTTTTCTTCCATCCTTTCTTCCATTCTCTCAACTCCCATTTTTATACCCCTTTGCATAGTAATTGATGTATACAATATTTGCATAGTACAATACAAGTATATGTTTATACCTGTTATAAAATGTGAAATGTGTTATAAAATGTAATAATTATTTTCAAGCTTTTATTCTATCACAGTGCTTAAATTCACAAAAGAAAATGTTGTATTCCTATCTTGGACATTCTGAGTTTAGGTCTTTTCTTATAGTATGCCAGAAATAAAATGGTATATGCCCCATGTCAGACCTATGACGCTCAGAAAAATAGATGGATTTAACTCTTCCACCTTGAATCATTGATATTGTCTTTACTTTCCTAAGGTCACAATAGATAAACTGGACAAAGAGCAAAGCAATTTGTTTCTCATAAAGAGCACAATGTTCTCCTAAGGGTCCTAAGGATGTCTTCTCAACAATTTTTAAAATAATATTTAAGTCAAAAATACTTTAAAAAAAAAGCAATCTTTTGACTAAAAAAGTTCTCTTGAGCTAAACTTTCACATATGTACACTCACAGGGCATTTAAAATTCACCTCAGCAGTGGTTTCAGCTTCAGTTTGGATAACTCACCTAAATAAACACATTAAAAAAGCACAGAGTGAGCAAAGAGAATTATTTGCTGTATTAATCTAAACCCCATTGGCGCAAAACTCAATAGTATGCAATGCAGTCTTCTCTCGATATTTAAAGGTCTGGAGCATTACATTTGTATTCCACAGCCCACTTTGGTTTGGCTGTAAATATTTATAAAGAAGACTGGCAGAGGGCGATAAGAAGCTTGAGTCTTCTGATGATAACACCTGAGAATTTAAGATGGAATGTTTAATTAAGTATTTTTTATTTATTGGTGGGACTGTAAAGGCACCCAATGTTTACGAAGGATAGATTTTCTGAAAAAGTTCAACGGTTGCATTTTTTCAAATGCAAATGCATTTTTTGAAGCAATTAAATAAAATTTGCTTGTGTTCCACAGAACTATTTATGTTTATGGAAAACTGTTTATACAATCATTTGCCACTCATAATTTAAGAGAATAAAGTATATTCAGGAAAAAATATATGTCCTTATTATATTAAGCTGATAATAATAATTCATATGTTACTATGCAAAAATAATGTAGCTCTTTTCTTTTAACAATATTTTGTTAATGTAAAGTAATAAGGTGTGTCACGTGTCCTTTCTATGTGTCGTCAACTTGGCCTCTCTGTAAGTGCATGGGTTTCATCCGGGGGCCCCAATCTTTCCACATTATAAATACATGTCAAACTAAAGATATTAAGTTGGCCTACCCACTTGTTGTGTACACTTCTGGATACTTTTGTGTTGTTTCCTATGCTTCATAAATAGTGAGATTGCATCAGTGTGAACATTTTGTATAAAACGATACCAAATGTAATATATAGATTTTCCTACTGTGGTGACCCATAATAGCTACAGGTAAGATGAAAATATGAAACAAAATAGGTTGTCCTGTTTCCTGTGATAATTACCGTAAACCAGAATGATTATTATAATTTATATCTGTTTTTTTTTTAAAAGATGTGTAATTGATGTTTTCCTCAGGAAACATTTTGGTTTACTGGGTGCTTTATTAATTCTGAGTGCATAGGAGGCAGTCATATTGTTGTTTGTTGTTTGTCATATTGCTGCTGCCTTGTATTAAGTGTATTCTTTCTATTCTATACACTATGACAGCAGTACCAAGACGATATTACTCTTGTGCCACAAATCATTCATTAAGCAAATAAAATATATTTGTCAGCTCTCATGTTCTGTTTACATGGGCTGGAGGTTCCAACTACTTAAATAGTAAGTGCAGCTCCATTGTTTTCTTCAGATTTTAAAGATGGATAGAGACCTTTCATTAACTTTAAAGGCCAGTGTAAATGTACAGGTAGTGAAAAGACCTTTCAAATATTGGGAATAGCAGAGAAAAATAAATTACAGTTGTACACATCTGAAAAACACCTCTTCCTGAAACTCTGCCCTTTATCACGCCTATGAGTTTACTGCTGAGAGTCTATGTAGGTTTTCTCCAGTAACACAGTATTAAACATGCTAGTAAGTTGATCAAGAATGCAGATTTATTAAAGGTATAACGTCTGTTGGCAGCACGGTGGCTTAGTGGTTAGCACGTTCGCCTCTCAGTGCTAGGGATTCCCGGTTCGAATCCCAATCTGGGTGGAGTTTCCATGTTCTCCCCGTGTCTGCGTGGGTTTCCTCCGGATTCTCCGGTTTCCTCCCACAGTCCAAAAACATGGATCAAGTCAATTGAGTTCTCCAAATTGCCCCATATAGAGTGTGTGTGTGTGAGAGAATGAATGTGCCCAGTGAAAGATTGGCGCTCTGTCCTGGGTGTATCTTCCCAGCGCCCAAAACTTTCTCCCCTGGATGGGCATGGGGAACCCCACTGCGACCCTAGTAGAGGATGAAGCGGAAGATAATGGATGGATGGATAATGTCTGTTTTCCTGTGTATGACCTACAATGGGTGTTTCATGTGCTTCTTGTGAAGTATTGTCACACACAGTGTGACAATGATTGTGTAGTATCGTCCAAACTAAATTTTTCACTACTGTGAATCAATGTATCTCAAAGCACATGATTGTTTTTTTATATAATAAAAAATTATATAATATATAGGATATGCAGAACAATTAGAACATTGTAAAGCCTAATTCATTTGTGTAAATCTCCACAACACTAACTGCAAAGTCTATTAGAATGTGTTAACAAATTATTACTCTTCATCAAGAACAGATTTCCTCTGTTTTCCTGACATGCATCTTAAACTGTTTTCACATGCCAGTTTGTGAAATTGACATATGAAGTAGGACAGCAAATGTCAAGATAGAGAAAGCAAATGCATGGCAGTATAGTGTGACTTTCAGTCCTTAACAAACATTGCCAATAGGAGATGGGTTTTCTGTACTTCTATCAAGTAGTAATGTTAAGTAAACATAGAAAATTGTTAATAAATACCATACCATGATTAAAATAGCAGTTTGATCACAATGAGTTGGGATTAAATTAAGTTGCAAATGTCCATACAGCTGGAATCTGTACTAGCCTGACATCACACATGAAAAACTGGCTTCTCAGAGGAGTGTTTAACACCACTCTGAAATTTTTAAATGCCTTATACACTCTCCAAGCATACCATTTCACAAGGCATGTTGTTTTGCACCTGGCTTCAATAAAGCAATCAGATGTTTGTTATTTTATTTCACTCATTTTAGTAAATATTTTATTCTGCTTATAATTATAGTGGCTGCTCCAGCAGAACAGATTTCAGGGCACAAGTTCATAGTATGGTGGACCCCGCTTCTCTTTCTTTCACTACTTCTATAGTCACTTGCCAATAGTAGAGAGTTCATTATAAATCCATTTGTGAATGTTATTTTCACCCCATGAATGGTTTGTAGTCTCCAAAAAACAAACACAACTTCTAGTTGATGGGTAAATAATTGACCTGGAGTTGCCAGGAGCAGACGAGCATATATTTAAATTTATATGACACCTTAATTTAGGTGTTGTATTCACCAAACAAAAAATTCCTAGCCATCCATTTCAAACAACTGAATGTTTTCAATGCTGTGGAAACAGTTTGGTAAAAGCCAATTTCTGTCTTAATATGACTGTGTCTCAATGCAAGATTAAGCATGGCCCACACAGGCATGGTTGGGTGAGTAACTAGTCTGCACAAATCTCTAATCCTAACACTATTAAATAACTTTGGAGATGGATTTACAATGAATGAGCTAGGTCTTTTTTGTCCAATATGTCTAATCTCACATACACTCTTCTGGGTGAATAGGCAATTTCCCCACAGAAACAATCCAAAATCTTATAGAAATTGTTATAGATACAAGTGAGAACTAACTTGGAAAAGGACATCATGAATCACCTGACTGGGTACTATGTAGGTGTCTCAAAACATCTGCCCATACAGTGTATAAAGACATGAATTAATGTAATATTTAATGTGGAATATTTTATGTTTAATACAGAATTATTAGAAGTTATAATTGTTTTGGTCATTGGTCTGCGACTTTAAGGATATGTAAAGATGCAAATAAAAACAAGCTGCATCAAAAAAACAAAAATAAACTAATTGAAGTAGACACATATGCATGGCAGGTATCGTGGTCTGCAAGAAATAACGTAAAGTTATGAAATGGTTTTGAGTAATTTAAAAATCTTTTTTAGTTTGACTAATTCCATACCAATGATAAAAATGCAAGTATCTTCCCTGGGTACTAAAATAGAATTAAAGCAAATTGCTTTCATTAATTTGTGACAGCTGATTAAAAATTTATTTCAATACTAAGGCACAGATTTAAAAACCTTTCAGGACATTTGACGGGTCCAATGAATAATTTCTAATTAGGTCATTGGCTAAACCATTGAGCAGCTATGGAATTTGCATAATAATAATTTAAATGAGCAAACAGATCTAGAATATAAATAACAGATGGGAGAAGTTTAAATTTAATATAAAGGCTATAAATATGGCCATCTAAATATACCATATGTATTTAACCTTTTTGGATTTAGTTGTTGATCTTATTTTAAAAATTATTTGTCCTAATGGAAACCTGGAAGAATTAAAAACCTTATTTAATCGTAAACTTACTAAGTATTTGTTAAGTTAACTGTAATTTGAACAAATAATTTAAAATAAGTTTCCAGATGATGAGGATGATGTTGGAATGACCCTACATAAAATTAGCAAATATTAATATCTTCTGAACTTCTAATAAGACTATGCTGGAGCTGATCAGTCAACAGTTTTTATGTTTGTATGTACAGCCTATTGGTCAAATCATATTATTTTTCAATTTAGTTCAGGTGTTTTTCACTTTAAGTGGTCAAAACAAAATATGAATCACCACTTAAAAGCTTATCCTGTGTTCATCACATGAATACACAGCCTAGAGCAAAAGCTTGTACATAGCTTGTAAAAAAGCTCATATTTTTAACCCCATTACAAACACCACAATTTTTAAAATAACCCACATAAATGAGCATAATTTACCCTCCTCTATAAGTGGCAGGGGTATTTCATAATATTTCGAAATCAATATGTTGTGGTTTTGAAATCTTAAGCTGTTATGGGTTGAATTGTGAGACAGTTGGGGAATAAATTGTAATTACAAAAAAATCTAAAAGCTATTTACACTTACATCATATAATTACTTTGTTCATGCTTTCTGTTTTAGATTTATATCTGGTACCTCTACTGCAGGCAGAGTGGTTGCTGAAGAAATGGTCTGACATTTATCTAAGACATCATAATGGCCTTTTCTGCCTAAAGTAATAACACACCAATGTAGTTTTATGCATCAACTGGACAGATTGATTAATCCATTTTGATATGTTAGTATTCCATGTGTATTTCTTCTTGAGTCCAACGTGCTAATTAAAGTGAGATGATTGGCATTTGTGTGGATTGCCACTGATTTTATTATACAATATACTATACGGACACACAAGTAGGCACACACATCGATCTATCTATCACACAATCATCCTCAGGTCATGAGTTCTGATGATGACTGACCTGACAAAAACATTTAAAACAATTATGCTCTTTCCGCTTACACCATCTTTCCTGTAGCCTTTCTTCAGCATTTTTGTGTCTATAATCGTTCCAATTTGAAATAAAATTTAATGTTCAGTGTTCAGTGCCCCCTTTTCAAATTTCTTTGCCACATGGACCCTAAAAAGCTACACCCGTCACAAATGACGTGTCATTTTTAGACATGTCTCTAGATGTCCATGTGCATTTTCAAACTTTTTGCATGTGTTTTTTATTACATATATTAGACTATTTACCAACCTTTTGCCGACAGCTCCAAATTATGGGCAAATTCCTTTTGAATATGTAGTGTACATTTAATTATTGTAGCCAATATACAATAATTATGTGTGTAACATAAAAATGTTTCTATATATTCATTCATTCATTCACTCCCACTTTATCTCTATTAGGGTCGCGGTGGGGTTCCCCATGCCCATCCAGGGGAGAACGTCTCGGGCGCTGGGCAGATAGACCCAGGACAGGGCGCCAATCCATCACTGGGCACACACTCACTCACACAGACACACTCTATATGGGGCAATTTTTGAGAATTCAATTGACTTGATCCATGTTTTTGGACTGTGAGAGGAAACCGGAGAACCCGGAGGAAACCCACGCAGACACGGGGTGTTTCTATATAACATTTATAAAATATGTAATACGGCTACAGTAAGGCTTAGTATTAATTCATGTTTTTAGCAGACTGGGAGATGTCACTATTCTAAATCAGGTATATATTTTTTTCATTTGCTAGCTGGAAGCATTTTTTCTTTTATTTAGTATTTTTCTTATCCTGCATACTAAGCATCAGTTGAATGTTGAATGTTTCTTGTTTATCAATTGTATTAATTTTCTCCTGCCTGTGTTTTTTGTCTCATGTGGATAATGCTCTGGAGCTTTACATTATGCAATGCAATGCTACAGTGAATGGCAGGGATGAAAATTTCTTGTTGATGCTAAATGTTACAATTGATGTATGCATCTCTGAATACAAGACGTAAATTTTACTAGGAAAAACCAGGAACCACCTATCCGCTAACAGGCAACTAAAACTAAAATTTACAAAAATCCTCTATCCATGGATTTTAAGTTACAGAACTGAACCAAGCTTGCTTATTAAAATTATTGTGTTTTTTTGTGGTTTTACACTTCATGTATAACAGATATAATTTTATGTCTTTGCCCTGATCTATGGCTTGCAAAAAAATAAAACACTTTAACAGGAACATCTCATATTTTAAATTCTGACAACGTGTTGTCAATTGTGGCCATCACACACCCACTGAACCAAAATATGTGGCTGTTTAAACGATTGTAAATCAATTCATTAAGTGATTAATCAAACCTTCAAAAAATTTATCAAACCTTAAACTTTTTTTAAAAAAAGTCAGTCAGAAATGGCAATTATATTAATTAATAAATTAATAAATTAATAAAATGCACAGCCTATTTTTCAAAATCCCCATTGTATCTTAAATATATTTTCTACAAATGACTTCATTATTTTGGTAATACAAAACAATGAAAGGTAGCGACTAGTATTCACAGAAAATCTATTATATGTAATAGTATTTGTTTCAGTTTAGAATCTCTTGTGTTTGAGTGTGCGTGTTGTGTTTTAGCTGATAAGATGAGTGACATGTGGATAAGCTGTTTTCTGGCTGTGGTGGAGCTAGGATAAGATCAAGCAGTAAACTCACAGTAAATGTACTGGGCCTGTAATCCAGCACAAGCCATCTTCATCTTCCAGCACTGTGCCTGATGACTCATACATGCATCTCTTGGATCTGCACTCCACTGTGAACTGCATGTTTATTTTTTGGTATGACATATAATCTTTGGTCTCTCAGACAACAGTTTAACTACTAAAATAAGCTATGAATTTCCACATATTTTGTAAATGTAAACACATCTATAATAAAAAAAAAGTTTGGACAATGGCAGGTGTGTTAAAAAAGTGTTACATTACCCCTTCAACCAAACCAATTTCCTCTTTATGATGTTTCCATAGGAGACAGTGACTTTTGCAGCTTTAATTGATAACAGTTTTAATCGTCCCATTTCTCTTTGTCATCCATCCATCCATTATCTTCCTCTTTATCCTATATTTGGGTTCCCCATGCCCATCCAGGGGAGGACGTTTCGGGCGCTGGGCAGATACACCCAGGCCAATCTCTCGCTGGGCACACACTCACTCACATAGACACGCACACATAAACACTCTATATGGGGGAATTTGGAGAACTCAGTTGACTTGATCCATGTTTTTGGACTGTGGGAGGAAACCGGAGAACCGGAAACTCCACCCAGATGGGGATTCGAACCGGGAATCCCTAGCGCTGAGAGGCAAACGTGCTAACCACTAAGCCACCGTGCCACCCTTCTCTTTGTCATAGTAAACTTAATGTTTAATTTATAATAAGTAGATGAAATGTGAACTTATCTGATATAGCATAACATTATATATAATATAACATAATAATAATGTTTAAGCATTTCAATGGAGATATTTAATTTTGTTTATATTTAGAATCTCTGTTTTACATTTCAGAATATTTTTGTAATATATCAGAAATTTCTGCTCTGTTGTGGTCATGTGGGGGTCATGACTATTACATATGAAGGTAAAAAGAATAACAAGTGTGTGACAATACTAAAGGACTGCAAGCTTTTTTATTGTTAAAACTACAAAATGAGTACAAAAAAGGAGGGTATAAATAACTAATGGACTAGAAAACAGAAACATGATAAACTTTAATTATCGTCCACTTATTCCTCTATTAGGGTTGCACGGGGTTCCCAATGCCCATCCAGAGAAAGTTTCAGGTTCTGGGCAGATACACCCAGAACTTAACGCCAATCTATCGCTGGGCACACACTACCTCACACAGACACACTCTATACACTCGCATGGTGGTCTATATTTAGAGCATTCATTTTACCTTGAATCCATGTTTTTGGACTGTGGGTGGAAATTGGAGAACCCGGAAGAACCCCACACGGACACGGGTAGAACATGGATACTCCACTAAGATTGGGATTCAAACCTGGAATCCCCAGCGCTGAAAGGCAGACGTGCTAACCACTAAGCCACCGTGCTGCCCAAGAATGTTCATGTTTTTCTTTTTTTTCTATAAATTGTATTACAATAATATGTAATAATAATAGTACAATAATATAATATTTATTATTATTTTTGTTCTCTTATATGTTAAATTTTCTTATCTGAACTGTAAAATAAATGTACATTTGTGAATAAGGGTGCTTTATTTTCAATAATGCGAAAAGCTAACTTGTACAGAAAAGGAGGGTTCCCGTGACAATCGGAACATTAAAATTGCATTGCAGTATGGTTTCTGTAATCCTTTGACAGATACCCTCAAAAGAAAATATAAGGAAAACATGTGGATGGTGGCAGGGAGGCTTATGTTGAAAAGACAATTCTCAGAGGATTGCAGAGGAATACTGGGAGACAGTACCAATGCTGAAGTGGGAGTGCACTGGCAAATCGAAACAGCTGTAATTTAGTCATACTGTGTAGGAGAAAGAGGGATAATTTCTGTGCGCATCTATCATTTTCAAATAAGGGGCATGATGCTCGGAAAGCCAATGGTAAACATGATGATCTATAATTTGTTTGTGCCATGCTAATGCAAAGTTAGTTTCTATTTAATTTGCATGTAAATCTGGGCCAGTTATTACAGCCTTAATTTTCATTATAATTTCTATATGCACAATTCATTCCTGTATGGGGAACGTAGGTTCAATACAAACATTTAAATTCAAATACAATAATTTATCTGCCCAAAAATCTCAACAATTGCACTTATTCAAGAGACTAAAAGTCAGTGTAGTGAATAAAATAATTCTTATAAAAGAAAAAAAAAAACCCCTAATAACTATTTGCAATACTTTGAGCGATAAATGTACTGATAAGTTTAAGATAGTATTGTTTATATACTGTTTATGGCTATACAATAAAGAAGCTGTTCTTAATTGAAACATATAAATTTTCATCTCACAAGGTTTTTCACAAGCCTATTAAAAACACCCAGCTTGTCTCAAACAGTGGTATGTGGTGGTTCAGTTTCTTTGACAGATGACAAACTGCAGTGGCACTGGTGATTCGTGATGGGAATAAGCAACCCATTAAAACAGTGAAAAATTAAAACAATACATCTTAAGTTTGGGCGGCACGGTGGCTTAGTACGTTAGCACATTCGCCTCTCAGCGCTAGGGATTCCCGGTTCGAATCCCCATCCATGTTCTCCCCTTGTCCGTGTGGGTTTCCTCTGGGTTCTCCGGTTTCCTCCCACAGTCCAAAAACATGGATCAAGTCAATTGAGTTCTCCAAATTGCCCCATGTAGAGTGTGTTTGTGTGAGTGAGTGTGTGCCCAGCGATAGGTTGGCACCCTGTCCTGGGTGTATCTGCCCGGCGCCCGGACATTCTCCCCTGGATGGGCATGGGGAACCCCACCACGACCCTAATATAGGATAAAGCGGAAGATAATGAATGATTGAATCTTAAGTTTGAAATGCTGTTTCTTGTGTTAGTAATGTAAAATTACACCATGTTTAGGTAAATTCAATAAATCCTAATTTTGTGTCAGTCAATTGATTTTACATAATCTGTACAATTTGGACTACTGGATGATTTTAGAAATTTTAGAAAATTAGGATGATTTTAGAAAACAGTAGGTGGATGTTACATCATTGTGAATCTAACAATCAGTGCTGGTTCAGAGATCATTATTGTTCAGAGAATGCATCCCTAATTGAGTGCTGCATAAACACGTTGTGCTTCATAACTGTGGTTTCAACAATAAACTCAAAATACTCACCTATACTAATCAAAACACTTGCTCTTAGAATGACTGTAAGGCTTTCCCCTATACAAATGCACATACAATATCCTGATGCTGGGTTGGTGAAAGACGTAGCTGGTGCTGGAATGATGGAAAGGGCAACAATGGAAATGTATTTTTTTATCTCTGCTTAAATAATTTACTGTTGCAAATTTTAACCATAAAATAAAGGTCCAGAAAGCCATTTGAAGTGAACTATGCTCTATCTAACCTACTGACCCATTTTAATAATTGATAGCATAACATTGTGTCTGATTTTTTGTTTAAAAAGTTTTAAGCTCAATGATACTTTATTGCTTTAACTAAAGCAGTGGTCGGAAAGAAGGCAGTGCAGTGCCTTGAGCATTGTTCCGCTGTGAAACTAAGTCCTGCCATACATGTGGATGTACCAAAGCAATGTTGGAGATCATGTTCACATTTTCATGGAAACAGAATTCCCTCGTGGTTGTGGCCTCAAGATAATGTGCCCTGCCACAAAGAAAAAGGTGGTTAATAAATGATTATGAGCACAGCGAGTTTAGGTTGTAGACTTGGTTTACAAATTCCCCAGATCTCAATGCAATCAAGTATCTTTGGGATGTGCTGAACAAAGCAGTCCAATCCACGGAGGCCCCAACTCTCAACTTTAGGAGTTAAAGAAACTGCTGCTGACATCTTGGTGCCAGATACCACAGAACACCTTTAGGGCTCTAGTATAATCCATGACTCAACGGGTGTTTTGGAGGCAAAAGAGGAACACAATATTGGAAGGATTCCAGGATTCTTAATTGACAATTCTCAATATAACCAGGGACATAGAAGAATTGAAATACTGTTTCCACCAAAAAAATATCAAATATAAAAAAAATACTGAAAACAAACAAACAAAAAAAAAACTATAAAGAAATATAAGAAAAAGAAAACATGCACAATGTACATGTACAAGTCAGAATGTTGATTTTTGGAAGAATGGGACCAAAATCAATCTGTTTTAGTTTTTAATAAGTGTTAGGGTTGCATAGCATTCCGGCATAAATCTTCAAGCCTTTGGTGAAACGTGGTAATAGTTGTGTCTTTTGGTCTATTTACAACATCTGTGCCATAAAATTTGATTAGTTGAAATTGTAAATTATACCAGCAATTTCAATAGTTTTTAAAATTCATATAGAAATATAATAAATTCTGATAGATTCACTAAATTTCAGTCACCACTGTACAGTACAATAAATTAGATGTTTATTCCCCACTGGTAAAATCGCACCATTAGGTGAGCCACAATTGATATTTTATTCAAACAAGCTTACAAGCAAATGTTATTTTTTAGGTGTTTAAAATATTGAATCATTCACAGAGTGTTAGTAAATGTTTTTGCAGACTTCCAGTAATTGTACACTTAACAAAGCAGGGTTGACATTTATGTCTATTAGTAAATCAAACTATAAATAATTGTTCAATGAATATCATTTCAGACCTAGCCCTGAAAATCTTTTACATCTAAGCACTCAAAGGACTACTTGTATCCATAACAATCAAGGACATTCTTTTTTCCCCTTTAACCATTTTTTGTAACATTAAATATGTTATTTTCTAAAAAAAGCCATATATTTAACTTAAAAATATTGGCTTAAATTAGAAAATGATGACACTATCACTATATACCTTTGTGTATTTTGCTCTGTTCATGGTGTGTGTTAGTGCACTACACAACAGTATAGTAATGAGTCCTGTAGGCTAATATGAGCCACGTAGGTAATGCATGCTTAGGACAGGCTTGCTGTCAAATAGTAACAACAATTGGCCAAACCTAAGCAACAGATGGCAGTAGTTGTTATTCTACCATTGGCAGGAGGACTTGAATGATTTCATATGGCGGTTCAGAAAAAAGAAATTAAAGCATAACAATATTTCATTCATGCGAAGTGTATGGAGATATATAAATAAATAAAAAATTACAGACAAATGACATGTCAGATGCTGTTTGATCATGCAGTAGGGAAACTCTTTCCCAAAAACCTTAATCCTCTGTGGATTTACTTTGCGGATTTCTGAAAGTAAATCCCATCACATACAGGAGAGGAAGAGAGTGTAAATATAATAATAGGTTTGAATCCACAGTGAAATACAATCACACTGTTGGATGCTTACCCAAAATTCTACAGTTTTAGCTTGTTCCACAGCAGAGGTTAGGAGTTTGCTCAAGTTTTATATCACAAATACTGCTTATCATTATGTAAACCTAGAAAGCATTTTTTAGTGATGCACTTCTATTCTTCTTTAGTCTCATATGAATTCAACAAACAAAAGAGCTGCTGTGCAAGTGGAAAGCTTTGACAGATGCTGACTCAGATGGCAGGGAGGAGAATGCAATAGCCAACTTGAAATTGGCAATTATAGTCCAATACTCTTTTAATTATACTCCTGGATTTGTTGTTCCTGGGCAGGGCGCCATAACCATTATTGAAATTGGGAAGAGAACACATGTGGTGATATTCTCCATAAAAAACCTTTTTTACCTTCAAAACTGTAAAGCAGAAAGCAATGTGAAAATGGTTTAGTCATGCTCTACTCAACTTCCCCACTTCCTGCATAATTGTAAATTGGAAGGTGTAAAGCAAAATGTGAAGAAAATCTATTTTGCGTTTTGAAAACTACAAATTTTACATAATTACTGCAATGAGGGGTACTGAGAGGCTGAACTCTAGCAACCTTTCAGAACTTAAAACATAAAAGAAAAATAAGCATATACATGTTTATTGTCACACTCGTGTACCCGGGACTAAACCCGGCTGCGCAAATACAGCACAGAGCCGCAGCGCTCTAACGCGCAGAAGGGAGCCAGGCACGCAGGTAGTACGAACGAGGAATTTTAGTTAAGGTGCTCAAACACCAAACACACAGGTACATAACGACAAGTGTAACCTAAAAACGAAGACGCGCACGGACGACATGTAACCCCGGGAACTAAATACCCTAACATATCCCAACACGTGCACAAAAACACCCAATGAACCTGCGAAGCTAATTAACTAAAACACCCACACGAGACAGCTAATTAACTTAACACAGGAACACAAACACAGAACCCAAAAACAAACAAACACAACGGCCGAAAAACGGGTGCCCTAGGCACCCATTATATTTATACATTTAACTTTCATAAAATAAATTCATTCATTCATTATCTTCCGCTTTATCCTATATTAGGTTCGCGGGGGGGTTCCCCATGCCCATCCAGGGGAGAATGTTTCGGGCGCTGGGCAGATACACCCAGGACAGGGCCCCAATCTATCAATGGGCACACACTCACTCACACAAACACACTCTATATGGGGCAATTTGGAGAACTCAATTGACTTGATCCATGTTTTTGGACTGTGGGAAGAAACCGGAGAACCCAGAGGAAACCCACGCGGACACGGGGAGAACATGGAAACTCCACCCAGATGGGGATTCTGCAGCTACTCTCCTAATCAACTGCTGTCAACCTCAACCTCCCCACAGTGGCCCAGCAAGGAATATTGTCATTTTCACGAGAATTGTTCGTTAAACATGGATGTTATAAGCCTTTATGTTGCTGGTTTCTATAATGAGTTGATGAACAATAAAAAATATATATACTTTATGATGCACTATGCAACTTTGTGTTATAAAGCCTTATGGAATGTTTTTATAACACTTTATGTGTGTGTTTGTGTACATCTATAGACATTAACAAATGCTTATGACAAGCAATATAAAGCATTATAAATTCTTTATAAAGCTTTATAAAGCTTTATAAAACACTTATTATGCATTATAAGTATCAGATTTAGGTAAAGAGTTGCCAAAACAACAAGACAATACAAAACACAGTGCAGATTTTAAAAGTGAAACAAATACAAAAGGCCTATAATAAATACAAAAAGACATTTCTAATCTAAACAGTTCTAATTATACAAGTAAACATGCATAATGGTCTAATAGTGAAGAGATAGTTTTGTAAACCTTTCCAGCTCAATGAACATTTTTTTCCAAAGACCTCAGAAATCTCATTTGTTAATGCAATGATGCATTTTCACTAACAAGTGTTGTGAAAATTAGCATTCTATAGATCCCCTTTCTTTCAACATAACAGAGCACTTACTCCTGATTGTCCTCCTAACACCAGGCTTTATTTTGACTTTTTGAATATCTGCTTAACCTAAAGTTTTACATAGATTTACTTACAGATATGCATTAGTGAAAGTTCAGGCCAAAATGCAGATTTAGAAAATGCCGATGAGTATACAAACATTCAAGCACAGCTGCATAATAATCTGAAATTTAAAAAAGTAGTGCACATATATTTATACTTTTAGTGTGAATTCATTTAAATCTTGTGACTTGTTTACTGACCAATGTTTTAAAAGATTAATTTAGAACCTGGCTCTTAAGTCTGCTCTCTAGTGCATTAAATTGCTGGTTCAAATGTGGAACACATAAAACATACAATGCAAAGTCTTTTTTTATTCCACACTTAAAGTACTGGATAATGACTCTTCCCTTTGCACACTGAAGCTGAAAACATACTTTTTATGATGCTTTTAAACTACTGTTTGCCAAAATTATACCCTTCCTGCTGCTTGTCCATTTAATGTGACTACTGCAAGTTGGTTAGAAATTTATTTTATTGTAACTACGAAAATGGAATGCTCTGTCTACTTAGAACTACACATAGTTTAACAAAGCTACTAATGTTGTTTTAGAGACTTTTCTCTTCACATAAATGTGCCAACTGTATATAGAACATACATTTAAATATATACTTGCTGGGTGATGGTATCACTGAGTGCTTGCTTCCTACAGCTCGGTGTCAGATCTCTCTCCCCACGGCAAGCGATGTTCCCAGTTATAAAGGACTCACGCACTCATTAGGCAGAGCTGCATCAGGTGCGATAATTTACTAATTATCGAAGTTCATTTTTCTTCCACAGCACCACCACGCTCCTGCCACAGTGGACTTTGAAATATATATATTTAATTTAGTTTTTACCGTTATGGTTTCCTCATAATATGTGAAATTCTAAAATGTACACTAAAATTCAAAATCAAATCCTTAAAATGTAGAACATGTGCACTTAAAATGAATTAAAATAAACAGAAATTGAAAACCAAATTGAATGTCTATTTAGGAGTTGAATAGCTGAACGCTGAATGTCTGTTTCCTGACGGGAATTGTTACAGTCATATGGGGTCAGACAAAAAAAGTATATCTGTCATGCTAGCCCCTGGATAGCACTAAAACATTTTAATGCCAAAAGCAGCAGAACTAAAGCCCTTCTCCAGATGGCAGCGAGCAGAAAAAGGAAAATAATTTTTTCCCCATTTTTTACAACTCAGAACAGACAACTTAACTGATTTATAAATAAAAATAAAACAATAAACAGCAATGGGATAATGGGGTGTGGCATATGAACACCAAATATGGATGCGCTGGAACTAATGACACAGGTGGCAGAACTACTGAAGTCCCATTCTTAAGTACTAGTTATATTGAAAATAATTACTTAAGTAAAAGTTTTTTTTTTTTTTTTTACAACTACCTACACCTACAATGAAAAAGTAAAAATGTTTATTTAGAAATCACCATTAATTACATTTTTAACAGGGGATCTTTTTTTCAAATCAAAGGTGCACAAGCTCATGAAAACATGCAATAAACTGATTTAGTTTAATAATGTTCTTTTTAAAAGATTCATATCCAAAACTATGTGAATATCAGAAATATTCTAAATATTCTAACAGAATATTCTATGTGCAAAACAATTTACCAACACAGTGAATTTTAATAACATTGTCAGTGTACTGATTATGAATATTTAACAATACATTTATAATTTGTGTAAACTCAAAGTGGAGCTTTGTTCTAGGACTGGATGTCTTCAGTCTCTTAGTATAATACATTACAGCAAAGGACGCTATTAAAAATGAAATCAAACGTCAGCTAATTAATATTAAATGCAACATTATTTAAAGTGTTCTCCTTTCCGTGAGTCTTACATTTTAAAATCAATTAGCAGAGGTTGGGGCTTAACAAGAGCTGTTTTATTTAAGCTACTGTATGTATAAAAGTACACAATGACAGCGCATTTCGACAAGTAAGCACTACTCGTCAGAACAATAGCTATTAAATATAAAATGGACCTAAAATACATAATAGCTCACTTACTTGAATGGGTTTTTTTTTTTTTTTGACATTTGCCATGAACTCCAGTCACGGTGGCTTAGTGGTTAGCACATTTGCCTCTCAGCGCTAGGGATTCCCGGTTCGGATCCCCATCTGGGTGGAGTTTCCATATTCTCCCCGTGTCTGCGTGGGTTTTCTCCGGGTTCTCCGGTTTCCTCCCACAGTCCAAAAACATGGATCAAGGTCAATTAAGTTCTCTAAATTGCCCCATGTAGCGTGTGTATGCCTGTGTGAGTGAGTGAGTGAGTGTGTGCCCAGCCATAGATTGGAGCCCTGTCCTGGGTGTATCTGCCCAGCGCCCGAAACGTTCTCCCCTGGATGGGCATGGGGAAGCCCCCATGACCCTAATATAGGATTAAGCGGAAGATAATGGATGGATGGATGGATGGTCTTTGCCTGCCATCCAATCACATGTTAACTCCACTCCCCCACCCCCATTTAACATCCAATAGAATTTTCAAATTTTAAATTGTATTAGGTACGAATAGATTAAAACCTACCTCTAGCTCAATAGGTGGTGGTAATGCCTCTTTAGCTGGTCTGACACCTGTCATAAAACCCGTAAGAAGAAAATTAAAATGTACATAAATAAATGTATTTAAAATAAAGTAATGAACCTGTTTTTAAAATGTTGTGATTAGAAGTCCAGTAAAATTGTGAAGTAAAAAGTATTTAGTAGTTTTTGAAAGTATTTAAGTACGGTAACAAGGTCATTTAAGTTGTTACTTACCACCTCTAAATAAACACGTGAATAAAGAAAAAAAGAACAAAATTGAGTAATTATCTGAAAAATTACAAAAAGCAAAAACCCAAATGAAACGAGAACCAAAAATGGTTCTCATGTCTGGTCTTTGGATTGTGGGAAAAAAAATGAAAACCATGCATGTTAGTAGCTATGTGTTTGTTTGCTGTGTGATAGACTGGTGATCTGTGCAGGGTGTTTCCGTGCATTTCACACTGTGTGTGCTGAAACATAAAAATGAATAAGTGAATAAAAAAGACTTTTTCATATTTTTTAAATGTGTAGTTTACCAAAACTATGACAAGTTTAATGATTATCATTATTATAATTTTATTTTTATAACTTTTATTTATATAACTTTTTGGAGTCTCAAGACATGTTTTCTATTCATTTGGATGTGCTTCATTTTGATTTTTATATACATTAAACTGTGGTTACCATAGTAACCTTGCCCTCGCTCCCCTCCATTTTATCTCTCTTGCATATCTGCTTCTTTTGCTTTTCCTTGAGAATGTTCACATATTTAGATAGACAGAGACCACAGATTCAAAGCATGTCTCCATATTGGCTATATGTGAAAATTACATCAATATCTTATCTAATAAATGATAAATGAAACTTGGCATTCTATCCTGCAACCTTTATGGACCCGTACCTCAGCTTTTTCCTAACAAAGTTCTAACAATTTAAGACTAAAATGAGTCTACACTCATTGCTGACCAGAATTTCCAAAAGTTAGTTTGTTTTTCATGCTGTGATGTCTTAAACCAGCCATAGTGTTTTAATACTAATGTGATGAAAGACTCCAGAGGCCTACACATACATCCTAAAACCAGCTAATCTGATTAAAAATATTTCAGATTTCAATTTACTGCTTAGCCAATTGTTTTACATAGCATTAATTATGCTACAAATCATTAAAATGTAAATAGTTTTCAAATGTCCACATTAAAGAGTTTTTGTATCACTAGAAACTCAAATGTGTCTGACAGTAGAGCTTTTCCAAATATACAAGGGACTAAAAACCTCAGCTATCCTTCTAAACCAGAAAATCTACCTGCATCACATCACTATTTTGTTATGACAACAGGCGATCCCAAATCGATTTCTTACTGTAGCATGCAGCCTCTTCTTCTCTTGGGATGGATCTAATGATGCCTAAAGTTATTTCCCCAAGGTCCATATTGGACAACTTCTGTTTGCACTAGAGAAGTGCAGCCAGTCCTGGTCAGCACAATTTCCCTTTCATTATTCCAGAGTAACTTCAGTCCAAACTCATCACAGGGAATGTGAAATGCTTCAGGTACTGTGTTCAGCTCATAAAACATAGAGGACAGAGATGGATTGGTTCCCTTAGGTATTGCAATGGCATCTAGGGGAGAACAGAACAACAACTCAACATCTTGTCTAGACATCCCTGGAGGAGAATAAGTAATGGCTCCTCATTCCTTAAAGTCTCATACATATACATCAGGGCAGGTGAAGAGATGATGGGTTACATTAATATTCAAAAATAATTCAGCTCTGCAGCTGTAATATGTTGTTAATCAGCTGTTTTTGCAACACTTGCTGTAAAAAATCCATTGCAACCCGAATATTTGTCACAGGATATTAATGGGTGGTCCACTCATCACTAAGATGCCACATGTGGCATACCTAGTATTGGTCAGAATGGTTTAAAGGGCAATGTACTTGAAGTCTAAACCAGAGATAATACATTCTTTTGAGCTATAAAGCATATTAATGTCTTGTTTTGGAGTGTTTAAATGTTACATGCAAAATGTTTCAATTTGCTGAAGTAATAAATGATTGCATCATCCTTTTAAGGTGTTCAGGCTTAGAAAACAGTATAGCTTCTATGAGACAAAACACTTTAAGATAAATGTAGGAAGGTTGCTCAACTAATATTTTTAACTAATCTTAAAATATTTAGATGGAACAGTGGTACTTTTTACATATGTTAATAAAGAGACAAATGTGGCAGGTCTGCAATTATGTATACACATATATTTAAATGATTTTAAATAATTGTAATGTTTTTTTTAGGTTCTGTAATGCAATAATTTTCAAAACAAGTAATTATTATCTAAAAACTGAACTTCAACATGTCAAACACTGCTGTCAAATAAAACCGAACTGTTGACATGATGCTTAACAATCTCAAGAGATACAAGAAACAGACAGAATCAAATCCATGTGAACAGTGTGGAAAAATGTAGAAGGTACAGTAATTTCTTGATTATTTTTTATACAGGGGTTTTTGCATTTAATTTTAATTTGTCATCGACAATTGCTGATATTTATTTCTTGTTATCTGTACATGTGTACTATGTCAATATACAGTAAATTGATTGAGCTGTGTGTTACACAGTGGCACACTCACTTTACTTACAGCAAAAAGTTTGTTTCCCAGTTTGCTTGTTGTCCCTGTATCCATGTCCAAAATTAATATAGTAGGTATACATTTTTAAGTTAGTGTGTCTATCATGTGAGAAACCGTCCAGTGTATTTCCATGCCTTTCAAGCTGTGACTGTTAGGATAGAATCCAATACTCCCTGCAACTCTGATCAGAGTAAGTGGGTTACAAAACAAATGAATGATGACTGAGCTGTGTATTTTACAGCCTACATACCCTGCTTTTAAGCTTGTTTTTCCAGCACCCTGTAGGTTTCATCAAAAAATTTTATCATCTCACTCAGCCCTCCAACCCTCCCTCCCCATTTTGTTTCCTCTCTCATCTGTCTCTGCTCCAGTTGCTCAGCTTATCGTAGCAGCACCATTAACTACAATACAAAATACAAAAAAATACATTACACTTTCAAGACTGGCACTAACAAGGCTGATCATTTATGTTGTGAGCATCTCAGGACATAGTTGCTGTTTGTGATTAAATGTTAAGAGCTTATTTATGTTTAAATATTTAACAACATAGCAAATCATTAATGATTGAAAACAGTAAAAATTGTTTCTTTACAATAACCTTATCCTTATATTTTCACAAAAACCTTTGTCATTATAGCTTATATTTTATATAAAATAAATAAGCAGATGGTGTAAATCTTCATGTGTTTGTCAACTGATGTATTTACCTTACAAGTGTGGGTGTACCTTTTTATTATTTTTGTAGAGTTCTCTGCAGTGAAACATGTATATTATTTTTTTCAACAGTTCTATGGTGCACATTTTATAAAATCTATTTTTTAAATTTTATATTCATTAATTTACTGCAATATGTTAAAAAGGAAAGAAAGTGGTAAATGTACATTAAAATGATTCTGTGTGTGTGTGTGTGTGTAAAATGTAGTATAACTTGGGAGGCTAACAATAGTAATACATAACAATAGTAATACATAAAATTACAATAGTAATAGTGTCCCAATATATAAATCCGCGTGATATAAACGGAACAAAAACTATAAATGGCACTTAGCATTACATTGGCAGTATAATGGGAGTTCAGATGGTGCACAAAATTGTTAATTATAAACAACATACAATTATTGTCATATACAGGAAAACTGATGCACCTCAGTGACTTTGATTAGTCTAAATAAACGTATTACATAGTCTTTGTGAAAACCATTTTGTAATGAATGTGTTATCACTTTTATTGTTGTATGTAATGCATTTGATGTAATGCTTTTCACAGGACATTATTCCTTTATAATAACTATCCAGATGGCATGGGTCTTGGTGTGCTTGGAAGTAGTCTTGTACTGACCAGGTTGTTTTAAACCTTTAGTCATGTTTTTCCCTATTGTGGGACCAATAAAGGATTATCTTATCTTATGCTTGTTCTGTTGATTCTGTGTTTTTATGGATTTTCCCATGTCTGAGTAGCTAATAAATAAAATGTAAATGATGTCATACAAAAATATATTAGACACCCATGATAAAAAGATGTAATAATACAAATTTATAAATCTGCTTTAACACATTATCTCAAGACATTCTACACTTAATCTCATCAGACTTTGTCTTTCAACAGGGGGAGCAAGTAAGCCAGAAATCAATGAAATTCTCACCTCATGCCAAGCCAAGAAAAGTTAAAAAGAAAAAAAATCAAGGGGAAAGGAAATCTGTCGAACTTCCCCCTGGGGCTTCACTAAAGGATCTTTATTCTCTGTCAGACAAGAACTATTTTGCCTCTTCACGGTTGTTGATGCACTTTTAAAAGCTTTGCTCTGCCACATAGATACCAAAAAATCTGTAATAAGGTTAAAACAACAAGGACCTTGAAAATGCAGTCCTGTTTTTCCTGAGCACAAAATGTAGCACAGTATCTTATTTTTAATTTTTGTCTGCTATCCAAGTAATACTTTGTGATTACATAAATAAATGCAGATACATATATACTTACTGGGCACTTTATTAGGTACACCACAAGACTGTAGTTTGTCTGTTTATTTAGTCATTAAAGCCCCCTGAATTTTCAGCACTACACTGACAGTGATATAGTGGAAGTGTGTTATTGTGCCTGCAATGGTATCGGTGGATCACACAGAGCACTGCTGCTGAAGTTTTTAACACATCAGTGTCATTGTTGTACTAAAAATAAAAGTAGCAATTGATATGAATTCAGGAGAGTAATTAGTATGATTAAGAGTATGAATTACTGTAGTACATTGAAAAAACTTGCATTCTTAAATAAATAACATACTGAATGTGTGTCACAGGTGCCTGGGGCACCTGTCCCTCATTTATTTTACTCATAGACTCCGTTGGGTGATTGGTTTATTTTGTGCACGTGACTGGGTGTTTTGTATTTAGTTTCGGTCTCCCATTTTCCAGATGCACATCTTTGTTTGTGGTTAGATCCCGATGTTAGTTTGTTTGTTTTGTTCCCTCCTTTCTGTTGGTGTCCCTACACCATTTTTAATAATAAATCCGTTTTGTTTTTATTTCCCGGTGTCTCGAACTCTCCTTCCGCGTTCAACCACGGTACCACGCTGCGCACTATCCCCGCGCAGGTTGTATTTGTGGGAGCGTTTCACTCAGCGGACCGGCGTACGCAATCTTCTCCGCGTAGCTGTGCCCAGGAAGCGCTCACTAGGCGTGAGCGGCGTACGCAGTTCCCTCCCGCGTAGCCGATCATCCCGGGGAAGAACGAACGTTTCTAACAATGTGTATATATATATATATATATATATATATATATATATATATATATATATATAATTTATTTATTTATTTTGTACATTTATTTATGTACAAAATGCAATGTGAGTGAAAAAAAAATGTAAATCAAACCAATATTTGTTGTTACTACCCTTCAAACCAGCATCAATTCTTCTAGGTACATTTGCACACATTTAGGGATTCTGTAGGATTATAGTGAGGTGTATGATCTACCAATTATATCAAACAGGTGCTAATGATCATCAATTTCATAAGTAGGTTAAAACATAGTCATGAAGTGAAACAGATACAGCTGTGTAGGATGCATAAAACTGGGTGAAGAACATTCAAACTCTGCTACCAGGCTGAGGTTGTGGAAGACAGTTTCATGTCATAGGTCATATACCATGGCAAGACTGAGCACAGCAACAAGACACAAGGTAGTTCTACTGCATCAGCAAGGTTTCTCCCAGACAAAGATTTCCAAGCAAACTTGGGTTATGTAACGGGTGCCTAGGGCACCCGTCCCTCGGCCGTTGTGTGTGGGTGTTTTTGGTTTCTGTGTTGATGTTCCTGTGTTGTTAATTAGCTGTCTCGTGTTAGTAATTTGAGTTAATTAGCTTCGCGGGTTCGTTGGGTGATTGGGGGCACGTGGTGTGTTAGGTTAGGGTATTTAGTTCCGGGGTTTTAGGTCTTTCGTGCGCGTCTTTGTGTGTTTGTCACCTTGTCCTTTATGTGCCTGTTTGTGTGGTGTTTTTGCACCGTGAATAAAGATTCTGGTTTATGTTCTACCTGCGTGCCTGGCTCCCTTCTGCGCGTTAGAGCGCCGCGGCTCTGCGCTATATTTGCGCAGCCACATCTAAGTCCCAGGGGGGCAGCGTGACAGAAAAGACGCGCCAATCGTTTTGGGAGTCCAGAGCCCAGGTAGGCTATTTTTAAATTTTTCTTTGGGGGGACCGTATAGCCTCGTACTCGCGGCGCGCTCCGCCGTTTCCGCGAGTGCGTTGTGATGCGGAGCCCGCCCTCCCGGAGCCGGGGGAACGGCTCAAACAGCGTCATGGCGGAGTGGAGCGACTCCGATGAGGAATGGTTGTGGAGGTACGGGTTCGAGGCGCTCTGCGCAGAGGAAAATCTGGACATTGTCCAGATTTCCGATGACGAGGCGGGCGAACCTTACCTGTATGGGCACATTCTGCCCGTACACACCCTCCGCAACACTGAGGAGTTCTGGACGGAGGGTCCAGTCCGGTTTGTTAAACCCCCGGTGGCGAGACCCAGACGCAGAGCGCGGCGACGGCGTGGGCTGAAGCCGCAGCGGGCGCACAGCGCAGCCGCGGAGCGCGAAGCATGGACTGCGAGGCAGTCACGTGACGCGACCGCGCCGGTCCGTGCCGCGTCTGGGTCGCGCTGCGAGGGGGCGGTACCGGAGCCGCCGCCTGAGTGCGCTAATGTTTTGTGTCCCCCTTCCTCCTATGTGTTGTGTCCCCCGTCCTCCTATGTTTCGTCTGACCAGTCTGTCATCCCCATGTCCGACATGTTTGTCTCTTTATGTTTGGGCGTTGCGGTGGGGGTTTATACGTTTTGTGTTCAGGATGGAGAGCCGGAGGTGCCGGCCGAGGTCATGCCAGCGCGCGTGCCCGCCGAGGTCCGCGCAGCCTGCGTGCCCGCCGAGGTCCGCCCAGCGAGCGTGCCCGCCGAGGTCCGCCCAGCGTGCGTGCCCGCCGAGGTACGTCCTGCCTGCGTGCCCGCCGAGGTCCAGCCAGCGCGCGCGCCCATCCCGCGGCCCAGGGGCGTCACGCCGCCCATCCCGCGGCCCAGGGGCGTCACGCCGCCCATCCCGCGGCCCAGGGGCGTCACGCCGCCCATCCCGCGGCCCAGGGGCGTCACGCCGCCCATCCCGCGGCCCAGGGGGCGTCACGTCGCTCAGACTGAGCAGCAGGGGCCGCACGCCGCCGCCCAGCCCGAGCAGCAGGGGCCGCACGCCGCCGCCCAGCCCGAGCAGCAGGGGCCGCACGCCGCCGCCCAGCCCGAGCAGCAGGGGCCGCACGCCGCCGCCCAGCCCGAGCAGCAGGGGCCGCACGCCGCTGCCCAGCCCGAGCAGCAGGGGCCGCACGCCGCCGCCCAGCCCGAGCAGCAGGGGCCGCACGCCGCCGCCCAGCCCGAGCAGCAGGGGCCGCACGCCGCATGCCCCGCCGCCAGGGGCCGCCCGCCTCGCCACGCCGCCAGGGGGCGTCCGCCTCGCCACGCCGCCAGGGGGCGTCCGCCTCGCCACGCCGCCAGGGGGCGTCCGCCTCGCCACGCCGCCAGGGGGCGTCCGCCTCGCCACGCCGCCAGGGGGCGTCCTCCGGACCCTGCAGCAAGAGGGCGTGGCCCAGTCCTGATCCGCCACGGGCGGCCACCTGACCTCGCAGCCGGAGGCCGTCCGCAGCTCCGCGTCCGTGGAAGGCGTCTTCCACACCGCGCCCGCAGAGGGCGTCCACCCCGACACAGGACCCATGGACGTGTCACACGCCTCCCCCGCAGAGGGCGTCCACCGGAGGGGGCCTATCAAGCCCGACTTAGGAGGGGCGGACGACCCCTCCCACCCCCCCAGGACTGTTTTTTGGGGTGTCTTGGTCGCGTCCCCGCGTTACGCGACCGTAAGGGCGGGGGTAGTGTAACGGGTGCCTAGGGCACCCGTCCCTCGGCCGTTGTGTGTGGGTGTTTTTGGTTTCTGTGTTGATGTTCCTGTGTTGTTAATTAGCTGTCTCGTGTTAGTAATTTGAGTTAATTAGCTTCGCGGGTTCGTTGGGTGATTGGGGGCACGTGGTGTGTTAGGTTAGGGTATTTAGTTCCGGGGTTTTAGGTCTTTCGTGCGCGTCTTTGTGTGTTTGTCACCTTGTCCTTTATGTGCCTGTTTGTGTGGTGTTTTTGCACCGTGAATAAAGATTCTGGTTTATGTTCTACCTGCGTGCCTGGCTCCCTTCTGCGCGTTAGAGCGCCGCGGCTCTGCGCTATATTTGCGCAGCCACATCTAAGTCCCAGGGGGGCAGCGTGACAGGTTACAAGATGTGCTGCTCAAGCTCTTTTACAGAATCACAAAGAAACGGGCAACGTTGAGGATCGTAGATGCAGTGGTCGGCCAAGGAAACTTAGTGCAGCAGATGAAGGACACATCAAGCTAATTTCCCTTCAAAATGGGAAATATAACATTTGCAATTTCCTTCCTGGGATCAATAAAGTATTCTGATTCTGAACTATATAATTTATAATTAAAAATTTATTGTAATGAGAGGTGGGTACCAATGAGGACTGGAGACAGGATTTCTCCCCAACAGAAACAGGCGTTATGCACACTGTATTTAATATCACATTCAAATTATAAATATGCTGGCAAAAATCCTGCTCCGGGCAGCACGGTGGCTTAGTGGTTAGCACGTTCGCCTCTCAGCACTAGGGATTTCCGGTTCAAATTCCCATCTGTGTGGAGTTTCCATGTTCTCCCCGTGTCCGCATGGGTTACCTCCGGGTTCTCCGGTTTCCTTCCATAGTCCAAAAACATGGATCAAGTCAATTGAGGTCTCCAAATTGCCCCATATAGAGTGTGTTTCTGTGCGTGTCTGTGTGTGTGAGTGTCTGCCCAGCGCCCGAATGTTCTCCCCTGGATGGGCATGGGGAACATCCCCCCCCCGCGACCCTAATATAGGATAAAGCTAATGAATGGAAGGAAATCCTGCTCCTGTTGGGTCCATGAAATCTTGTTCCCCATTGGTTATCTGTTGTTATAGCTTAATATGGTTATCTGTTGTATAATCAGATGTCAGGTGCTCTAATAACTCATCCTAGCACCACCGTCAAAGTCAGTAGATCTGGATCCCCTCACATCCTGACGTATTGGGGGGTGGGGAAGTCTGAGTGCACAAGCTGCTGTGAGTTGAGGTAGGGACATCGGAATCTCCCTGCACATGGCTTCGATTCAGTCTGACGTCATCTCTACAGCGTTGGGTTACTTGTGTGCTATCCTGGTCAACATCGACTTTTCTGTCCTTCCGTGCCAATGGCCACACAAAAAGCAACAGGTCCCAAGCACTTAGGTAGCAGGTACCTTCCACGCCTCCCTGTTTTTCACTGCGATGACTGATGTCTTGGTGTGCTCCGCACCAACCATAGGGGCTGGAACCTTTGCTTGCCCCGCCAACTCTGCTTCGCTCTCCAGGAAAGCCAAAAGATTGAGTCGGGGTGTGCACCCCCGCTGGAGAAAATGCACGTGCAACTCGCAGGCGAAATCGTCTACTACATGTGTCTTCATCCATTCTGGGTTTCGGCAGCAATGAACAAGGGCTTTATTACACACTGTCCTTATAAGCACATTCGAAACAGAAAAGGCTGACATGATGTACTTGCCAAAAGTCCCACTCCTGTCATGTCCATGGAATCTTTTTTCCCACTGCATCTGATGTTACAGCTTACAAAGATTTCACATGGTCATCAGACGGAGTCTAATTACAAGACGCTAATTACTGTCTAATAATGATCAATGCTGTCGGCTACGGCTTTCCTCCACCATAGTGCCACCGCAGTACCATCATATATATATATTATAGTTTTTAGCCTTTTTGAAAAGAAAAAAAAACACTCAGTGGTTTTCAGTGTCTGTGCAAGCCAAGCACACAGATAACCAAGTAAATGCATTGCAAAGACCAATATAGAGAAGAAAAAAATCTAAATCATAATCTATAGTTATATAACATCTATTCAGCTAAGAATAATGTTATACAAGCAGTTACACAACCAAAAAAGAATATGACCATGTGCTTACATGTGTGTTATATTAAATAAATGAAAAATTCTGATACTTCATAATCATAATATATTAACAACATTGATTTAGGTCTGACAGGTGCTGAATAATTGTACAAAGTCAGCAGGAAAAAGAAAAGTAAGTGCCCATGTTGTGGCTGTGCAGTATTGTTTAATTTAGATCTAACAGATAAACAGTGACTTAACAGTGAATAATTGGGTTTATCTGCATGTTACCTAATATTTTGCATATGTCATTTTCTGCATTTCCTTAAAATGTTTGTGGATAAACCAGCATTTCTATTTTGTAGCTTTTAGGAACTAATACACCCCATTTCTGTCTACACTGCAGGAACTACAGAATGATTTGCGTTATAAAAATGCTGTTTGCTATTTTAGCTCTTAAAGATGGTAGGTACTGTCAGCACAGAAGGAACCTTGAGTGATGTAACTGTTTTAATGACTAGTGCAGGTATAAGTGCACTAGCAACCACAATTTTAAACCTGAGTGTCATGTAAACAACATATTATAGTTACAATAAAAAAATATTATTGTTGTAGCAGGTATTATTGTTGTGATGCTAAGAAACATTTATGTGTTTGTCATACAGGTGTCCTAACATTAAAAAACTACAGAGAGCTAACAAATTATGTAAAGAAAACGAGCTTCTGTTACTTTTAAAAACAACTATTATCAAGACTATTAATTTATCATAAACACTGTTTCAGTTGAGCTTTATTTATTTATATCTGTAATCTTTCAAAATTCACCTGCAATCATTAAATTGTGCAAAAAGCAGAAATATTACCACTACACACATTAATCGACAAGGTTTTTCAACAATAAGTATTCAATATATCAAGTTCTAATAATATTTTTAATTAAAAATAAATATAAGAGTAAATGAAGTAAATGTAACATATAAACCAATTAGATACAACATTAATTGATTTTCGGTGATCACTCCTGATCTTTTAGTAGTTTCTCTATAAGTACTGGAACGTGGCATGACCGAGATGTTGGTGGACCTCACACATAATCCAGAGGTAATGTACAGATCTAGCCCACATTTAGCAAATTTCCAAATGAAAAGGAAGCGAGACGTGTAGGTAGATGGGCATGCGCATGGTGCCAGAAGAGACGAAATGCACAAGGTTGCTGTCTGCCACAGTGCTGGACACCTACCCTCCTTGAGTTGATGTACGAGGAGGAGCCAGGGCAGAAAGTTCTCTGGTGGTTGGTTGCTATTTGCTGGAGAACAGATGTTAGGAACCTGTAGGCAGACAGTGTTGGAGTCAAATGCATAGAGGTAGGATTCCTCTCGCTTTGTTCATTTGGTAACATGTTACCTAAATCAGGTATTCATGATTCATGTTTAACATTTTTCCTGGAACGTGCAAGTTAAAATATAGCATTTAATTTGAATAAAATATAAATATTTTGCAGTTACAAGTGTCTACATAAATATATAGCTAATAGTTTTTGGTTCTTCTATTTTCTGCACTGTTGGTTCCAATAAAAATGTGTGTTAACTAAATGTACTGCATATTTCATCCAAAATTGTAATCTGCTCTTAATGTCTTGGTGTTAATGAGGTTGCTGAAGCACGTTTAAAAATTCATGTCCCATACAAGATTAACCTGGCATCCTTAAACAGATTTGTTTTATTTGTAAAACAATGAGATCCATGTAGATTAATGAGCATAACTTAATATAATATAATTGCAATTGCAATGCATAGATGTAGCATTATGCTAATATGGTTTAAATAACAGAAATATTGTTATTAGGATATTAAAATTATACTAAACCTAGTAAATAACAAATTTCTAAAACTATATTCAATACCTATTATGATAAACAGCCCAATTACATTATAGTAGACAATTCATCACCTTCATGTTGACAGGATTGTTCTGCGTCATTGTTAGCAAACTGATACATTTAATTATGTGTCAGTCATTTGCACAAAATTAAGCATTTGAAAGTAAAAGCAACTAATAAAGCAAATATTTCTTTAGTGAAATTATAGAAGTTATTGTGGTCTTGAGCTTATTGTTATTGTAAACATACAGTTCACAAGAAACATAAACAGTGGTATCTTTTACCAAAGGCTCTTTTTTACTTAAGAAAAAACAGTTGAGGATGACTAATTGACTTAGAATGCAGGGTATGGATCATGCACAAAAAACATAGTTTCAAGACTTATTATCCATTTCATCAGCTCTACTTATAATTTATACAGACTTTACAGACCTACAATGACAGTCAGTAGTGCAGCTGTTTCTCCGCATACATTGTTAGTCACCTTTACTGTCTTCTCTAATGTCAGGATTACCACAAACATGGATTTATTCGAGTATAGGTTCAAACAATTAATGGTAGTAGTGTGTAAGTTTGCGTGTAATAATGCTGCCCACAGGCTGCTGTCAGCTGTATAATGTTTTTTTGGGCTTTTTCAGTCTAGCTTCATATTTTAGATTTTTAGTATAAAATGTCCAGTAATCTTGCTTTGTCTGATATATTTGTCCCATTAACACATCTTAATGTCAATGGTGTCCTAAGTATTATCTACCACCCCAATCAGAAATAGTTTTATTTTCTTTTTGGTCAAAATTGTCCTTAACCAAGATAAATATTACCTGACCTCTTAATGAGGATAAATCCCCCACTGAGCCTTGATCCTTCATGAGGTTTCTTCCTTAAAAGCCAACTATAACAAGGAGTTTTTTTTCTTTCCACTGTCACTTCAGCTTGCTCTTTGGAGATTCAGGCTCAGAACAATGTAAAGCTTCTTCGAGACAATGTACTATTGTAAAAAGTGCTATATAAATGAACTTGAATGTAAATATTCAATGAAGTAGATAATGTATAACCATTATTATATATTTCAAATTCCTCAAATTTATGTATTTAGGTTTTTCCTTTAATTGTTGTTTTCCTAATAAGCCCTAAATGTGTTTTTATTTTTTAGATAAGGGTAAAATAAACTTCACTATTGATTTGCGGAGATTGACTCTGGGTTAAGGAGCTTGCTCAAAGACCTAAAAATGGCAGCAGTACTGATTTTTTTTCTAATTTTTTTCACATTGTTATACAAGCCAGTATGATTTATAAAAAGTAAAGGATGTGGAAACAGATGTAAGAGGCTTTTTTAGTAATGATCAGAAGTGAGTACTGATCTCTTGCTCAGTACCACAGAGCAGAAATAAAAAGTGAAGAACATGATGAAAGGTTTAAGCAACACCTTTTTGGTTCAAGCACTTGACTGAAGCAGTAAAACAGAAAGACAAAAAAAACTATGTATTGAAGTGAATAAATGCTTAGCCTTCTCTTGTCAGTTATTACATGTTCTGTATAACAAGAAGATTTATTTTACTTTTAGAATATAGAAACAGGGTTAAAGTATCTTGCTAACTAAAGAATAATGTATTGTTTCTGAAATAAAAAATATTTCTTTTATTTTCATACTATAAAAAGTTCATCAAGACTAACAAACCACATATATTCCATTCATTCATTATCTTCTACTTAGTCTTATAAGTTTGCAGGGTGGATTCTCCATGCCCATCCATGGGAGAACATTTTGGGCACTGGACAGATACACCTAGGACAAGGCGCCAATCTATCTTTGGGTACACGCTCACACACTCACACAGAGATCATATATGGCAATTTAGATCAGTCAATTTACCTTGAATCCATGTTTTTGTACTGTTTTTGAATTTCCTTCATGCTAGCAGATCTTACTTATCACCCCAACAAAATTTTTATTTAGTCAGGGGATTTATTTCAATCATAAACTAACAAGAAGAGAAATATTTTTCCACATAAGATACCTGGTTACTTAATTGAACATAACTGCTGTAATTAATCGCCATTAAACCCTCACTCTGCTTATTAAATGATGTACTTCCAGCCATTTCGAGGTAATCCAGTCAATCATGTGTATTGCTGTCACGTCGATTATTTTATAAAAATAAACAATAGATGTCACAAAGCAGCTTTACAAGAGGTTAAATCAAATTCCTAAAACCAATTTAAATGTGACAGAAATAGAAAATGATACACAGAAGAACCTTGAGCATGACAATGAATTGCAAATTACCATATTTATAGACCAGACTTACTAACAACAACAAAGAGATTTAGGTTAAAATGAACAAAAAGACTGAAACTGATATGAATTGTTCTTGTTAGGAGGTTAGAATGTTAAAGCTGTTGAAAGGAGTTGGAAGGATGATGTGATATAAGTAGAGCACCATTATTATTATTATTATTATTATTATTATTATTATTATTATTATTATGTTATTATTAAAAACATAGAGAAACTTGCACCTTGATAATCATTAAAATGAAAATTCCAATATTAAAGATTTGTGCTGTGGAAAAGTAAATAAATAAGTCAGTAACCTGAAATTTCATGAATGGAATCTAAATAAATTCAGAGGAGTACAGCAAATAAGTTATCTTAAATGTAAGGAATTTAATGAGTTGTATTGTCACATCCTGTCCTGAATCCCCCAGAGTTGAGCGGGTCCGCCGGACAACGCGGACACCGCTCGCGCATTGATGAGCGTCTCCCGGGATCCGGCGACGCGTAAACCGCAGCGTCCGCCGGTCTAGACAGAGGGAGACGCTCCCACGATGTGACCTGCGCGGAACGTCAACGCAGCGACACACCGTGGCGGAAATGCGAAAGGAGGCCACTGGAACACCGGGATAAAAACCAAACTGAATTTATTAAAAGATGGTGCCGAAGCACCAACAGAACGGGGATAACAAAAACAGAACGTAACGTTGGGTATAAAACCGCAAAACAAAGACGTGCTCAGTATACAGGACTAAAACAGATTAAATAGAAAACCAACTAAACACGTGACAAACCAACCAATCACCCAAGTGAGATAATGAGGACCGACAACGAGGGACAGGTGCAGCAGGTGCTCGTGACACACAGAGCAGGTGCTCGTGACATGTATAGTGGCAAAGTGGTAAATGCAAAATTTTTGTTTTAAATTTTCTGGAGGGAAAGGTATTTCCCATGTGACATTTGCATGTTGTTTCATGTGAGTGATTCCCTTCAGGATCTTTAGGTTTTTTCAAAAAAACATAAATATGTTAGTAGTTATTTGGATGTGGTAAAATACCCCAGGAGTAAATATGTGTGTGATTGTTATGTTTCTGCTCTTTGATGGACTTGTGACCAGTTTTCCATCCTTTCGCCCTATAAGCACTGCAGTGAGCTTTGGCACACAAGATTTTTTCCCCACACACATAATAAAGGTCATAAAGTACTAAGTGAGTGATAAGTTGGTCAAAGAATTAGTATAGTTAGTATTTAGAATGCCATGGAAAATGTAGCCTACTTATTAAACTGCCTGTTCCTGCAGATTCCTTCTTTACAACTATCAGACCTTTCTTGACTGAACATGCTACTCAGCTGTTAGTTCAAGCTCTCATCCTATCCCAGCTTGATTATTGTAATGCTCTGCTTGCTGGTCTCCCCAGAACCCAGAGCTTCAGGCCTCCACATCCAATTCAAAACTCTGCAGCCCGACTTGTGTTCAACCAGCCCAAGTGAACTCATGTCACTCCATTACTCATTTCTCACCATTGGCTTCCTGTAGCTGCTCACATTCAGTACAAGGCACTGACTCTGGCCTACAGGACAATTTCTGGATCTTCCCCCTCTTACCTTCACTCTATATTGTCAAAATGCACTCCAACTCATTCACTATGTTTTAGTGATGAATGTCACCTGGTGATTCCACCTCACCCTGGTGTTAATTCTCACTCCATTGCATTCACCACTGTAAAATGGCGGAACGATCTTCCCAAGTCTGTCTGTAAGGCAGAGTAATTTTTAAGAAAAATATCGCTTTCACAAACACCTGATATAAAAAAAAGTGTGTGTGTGTGTGGGGGGGGGGTGCATCTTCTCGCCAACGGGTTGTTTGTAAAGGGGGAGAAGTGCGAGTTCCACCGGGAGACCATTGCATTTTGGGTTCATCATCTCTCCCCAAAGGGATCGAGATGGACTCTAGGTAAGGTCCAGTCGGTGCTGGACTGGCCGACACCGGCCTCACCGCGGGACCTCCAGAGGTTCCTAGGTTTCGCAAACTTCTATAGGCGATTCATCCCTAACTTCAGTAAGGTGGCGTTTCCGCTTACCTCCTGCCTGAAAGGAGGCCTCTCTGCGCTGCGCTGGATCCCGGAGGCGGATCGGGCCTTCAGTCTCCTTAAGAGACTTTTCGAAACCAGTTTTGGCCCATCCTGACCCCGGGCGCCAGTTCATCGTAGAGGTGGACGCATCATGTAGTGGGGCCGGTGTGGTTTTGTCGCAGTTCACTGGGGGTCTCACTAACGCGCGGCCGACTGCCTACTTTTTGCGCAAGTTTATCCCGGCCGAATGCAATTACGGGATCGGGGACAGAGAGCTGCTAGCCATTAAGCTAGCCTTGGAGGAATGGAGGCACTGGCTCATGGGGTCTTCACACCCGGTCCTAATCCTCACTGACCACAAGAACCTTGAATACATCAAGAGCGCCTGCCGCCTCAACGCCCGCCAAGCCCGTTGGGCCCTATTTTTTAATCAATTTGATCTGCAAATCTCCTTCCGTCCAGGCACGGAGAATAACCGGGCCGATGCCCTATCCCGGCTCCATGGGCCATCCGCCTCTGACCCAGATAGGGGGAGCCCCATCATCCCCACGCACAAATTTTTGGGCCGTATACAGTGGGAATTAGATTCTCAGATCCTAGAGGCGGTGCGCCACTCGACGGTTCCTCCAGATTGTCCCACGGGGGCCTGTTACGTTCCCCTTCCCTTCCGTTCCCGCCTTATCATGTGGGCCCACACCTCACTGAGCACTGGTCACCCGGGTGTATTGCGGACCATCCAACTTATCCAGCGGAAGTACTGGTGGGAGTCCTTGCGGGCGGACGTACAATCCTTTGTACAATCCTGTTCCACCTGTGCCGCCTGCAAGACCCCTCGAGTGCTTCCAGCAGGTAAGCTGTGCCCGCTGCCAGTGCCGGAGAGGCCATGATCCCACATTGCCCTAGACTTCGTGACCGGTCTTCCATCCTCCAATGGGTTCTTCCGGGCAATCAAGATTTTCCCCCTTAGGGGACTGCCCTCGGCGTTCGAGACGGCCGAGCTTCTATTTGCGAGAGTGTTCACCTCGTTCGGCATACCAGAGGTCATCCTCTCAGACAGAGGATCCCAGTTCACTTCGGCAGTATGGAGAGCGTTCTGCGAGAGACTGGGTTCCTCTGTCAGCCTCTCTTCGGGGTTCCACCCCCAAACTAATGGGGCCTGCGAACGTTCCCACCAGGAGACAAATAAATTCCTCTGCATCTATGCCCATTGCAATCCCTCTGATTGGTCCCGATACCTCCCCTGGGCAGAGATCGCCCAGAACTCACTTCGGCACTCTGCCACTGGCCTCACCCCGTTCCAGTGTGTCCTGGGGTATCAGCCGCCCTTTGCGCCGTGGGATGGGGAGGAGTCAGATGCACCGGCGGTAGATGCCTGGTTCCGGCGCAGCGAGGAGTTATGGGCCCAGGTCCATCAGCAGGTTGAGGCAGTGATACGGAGGTACAAACGCTTTGCGGACCGCTCACAGGGTGACACTCCGCGGTTTAGAGTGGGTGACATGGTCTGGCTCAATACTCGGGATATCAGGTGTCGTCTGGGTACGCGTAAGCTCCTTCCCCGGTTCTTGGGTCCGTACCGGGTAGAGGCCATCATTAATGAGGTTGCCGTACGCCTGCAGCTTCCGCGCCACCTGTGGGCGCATCCCACATTTCATGTCTCCCTTTTGAAGCCGTTTGTTGCAGGTCCCCTTGACACTAATTGGAGAGAATCCAACAGAGAGCCGGACGAGGAGCAGGAGTTCAACATCTACTCGGTGGCCTCTCTGTTGGATTCCAGCCGGTGCCGGGGCAAGGTGCAGTATTTGGTTGACTGGGAGGGGTTCGGACCTGAGGAGAGGAGCTGGATCCCTGCGGAGGACATTTTGGACCCCAATCTGACCCGGGAGTTCCACCGGGATCACCCTGACCGGCCCGCCCCTCGGCCTAGGGGTCGGCCGCCCCGTCAAAGTCGTTGGGCCAGGTCTCAACGGACCTCCTCTCGGGGTGAGCTACCCTTTTCTGGGGGGGGTGATGTTACACATACTCACTCACGCCCCGCTTCCTCTCCCTCCGCGTCGCACACGCCCACTCCTTCATGTATACAGTCACGTCACTCGCCGCCACACGCCGCTCCGCACACCCCTCTCCTTCACGTGCAGCTCCACACTCGCCCATTCACACACTGTTCCTCATTTCGCTCGGGATCGCTCACCCTCTCCAGACTATTAGTTACAGGTGTGCACTTTGGCTGGAGAGACTACTTTAGCCGCCGTCCCGGACTCTTCGGCGCAGAGTTTTGATTGTTCACCTGATGGTTGGTCTGATTTAGTTCCGCTTGCACGGGTGGTCTCGGAGTGCGTTAAGACTCGGTGTGCCGCTGCCGCTCGCACTCCACGCCTATGCTCAGTTCGGTTTCTGGCTCCCTACAGGATCGCGAGAAATAAGTGACGTCACCGTCCGGCGTTCCCGGCCTCTACGTCCCAGCATCCTCAGCGATCTCCACCGCTACTGACCGGTTCACAGCGCTTCGCTTCGGCGGTCCAGTCGTCACGTTCGTTCATTTTTTTTTTTTTTTCCCCTACGGACAGTGGTTCGTTTGTGGGGCGTTCCTCCACGGAGGATAATAAACTTTTTCTGTTTACCTTTAATCTCGTTTCCTCCTCATTTTGGTAGCGTGATCGCTCAGAGCTGACACATATCAGTTTGGGGTCCCTATTTCTCATATTATTTTCTTTTCATACATTCGCACACATTTACACTGTTGGGCAATTTCGTATTGCCTATTCATTTACTAGCATGTTGAATTGTGGGAGGAAATCAAAGCTCCTGAAAAAAAGGAGAACAGAACTGAAAAATATATGCAATATTTTTTTTCTGTATAGATATAAGTCAATGTAGGCACAAGTTCTTTTTTTTTTTTTAAAGTAAAGTCAGATCTAGACTGAAAGCAAAACAGACAGATTACTTTAAAGTCATTCTATTGTATAACATGCAGGAAGTGGTTTGGCATTATCTGTATAATAACTGTATATATATTTTAGCATCAATCGCACAGATGTGCAAGACATCCATGTGTTATATATATTTATAGCCTTTATACCATCATGATGTAAGTTTTTAAGCATTTAAAGGCCATCAAAATTATTGTACTATTGTGTGATGTTTTATGATAAACCTTTGTTTAAGCTTAATCATGTTTTGACATTGTAAGGAGTGTGTCACGCTCGTCTACCGTGGGTTAAACGCGGCTGCGCAAACACCACGCAGATCCGCAGCGCTCTAACGCGCAGAAGGGAGCCAGGCACGCAGATGGCAGGAACACAAACTTTATTACGGTGTCCAAAAACCACATAGAAACGGCATACAGTGACGAGGAGACATGAATAAACTTAAGATGCACACAGACGACGAGGAACACCGGAACTAAATACACACACCACGTGCACCCACAGACCAATCCCAACGAGACGCTAATTAACTAAAGTGAACCTGACTAAACAGCTAATTAACATCTACACAAACACAGAACCCAAAAACAAAAGCACAGGACGACAGAAAAACACTCCTAACCTGTTTTCATTTTCTTTTGAGTATTTTCGTTCATTGGTCCTCATTTAGTTAAAGTATTTGTTATTTTCATTGGTTGCTTTTAGTTTGCACGTGGTCGGGGTTTTTGTATTTATTTCTTCCGTTTCCGTTGTGTCAGCGTTCGACATGTTCGACTCTTTGTGCATGAGAGTGCCGACTCTGAATAAATTCATTTCACCTTACCTGCGCCTCCTGGATCCTTTCTGCGCTACTGCGCTTCATTTTTGCCTTTGCGGACACGCTCCTGACAGAACGCCGGAAACATAAGGAATCGGATCCAGGAACGAGTCGCGGTTTGTTTTTCTCTTCCCCTCTCTATCCCTCCAGCGATCGTAATTCCTGTGTCTGCGGTGTGCGAGATGTTTGTCAAGTGTCTGAGTGTGGTCCTGTGGGTGGTGGTTCCCAGTGTTATCCTCCCTCTGTGTGTATGCCTGAGGTCCCTGATGTGTGAGATGTCCTTTCCGTTCTCTGGGCGGGTATACTGGCCGTGTGGTTCTGTGTGCAGGAGGAGCGGCCCGTGGTTCCAGAGGAGCGGCCCATGGTTCCAGAGGAGCGGCCGTGGTTTCAGAGGAGCTGTCCGTGGTTCCAGAGGATTTGTGGCTCGGGGTTCCCGAGCAGTTGCCCTCCGCTCCGTGCCAGGTGCCCTCCGCTCCATGCCAGTTGCCCTCCGCTCCGTGTCAGTTGCCCTCCGCTCCGTGCCAGTTGCCCTCTGCGCCTTGTCAGTTGCCCTCTGCTCCGTGTCAGTTGCCCTCCGCTCCGTGTCAGTTGCCCCCCTGGAAAAGGCCCCCGCGCCGTCTCTGCGCCCTGAAAAGGCCCCCGCGTCGTCTCCGCACCCTGAAAAGGCCCCCGCGCCGTCTCTGCGCCCTGAAAAGGCCCCCGCGCCATGAAAATGCCACGTCGCCGTCGCGCCCTGAAACGGTCCCTGGGAACGGCAGCACACACCATGACCTATATCGTACTCCGCTGGTGCTGACGGCTCTCCCGCAGGGCCCGGGGCCCCCGTGGGTTCTCCCAGCTCCCGATCATCTGCTCCCCCTTGATCGCCCGTTTTTGGAGGGGGGGGGGGGTAATGTAGGAAGTGCTAGGCACTCCTCACCTGTTTTCATTTTTTTTGTGAGTATTTTCGTTTATTGGTCCTCATTTAGTTAATGTATGTTATTTTCATTGGTTGCTTTTAGTTTGCACGTGGTCGGGGTTTTTGTATTTATTTCTTCCGTTTCCATTGTGTCAGCGTTCCGGCATCATTTGTCACGCGTGTTCGACTATTTGTGCATGAGAGTGCTGACTCCGAATAAACTCAGTTCACCTTACCTGCGCCTCCTGGATCCTTTCTGCGCTACTGCGCTTCATTTTTGCCTTTGCGGACATGCCCCTGACAGACATAGTGCCAAATTTACTAATGTCTCTTAGTAAGCAATTGTGGATTTTTGTATTTGTTTTGTACTTAAATTTGACACATTTTAAAATCTCAATAAATTGTCTTATGATATTTATTACATTACACCTAGCACAATTTCATTACAATTTTGCACATTTGCAGTACTAACATCACATGATATCTGGCATGCCTTGTTTTAACCTTGATTATGCCTGGCTTACTTAACATGATATTACAACTACCCAACTCCTGACAATTGCAGCAGGTCCTCAGATTTTAAGGTGATCATAAGCCAAGATTATCCTGTAGTGTGACGATTGTATTATCCAATCATTATATCTTTACTTGAAGCTGCCCCAATCATTAATAATAAATAATAACCATATCAAATATTTCTGGCTTAATGTGCTGTAGTGCGAGGTGGACGGCAAATTGTTTGGTGTAATACTGATGGTAAGTTCATGCCTGAAATCATCCAGTGCCAGTTGAGTTGTATAAATAGTCAAGAGGGGAGGTTAAAAACCTTGAAAGAGATTAAAATAAGTTAAAAACTATGATAGCATGTGCATATTATAAATTAGTCATTTCTCATGACTTTCTCGTTTTCTGAATGATTTGCACAACTTTGTTTTGTGATTTCATTTATAATTTACATTTAGTCCCAACTCTTTTTTGCAGGTTTTCCCCTAACTGACAGATACAAATTATTAACTAGTTCTTTTAAGTAATAAGGGATCCTATAGAAAACATGAATTATTTTCTAGTTCACTAACTCACTACCGAATTGTCTGTGTGGTCATGGTGGGGCTGTGAGGCTTTGCTGAAGTCTATAGCAGCACATACAGGGTAAAATAACAGGTCAATAACCCATCTAAGGAAGACAAAAATTAAGAAGGAATTTTAATTCACATGTGCTCCAAGAAAACTAGTTCAATATTTCATTAATTCACACATGCTCTAAGACAGGACAAAAGTGCCCACACTTTTCTGGCCCGAGGTCTACTTTTCCATTGGACAGGTCATCAAGATCTACCGGGGTCAATCTCTATTTTTTAGGCTTTTATATTGAAACCTGTTTACACATATCATGTTAGTATTGTCGAATCTGTTAGAATTGCTCTTTTATTGAACACATTCCAGCAAATAGCATGGAGAAAACCAGATTTTAGTTACACCCAAACACACAGTATACAGCACAAATGTACAACATCCCTAACGCTGAGAGGAACATTCTAAACCACTAAGCCACCGTGCTGCCTCCAAACAGAACATGAACATTAATAAAATCAAATGCGTTTTGAGTTTGACAAAAAATATTCACCCCCCCCCCCTCTCTAAATGAAAGTGGAACATTTTTAGTTCTTTTTGAGCTTCACTCGTCTTGTCAGTCAAATAAAGTGTAAAAACACAAACAGGAACTATGTAATTTAGATGATTCTCTAGGCAGTGATTCGGATTTAGGCTCGGAGGCGTGGCCATGTGCCGGTTTTGGGAACAGCGAGAGAGGGGGGGGGGGGGCAGAATTCTTGCTCGCTTGCAAGAGATCGCGATTTAGAATGAATCACATTGTGTGTGTGAATGACACCCCTTTCGACGTATTGAGCACCCCTGCTCTAATATAACTAGAGGTTTCAGAGGAAACTTATGCAGAACATGCAAACTGCACACAGGCTGTAGATCCATAGCTTTAGCAATAGTTTTTTGGCATTTGCCACAAAAATCACAGCAGCATAGCAATGATATGAGTGGCAGCAGGTGCCCTAGTTCAGCATAGGTGCATTTGCATAAGGTGCCAGGCATGGCATCAAACAATAATTACAATCACACAACCCCATTAAACAAAACAGTTGCATGCCACTCCTGCTTCTGTGCATATGCTTCAACATATACCCTAGAAAGAGTGCAAACCATTACATAAAATAAAAGGACCAAAAAACAAAAGAGGAGGCAGCTACCATCTCAGTCATTGAGCAGCTATACCTGCTGTGCTATGACACTAGAGGGACCCTCTGTCCTCCACAATGGTTCTCTATGATGAGCTCTGCCTCTGGGAGCTGGAGTTTAGCCATTAACCATAACTCAGAAGTATGTGCAGCTTACTGAGGTTTGCCTTCATACCTAAGAGCAGCTCAGAGCAACTTATGACATGCTATCGAGTTCAGAGATCGCTCAGTGCCAAGTTGAGGCTGTGCACTATGACTTGTTAGGTGGTGACTGAAAATAGATATTATATTACACAAACATTACATTACCTTATTCTTCTCATTGTGAGACAGATTGATTAACACCGCGATACTATACCACCCAAAAATCATCAATATTTGTGAAGGACCATACTGTATTTTATATACATTGTAATAATAATAATAATAAAATTATTATTATTATTATTATTATTATTATTATTATTATATACATTGTACAACATATATTATTGACTGTGCCTTGATCAATTTCACAAAGAATCAGACATTGTTTCCTCTCATCATTACAGATGCCTAACATATTGGACCTAATGTTTACCTAGCAGTCCATTTGCACTGTTTGTCTAAACAGAATGAGCTATTTATTTACCATATTATAGCATATTAAATGTATCAAGCTTACAAATCCTAAGGCAGTTCTACGTATGCCTCAGGGCAGGCTGCTGTGCATGGATGGTATAGAGCAGTGCTATGAGGCTTTGCACAGTCCTAAAATAAAGAAAAAAAAAAACAAGAAAAACATTTTTGAACTGCATACCCCCATTAATCATATAGTGCTGATAGCCTCCACATAAAAAAAACAACTATTGTCCTAATTACACTAATAGGCTGGCTTACACCTTAATGATAAAAAAAGTGAATAGAATTAGCAAGTTTCACTTCAATTTACAATATGTCTGGAAAAAAGCTACTGAAAATGCTGATATCAATGAATTTCTATTAAAAAAAGAAAGAAGTGTAAACTAAATTTGATGAGTTTATGGAGATAATTGAGTGAAGTACCACTTGTACTCTGCAATTACTACAGACTGCACAGAGGAGAAATTTATAGCTGTGCCAAAGCTCCCTCAGTGGGACTTAACAAGTATTGACAAAAGATTTTTTAGGCCATCAAATAAAAGCAAAATTGACAGGGAAAATGGACAGACATGTGATACCTACAGTATGTGTGTTAAATTGCAGCAGAACTTGTATTAAAAACCATCTTTGGAAATGTTTTGAAAATTTATCTTTAGATGTCCAAGTTCCACTTATCAGCATTGCTACTGTTGTATTATCACTACTCGAGAATAATAGTGACTTATGTGAGAATACACACAACTCCAAAAAGTACAGGCATGGCAGAATTGTCAGTGAGTGATGGATCGCAGACAGGAGTAGGGCATTTTTCACTGCCACAGCAACAGTAACATCTATTGGCTCTTCAGGCCATGACTGGATGAAGGACAGCATATGCCACATTTGAGTGCCTGCCTATTCTCTAGAAGATTGGCTAAAAGTGGTTGGTGATAGTAGAAAAACATAGCAGCAGTGGACAACATTATGAATGGCAATGCTGGAAAGCGAGTGATTAGAACTGACTGAATTAGGAAACAAATTTTAGAAAAACTGCCCCAACAAAATAATTTGTTTATATAATAATTTGTTCATTCATTATCTTCTGCTTTATCCTTTTTTATCCTGCTTTATCCTTTTTTATGATTAGGGTCACGGTGGAGTTCCCCATACCCATCCAGGGGAGAACGTTTCGGGCGCTGGGCAGATACACCCAGGACAGGGCTCCAATCTATCGCTGGGCACAGACTCACTCACACTGACACGCACGCATACACACTATATAGGGGGCAATTTGGAGAACTCAATTGCCTTGTTCCATGTTTTTGGACTGTGGGAGGAAACTGGAGAACCCGGAGAAAACCCACGCAGACACGGGGAGAACATGGAAACTCCACCCAGATGGGGATTCAAACCGGGAATCCCTAGTGCTGCGAGGCGAACGTGCTAACCACTAAGCCACCGTGCCGCTAATAAATAATTTGTTAATAATAATTTCAAAGCATTTGACATGGCCCCCCAAATACATAAATAGAGCAATATTTTAAAATACACATTTCAATGTATTTATTTCTAATAACTTCATGAACAGTAAACCTGAACATGTGATCAAAGCACTACGCTGGGCTGCATACCCATGTCACATTGCAAAAAATAAGAGCTGATGTTATCATATACTGAATATACATATTATTACATTGGCAATTATATTATAAAATATATTACAATATATTATCATTTGCTGATCATGCATAAAAAAAGAAGACCAGCACACTGAGTGCCATACGTATTTAACAGTTAGGCAGTAATTGTTAAAAAGGATTGAGAACATTTTAAGGTATGCCATTATTGTTTGCTCCCTTTTGTATACTGCAGTCTTGTTTATCTGTTTCATTTAGTCAGCAATGGCACCTTGGCTGTCTGTTGTTGTAGCTCACCTCTGCAGAATGACTTTTGATGAGTTAAAACCATTTTGTTTGACTTAACACCACTTGTTTTCATGAACATTTTTGGACATCCACCTCTGACTCTTTCCGTTGAATAGGTGTTTATGTCTACATGATACCTTGTCACTTTGTGCATGAAAACCTCACCAAGTTTGCAGTTTTTAAATACTTCCTAGTTAATCTAGCACAAATGACCATGCCTCACTCATATTGCTCTATGTTTTCCTTCCAATTTGGATTATACAGATTTTTTATTTTAAACATATCATCAAGTGAAGAGGTTTTCATAAAGCAGCTTTATCTATGCACAATATTGGATGCATTAGCCAGTGTTAATATAAAGCAATATACCTTTATTAAAGCTCCTAAAGCTGTTGTCATGAAAATCTCAAGGTATTAGCATTTAAGTGAGCTGCAATAAGTTTTATTAGTTTATTATATGGAGCTTGTGAGATGAGTTATAGCATTTCAAGTTAGACCATGGTTTAAGGTGCATCGTAACTGCCATAATTTTGGCAAAACACTTATATCAGCAGTGTTGTGTTAAAATAGTTGGAGTGACTCTAGAAAGAATAACTTCATTAAAAAAAGGTGTGCAATAATGCCTCATTTAACATTGGAAGTAATTACTGGGGCCCCCAAAAATGTCAGCATGAGGATTGTACCAATCATGCACCTGAATACTACATGTATATGTATTTATATATTAACATTTACAAGCCGGATTCCAAAAAAGTTGGGATACTAAGCAAATTGTGAATAAAAATCGAATGCAATGATGTGGAGATGGCAAATGTCAATATTTTATTCGTATTAGAACATAGATGACAGATCAAAAGTTTAATCTGAGTAAATGTAACATTTTAAAGGAAGAAATTTCACAGTATCAACAAATCCCAAAAAAGTTGGGACAAGTAGCAATAAGTGGCTGGAAAAAGAAAATTGAGCATATACCGAACAGCTGGAAGACCAGTTAACCAGTTAATTAGGTTAATTGAAAACATAATTGGGTACAAAAAGAGCTTCTCAGTGTCAGTGTCTCTCAGAAGCCAAGATGGCAAGAGGACCACCAATTCCACCATTGTTGCGCAGAAAGACAGTGCAGCAATACCAGAATGGTGTTATCCAGTGTAAAATAGCAAAGACTTTTTGATCATCATCAACCGTGCATAAGATCATCAAAAGATTCAGAGAATCTGGAACAATCACTGTGCTCGTGACTGCCGGGCCCTTAAACGTCACTGCACCTCAAACAGGAATGCCACTGTTAAGGAAATAACAGAATGGGCTCAGGAATACTTCCAGAAAGCATTGTCAGTGAACACAAGCCACCGTGCCATCCGCCGTTGCCAGCTGAAACTCTACAGTGCGAAGAAGAAGCCATTTCTAAGCAAGCTCCACAAGCTCAGACGTTTGCACTGGGCCAGAGGTCATTTAAAGTGTGGCAAAATGAAAGACTGTTCTGTGGTCAGATGAGTCATGATTTGAAGTTCTTTATGGAACACTGGGATGCCATGTCATCCGGACAGAGAGGATAAGGATAACCCAAGTTGTTGGCAACACTCCGTTTAAAAGCCTGCATCACTGATGGTATGGGGTTGCATGAGTGCTTGTGGCATGGGCAGCTTACATGTCTGCTTAGGCACCATTAATGCAGAGAACTATGTTCAAGTTCTAGAACAACATATGCTCCCATCTAGATGTCATCTCTTTCAGGGAAGACCCTGCATTTTTTAACAAGCGATTGAACAGTTAGAGGCCTGTATTAGACATGAATGGGAGAGCATTCCTATTTCTAAACTTGAGAAACTGGTCTCCTCTGTCCCCATTCATGTTGAGTATTGTAAGAAGAAGGGGGGATGCCACACAGTGGTGAAAATGGCCTTGTGCCAACTTTTTTGGGATTTGTTGACGCCATGAAATACTGAAACAACATATTTTTCCCATACATTGATACATTCTCTCAATTTAAACTTTTGATCTGTGATTTGTGTTCTATTCTGAATAAAATATTGACATTTGCCATCCTCACATCATTGCATTCAATTTTCATTCACAATTTGTGTCCAAAACTTTTTGGAAACCGGTTTGTATTTCATTTATAGTAATGTTCAGTTCAGATCTCAAAGTAATGCAACATTTGAAAGCTCATATGATAAATAGCATGTGCTTATAGCCAGTGCACTTGCTGCACTTTCATAATTAGTTGGCAGCATTAGTTGGAGTAAAAGGTTAAAATCCATTAAGTTGTATTTTCTCTTTGAAAGTGTGCATAATTTATTCAGTTCTCTGGGGGTCTTCAGTTTCCTGTGCATTTGTTGCAAAAGTTAGTTGATAATTTATAGTATGTCAAATAAAACATACTGCCATCAAATCTCTTTTCCAAGTAAATTTTCAGATTTTATAAAACTTTGTAAGAATAGGGTGATAGGGTTGTAATATGTACAGTTAAGACCAGGTAAAGTGTTGTTACAGTGTATAAAAGGTGTATAACTAGTTATTTTTTGTTTTGTGTTCTTTCACTTCATTCAAAGACCATCATATGTTATGATATGATTACGATTCACGTAATTACAAAGTCTATTACAGGAAATTTGGTTAAAGAGGTTTTGTAAAAAGTCTCAGCAGCACTTCTTTTATTACTGTTCAGTCAGATGCTGCACTGCTCTTTAAAAATGCATGGGATTAAAAGAGAACAGGCTGCAGTTATATCAATCATGCTCAACCAAGTGTGCTAGTATTGAGGTAGCAAAATTGACACTTGACAGTTTTCCATGTTGGTGCACAGGGATTTGCAATAACCTCTAAAAGCTTTATCCTCTCATTTTTTTCTCATCTTTTCTCTATCACTTTTTTTTTTCATTTTCTTAGTATATATTTTATGATGTGGCTTTTTATACCTTGTTGTACACCGGACTACAGTACATTTTCCTATCTGAAATAGACTTAGATCTTTTTACTTTTTAGCACAGACATTGAAGAATTTAGATTTTTTTACCAAATAAGGCAGCAATGCACCTGGAATAAAAGTCATACATATACTTAGGTCTGTGTATTTGTTTGTGATCTAAATTAAGTATAATATGTATTACATGATGCCCAGCGATAGATTGGGGCCCTGTTCTAGGCTGTCCAGCTCCTGAGACGTTCTCTCCTGCATGGGCATGGGTAACCCCCCTGCAACCCTAGTAGAGGATAAAGCAGAAGATAATGGATGGATGGATGGATGTATTACATGAATTTTAGAAAATAATTATTTAAGGCCATGGTCTCTGTGGAGGTACATTCTATAGAAATAATTTCAAGACAATTAAAAGTAGTGCATGGATTTGTCATACAAATGAAGGTGTAAGTGGGCATAATGAAAATGCAAAGTCACTAGTGTCTCTTGTTGCGTAAATTAATTAATTAAGAAATCACAGTGGGGAAAACAAGTTTAATTACATTGCTTGTTAAGAGTTTGGTTAATAATAACAGAATAATCACTTTTATATTTAATGTTTTGTCATTAATAGAGCCAACCTGTTTTTAACATGCAAGATAGGGCATGATGATGCATTCCAATTAAAAGTGGATGAAATTGTATCATCTTATTAAGCAAATAGATCAAAACACAGATTGAGTTTTAAATATAGCAAGATCAATCAAGTAACTTGCGTTTTTTTTTCAGGTTTAATGACAGTAAACACGATTAAGGTTAATGTCTTAATCTCTAATCTGTCTGTTGTGTACAACTTGCCTGTCAGTCATTCTTTCATGGCAATGGTTTCTGACTTTGTGCCTAACATAATAACATACAGAGGATATAAAAAGTCTACACACCCCTGTTCAAATGCCATGTTTTTGTGATGTAAAAAAATTACAGTAAGACAAATAATTTCACAACTTTTTCCACCTTTAATGTGACCTATAACCTGTACAATGCAATTGAAAAACAAACAGAAACCTTTCAGGGAGGTGATTTAAAAATAAACAACTGAGATAATGTTGCATAAGTGTGCACACCCTTTTATAACTGGGGGTGTGGCTGTGTTCAATTTAACCAATTACATTCAAACTCATGTTAAATGGGAGTCAGCACACACCTGTCACCAATTAAAGTGCCTCTGATCAACCCCAAATAAAGTTCAGCTGTTCTAGTAGGCTTGTCCTGACATTTTTGTAGCCACATCTTCCAGCACAAGCCATGGTCCGCAAAGAACTGCCAGAGCATCAAAGGGATCTCATTATTCAAAGATATCAGTCAGGTGAAGGCTACAAAAGAATTTCCAAGTCATTAAATATACCATGGAACACAGTGAAGACTGTCATTATCAAGTGGAGAAACCATGGCACAACAGTGACATTACCAAAAACAGGACGTCCGTCCAAAATAGATGATAAGACAAGAAGAAAACTGGTCAGGGAGGCTGCCAAGAGGCCGACAGCAACACTGAAGGAGCTGCAAGAATTTCTGACAAGTACTGGCTGTGCAGTACATGTGACAACAATCTCCCGTCTTCTTCATATGTCTGGGCTATGGGGTAGGGTGGCAAGACGGAAGCCTTATCTTTCAAAGAAAAACATCCAAGCCCGGCTTAATTTTGCAAAAAGACATCTGAAATCTCCCAAACGCATGTGGGAAAATGTGTTGTGGTCTGATGAAACCAAGGTTGAACTTTTTGGACATAATTCCAAAAGGTATATTTGGCGCAAAAACAACACTGCTCATCACCAAAAGAACACCATACCTACAGTGAAGCATGGTGGTGGCAGCATCATGCTTTGGGGCTGTTTTTCTTCAGCTGGAACTGGGGCCTTAGTCAGGGTGGAGGAATTATGAACAGTTACAAATACCAGTCAGTGTTGGCACAAAACCTTCGGCCTTCTGTTAGAAAGCTGAAGATGAAAAGGAACTTCATCTTACAGCACGACAATGACCCAAAGCACACATCTAAATCAACAACAGAATGGCTTCACCGGAATAAGATTAAGGCTTTGGAATGGCCCAGCCAGAGTCCAGACCTGAATCATCTGTGGGGTGATCTGAAGAGGGCTGTGCACAGGAGATGCCCTCGCAATCTGTCAGATTTGGAGCGGTTTTGCAAAGAAGAGTGGGCAAATATTGCTACATCAAGATGTGCCACACTGATAGGCTCCTACCCAAAAAGACTGAGTGCTGTAATAAAAGCCAAAGGTGCTGCAACAAAGTATTAGTTTAAGGGTGTGCATATTTATGCAACCAGGTTATTTTAAGTTTTTTATTTAATATTTTTCAACTGTAAAGGTTTCTGTTTGTTTTTCAATTGCATTGTACAGGTTATAGGTCACATTAAAGGTGGAAAAAGTTTTGAAATTATTTGTCTTGCTGTCATTTTTTTACATCACAAAAACATGGCATTTGAACAGGGGTGTGTAGACTTTTTATATCCACTGTATGTTCATCGCTAATATACTAGTATTTAAGTGTATATTAAAAAAAAAACAACTTTATAATAATTTATAATTTGTTACATAGAGAGTAATATATACATACATTTGTGGGTTTTCTGTTACTATTTTTACATTTAGTTGTAGCCATATCCTATCCTAAGGCTTTTGTTTACATTATACATACAAATCATATATGAAATTGAAAGAACTAAGGATGCGCACTGAGCAGAAGGAATTCACCTACCAAATATACTAAATTAAAAAGAAAAAATATGTTGACATGAATGATTATCTAAGCTAAAGTATTCTGACACAACTATGTCTTAACAGGAATAATGTTTACAAAAGAAAAGGATTCAAAGTCATTTATAGAGTTACTTTAAAGAAACTAAATAATTGCAAAGAGTTTGGATATTGTAAGAAATCCGGGTTCTGCATCTGTCTCTCCTGCACGCTCTGCCACTCGCCCTCTTAGCCCCGCCTTCTAGTTTCGCTCTCGCTCCGTCACCAGGTGAGGCTAATTTGTTTGATGGGTCGTTTACCTTATTTAAGCTCTGTCTTCACACGGGACGAATCGCGAAGTATTGTCCCTGTTACTCATACATACCGAGCGATTCTTTGGCTGCTATTCTCTCTGCTTTGTGTCTCGTAGTGTATCTGGTCTCGGTGAGTGCGTGTCTGTTTATGTTAGCTGTGTGTTAGCATCTGCGTCCTCGCTTCCGTGTTTAGGTTAGTCTCCGTCGTTGTATGAGTGAACGTCTGTGTTTTTCTGTGATCGCTCCCCGGAGTTTGTCTAACCCTCTTTCTGTTTCCAGTGTTCATCCTGTCCCTAGTGTCCTGCGTCCCGGGAGCGTTCTCTGTCTGTCCGCTCAGGTGGTTCGGCTTTGGCCGGGTGGGACGGAGTTCGCGCTCGCCCTAGCCTGCTCCGCTGGCACGCCACCACCTGAGGGCGTCCGTGTCTCATTGTTCACTCAGCATACTAACGGTTCCCTTCTTTTTACTAATACTCTCTATCTCGGTGAACTAACGTTATTTCCTTCCCTGTGCACTAACACCTTTGCTGTCTTCCCATCCCTTGTTTGTCTCAGTCTGGTTCCAAGCCGTCCGTCGTCCCATGTAGTTCACCATTCCTCTTTGTGCACTTTCTACACTCTTTCTTCCTTCAGGTTTTTGTTTAACACTCGCTTTGACACGCCTGTTCTTTCTGTCTTAGGTTTTGTTATTTTGTCTATCCTAGACACCCTCACTAGTCCTTTCTGCTTCTTCTCACGCATAGCCAGTGTAGGGTTCTCTTTCTACAGCGTAATTATATCTGTGTACTTTGTTTTATTTTGTTATTGGTTTGGCTCGGTGTTGTGCTCTGCCCAGTCCTCCGTCCAGGTTTCTCACCCCGGCCTGGGTCCAGCTGGCAACGCCCCCCTCGCACCATCCTCCTCCTGCACTACCCTACCTCTGCCTTGCTCTTCAATAAATACCTTTTGTTCTGCATCCACGTCTCCAGAACTATCTTTACAGACTATTTGTGACAGAATACTTCGCCATATCATGGAGACGGCGGAACAACTGCTTCAGATGCTGGCGCAACAAGTACAGGACCAAGGACAGGTCATCCAGATCCTGATGCGCCAAGTGCAGGAGCTGTCCACAGGAGCCGCCAAAGCACCTGTCCCGCCACCAGGTGACACCGTGGGTAACCCCAGCAGCACAACACATAACATGTCCCCTCAGTAATTATCGGCACATACGAACCTCAGCTCTGGACACCCAGGGGGCAATCGCACTTTTGAGAGGCTCCAAGAGAAATACTGGTGGCCATCCATGAGGACCGACGTAGCCCGAGACGTCGCGTCATGCGCCACCTGCGCTGCCACCAAAACCCCACGCCACTCCCAGCAGGGAAACTGAACCCGCTCCCGGTCCCCCAACGCCCTTGGAGTCACATCGCCCTCGACTTTGTGACGGATCTACCAGTGTCAGAGGGCAACACCACCATCCTGACCATTGTGGACCGGTTCTCCAAGGGGGTCAAGTTCATCGCCTTGCCCGCACTGCCCTCAGCCTTCCAGACGGCCGAGGCCCTGTTCGCAGAGGTGTTCCGTCATTTCGGCCTCCCGGAGGACATTGTCTCGGACCGGGGCCCACAGTTCACCTCCGCCGTCTGGGAGGCCTTCATCAAGAAGATGGGCGCATCCATTAGCCTCACTTCGGGTTATCACCCAGAAAGCAATGGGCAGTGCGAGCGGGTCTAACCAGGAGCTGGCCAAGTTCCTCCGAACCTACTGTCAGAGCCACCAGAACGACTGGGCAACCTTCCTCCCGTGGGCAGAGATAGCCCAAAATTCGCTCAGGAGCTCCAGCACGGGAATCACTCCCTTTCAATGTTCCCTGGGGTTTCAACCCCCTTTTGCTCCCTGGGACCCCACTCCATCAAATGCACCGGCCGTCGACGACTGGTTCCGCAGGAGCGAAGAGGTCTGGGAAACGGTCCACCAGAGGATCACGGAAAAAAACGCTAGGACCAAACGATTTTCAGACCGCAGAAGGAGTGAGGGTCCTCCCTACCCTACATTGGACCGTACCCCATAGTTAAGAGAGTGAACGACGTGACGGTGACATTAGGACTACCCCCCCCGACTAAGAATCTCACCATCCTTCCACATCTCCCTCCTCAAACCCTTCAGACCCGGTCCCCTTGACAGTGAACCCCACCAACGCATCTCCAGAGAACTCCCCCACGACCGTCCCACGTACACCATTAACGAGATCCTGGACTCACGACGGACTGACTCAGGACTGGAGTACTTGGTTGACTGGGAGGGGTACGGTCCCGAAGAACGTTGCTGGACAAGACGGACGGACATACTGGACAAGACGCTACTCGACCAGTACCACCTTACACACCCTGACCGTCCGGCTCCTCGTCCCAGAGGGAGACCCCCTCGCACACCGGCTCGCAGAGGTAGGCTCCCGGGCTCCCTACCCAGTAGACCTAGGGGTCGCCCACGCCAGAATCCCCTACCTGCCTCTGCTCCCCCTTGTACCAGCCAGCCTCGCCCGGCTGGCAATCAGGATACGGGTCTCCCGATCCCTCTGCCCCGTAGGCCCAGGGGTCGTCCCCGCTCCAGACCACGTCCTGATCACGGCCCTTCACCTGTTTCCCTTCCCGTTCCGGGCAGAGCCACCCGCAGCACCCGTTCCCGTCCCGACCCTCCCCGAGTTGGTTCCGGTAGGTCGTCTCCTGTTGCCCCCGGTGGTGCCCCCTTGACGACCTCTTCGGGGGGGGGGGGGCTATGTAAGAAATCCGGGTTCTGCATCTGTCTCTCCTGCACGCTCTGCCACTCGCCCTCTTAGCCCCGCCTTCTAGTTTCGCTCTCGCTCCGTCACCAGGTGAGGCTAATTTGTTTGATGGGTCGTTTACCTTATTTAAGCTCTGTCTTCACACGGGACGAATCGCGAAGTATTGTCCCTGTTACTCATACATACCGAGCGATTCTTTGGCTGCTATTCTCTCTGCTTTGTGTCTCGTAGTGTATCTGGTCTCGGTGAGTGCGTGTCTGTTTATGTTAGCTGTGTGTTAGCATCTGCGTCCTCACTTCCGTGTTTAGGTTAGTCTCCGTCGTTGTATGAGTGAACGTCTGTGTTTTTCTGTGATCGCTCCCCGGAGTTTGTCTAACCCTCTTTCTGTTTCCAGTGTTCATCCTGTCCCTAGTGTCCTGCGTCCCGGGAGCGATCTCTGTCTGTCCGCTCAGGTGGTTCGGCTTCGGCCGGGTGGGACGGAGTTCGCGCTCGCCCTAGCCTGCTCCGCTGGCGCGCCACCACCTGAGGGCGTCCGTGTCTCATTGTTCACTCAGCATACTAACGGTTCCCTTCTTTTTACTAATACTCTCTATCTCGGTGAACTAACGTTATTTCCTTCCCTGTGCACTAACACCTTTGCTGTCTTCCCATCCCTTGTTTGTCTCAGTCTGGTTCCAAGCCGTCCGTCGTCCCGTGTAGTTCACCATACCTCTTTGTGCACTTTCTACACTCTTTCTTCCTTCAGGTTTTTGTTTAACACTCGCTTTGACACGCCTGTTCTTTCTGTCTTAGGTTTTGTTATTTTGTCTATCCTAGACACCCTCACTAGTCCTTTCTGCTTCTTCTCACGCATAGCCAGTGTAGGGTTCTCTTTCTACAGCGTAATTATATCTGTGTACTTTGTTTTATTTTGTTATTGGTTTGGCTCGGTGTTGTGCTCTGCCCAGTCGTCCGTCCAGGTTTCTCACCCCGGCCTGGGTCCAGCTGGCAACGCCCCCCTCGCACCATCCTCCTCCTGCACTACCCTACCTCTGCCTTGCTCTTCAATAAATACCTTTTGTTCTGCATCCACGTCTCCAGAACTATCTTTACAGACTATTTGTGACAGATATAAGGAGGGTCAAGTAATAAAGTGTGTGGTGAGTGTATATATTAAATATGAAACTGTGAAATGACTTATTATACAGTATATTTCCACAACGGGGGTGGAATGTTGTGTTAGTGGTTAGCATGTTCGCCTCTCAGCACTAGGGATTCCCGGTTTGAATCCCAATCTGGGTGGATTTTCCATGTTTTCCCCGTGTCCACGTGGGTTTCCTCCGGGTTCTCTGGTTTCCTCCCACAGTACAAAAACATGGATTAAGTTCAATTGAATTCTCCAATGTACACTATATACTGTGTGTTTGTGTGTGTGTCTGTGTGAGTGAGTGTGTGCCCAGCGATAGATTGGCACCCTGTCCTGGCTGTATCTGCCCAGCGCCCGAAACCCTCCCCCACTGATGCCCCCCCCGGAAGATACATTTATTATATTTATTTAAAGCAAGTCTTCAGCTACTCAACAAGCCATGATCACAATGATTTGTTTTAGGACCACGAAAAGTCTAAAGCTCACATACATACATACAGACTGATAAAAAAACAGACTGACTGCAAAAGACATATAGGATTTTTCCATATTGGTTTTTACATATTATAGACAACGAACTTGGAATACAGGGAATTATTGACCTTATACAAGAACGACAATCTTGAAAATAGAAAAAAAAATCTTATTCAAAGTCTCTTTATCCTATGAAGGTTTCTGCTCATCCCAACAATCTTAGAGATCATTTCACCATTTTCCTTAGCTACGGTCACAATTTGAACCAATCAAATAAGAATTTAGTGTGACAGCCATTCAGAGGTATCCCATTCCATTTTACTTTCTTGCCTCACAACCAATACATGAATTTTACAGCACTTGTATTGACACCAATTCACTGTTCTATTTTAGGAAAAGATGAGCAAAAACAAATATACATTTGTGTGTAGTCTGATATTAACTGACAGCTCACATATCCATAACTTTCATAACTTGAGACCTCTGCATAGAGACCAATCCTTCAGCCTGTCTCCTGTAAATACATTATTTTTAAATTGTAATAATAATATTAATAATAATAATAATAATAATAATAATAAAATAAATACAGTCAGACATTACCCAGCGATGGTTTGGCGCCCTGTCCTGGGTGTATCTGCCCAGCGCCCGAGACGTTCTCCCCTGGATGGGCATGGGGAACCCCACCGCGACCCTAATAGAGGATAAAAGCGGGAGATAATGAATGAATGAATGAACAGTGAAACATTTTTCTATACAAACAAATATGAGTTAATCTTACTTGAACTGCTTAAGATTATTAATATCAAAACAATTTATGTTAATTTATTCACCTGTATTAATTAGAGCTGAGTAGTGTAAATGCAATGACAGTGACCTTAATATAGCAAGGCAATTAGTTGTAAAATCTATGAGAAAATCTTTGCATTGTATTAGAGTTTTCATGTAGTAACTGTGTAATCATGTTAGATGTGCTGCCAGCAACATTCCCCATTTCAGTTTAATAAATTCACAGCTCTGTATTTACCCATTATTATTGTAGTTTAATAATAAACTATAACATTCCCATACATAAATCCTGAAGGACACAGAAGGATCCTTAAAATCTAGCTGCATATTCACTATACATACATAGAAAGCTCTTATTTAAATTGTACAAGAAACTATATCTTGTAAAATATATTATTATCTGCTATCTTTTGGTTAACTGAACATTTAAATGTATACAATAAATTTACCATGTGCATACTACAACATGTATCATAACAGTTTTAGTCATTATCATTAAGGAATATCATCAAAACAACTGAATAAAACTGTTGTACATTTCATTTAAATGTATATTTTCATTACCCAGCGATGGATTGGCGCCCTGTCCTGGGTGTATCTGCCCAGCGCCCGAGATGTTCTCCCCTGGATGGGCATGGGGAACCCCACCGCGACCCTAATAGAGGAAAAGCGGGAGATAATGAATGAATGAATGTATATTTTCATGATTTATTCAGTTTGGTTTAGTTGTGTTGATCTAAACCTAGTGTTCAACTTATGCTAAAATAACCCACTTATTGAGCAGACAGCAGGACATTTATTCATTCATTTAACATCATTAAACAGTGATGATAAAATTGCAGCCCATTTGACTAATGGACCATCATTTTTTAAGTGTAGAATAAAAATGGCAAAGACAGTTATATGCTTAAGGGACACATTAAGTAAAAACAATAAAAAACCCTAACAGAATCTTAAAAAGATAAAAAATATGTGGTTGTAAGTTGAGGGACAAGTAGATGGTAAGCTCATTTTGGTTTTACAATCAGGTTTCAGTTTGACATATTTTAAAAGAAGATGGCCAAAAGGGACAGTGCAACTTGAACAGTTAAAGCTAGAAAAAGTTTTGAACAATGTAAATTCATCAGTCTTGGGTCTCTCACAGGCTCATTTCCTTATAATGACCTCATTTAGCAAGCAGCACTCTAAAACAAACCCCTTTGCAATGAGGAACCGATTGATGCGTGAAGTCTTTTGTATTACTAGACACATTGATTTGTCTCACCGAAGGGTGTGAGAGTAGTCAGTGCCTGCGACATTTCCAACGCCATTTCTCCCTCTGGATGTCCTTTTGCTTGTCAGCTGGAAATATGGCAAACATTGGATAGCCATTAGAAACAACTGCAGTGCCAGGTCTCACAAGCGCTAATCGTAAAAAGTAAAGTCATTGAATAAAAAGAGTGTCTAGGGACTTAGCTGCAGGTTGGGTCTCTGTCTTCATTTCATGGTGATTATTTCAATAGGACTTTTGCACTAATTGCATGCTGGAAGCATCACTTAAGAAGATGACATGCAATTTACAAAATGTATAGTAAAGTTTAATAGGATAATGACGTGTTTCACCTTTGTTAAACATCGCAGCTAAAGATGTAAAAAACAAAAAAAGCTGAAAAAATGTCAAGCAAAGCAAAGATTTATAAACAAGAAAAGATTTATAAAAATGTAAGAATGGTCACTAATATGAATATTTACAATTTCATTCCAGTATATCAAGAAAAAAATCACTACTTTAAACTATTGGCAATAAAGACCAATTAAAGTGGTATACCATGCATGTTACAGATTAGTGGACACATCAGTATCCAGAATGATATACGTAACTGCTGCTGCTGGAAGGACACTGAAAGAAAAGACAGGTTTAAAAACTAATTATAAGTACACAGGTTGTCAATACCCAACAGGAGTAATAAAAATCGTGTCAACCGAATCATGAACAGAATCCAAAAAGAATACTGAGAAGAAATCTAAAATTAAATAGTAAAATACACCAGAAATCTCAAAAGACATGGAAATGAACACCCTGGACAGTATAGGAAGGAAGGTTGATAATCAAAATTAAGGAGCCTAGAGCAACAGAAAATAAGCACAAAATATTTAACCACAGGGAAGTGTCAATAATAAAAAAAAGTTAATAAGAAAATAAATTCTAATTTATTTTATACATTTTGAAACTATACATCACATGTGTACAAACTATACATGCTTACTCTTATTTGAAATGAAGGAGTACTGATTCAAACAGCCTATACTTTGACACTTAAACTATACTACAAAGGATTTATATGGTTTTGTGTGCCCTATTAATTAATATAAAATAAAGGGATGACTCTTTTAAATGTGCCTCTTGTGTTAAAGGTGTTCCTAAATCCACCTATGGCAAAGTAATTATAATTAAATGAGAGTCACAGGATATTTTTAAATCCAACGACACATGTCTCTGTATTTGACATCTTGGACAGGTGCACACTAAATGATTTATGCTGGCTATGGAGCAAATAAATTATTTTCAATTTTTTTCTAGACCACAGCCAATAGCTATTGATCAATCAAAACTACAAACCTACAATGATGTAAATGTTATCAATGCCATTTTCAATGACTGCAAGCCTACCATGATGTAATAGAACATGAAATTAAAATGGTAGAGTTTAAAGTTCTGTAATGTGTTATGTAATAAAACTAACCAGTAAACCATGTGGGTATAATAGAACAAATAAATAACTACACATTTAAAAATATATATACTTTAGACATACATTAAATAATAAGACTATTTTGTGAGCCTTATTATAATTTTTAACATCAAAATCAGTGGCTATTTCTTAACAATTATAAAGGCAATTTGTCATCTTCAATTTAGCAATTGACATAGGAGAAAACAGGAATCACTGTACAGCCACAAGGACACAACTCCACACAGAATCGACTTTTTAATAGCTCAACGAGACATTGAACCCAGGACCTTCTAGCTGTAAAGCGTTAACATCATCTGCTGTGCCACCATGTCACCCTTCTTATAACTACTTATTACCACCTGGTTTTGAATGCATAATGAGTGTATTGGGAAGATTTTAAGAGAAGCTGCTTTCTGAATCTGGTGGATGAGGACCAGGATTTTACATATACTACATATAGGCCTCTATTGTTAAAGTGGAGTTATCATATCTTATAAAGTTGGAAACCTTGATGGACAACATTTTTTTAAGATTAAAAATTGAGCTGACCTGGCTTAGATAGTTCACTAGACTTTAGGCTATGTATTAAGTCAACACTTGCTGTGTTACAATGTGTGTGAAATGAATGTCATCTAACATATCATAAATATATACATACATATACATCATTTTAATTTCTTAGAAGCACAAGTTAAGGTTTTGGCAATTGTGGACAGCTTATGAATATTTAAAAATAATGATGCCAGTATAAGCTTTAGGTCTGTTGTCCACTGGCTGTTAAAAGTAGCTATAAGCTTTTTTAAACATGGCTCTATTTCCTATGGACCCTGATGTCCATATGCCCAGTCTTTTCAGGAAAGTAGTGCATAATGGAATGGTATTTAAACATCAGTGACAGGACAAGTCTTAATGATGTAGTTCATTGTCCATTGGGTGTTAAAATTCACACTTAGCTTTTGAAACAAAGTTCTTTTACACCTTTTGCAAGACCTTTTGACCCTCATCCATATGCCCAGTCTTTTCAGGAGTAAAATGTATCTGTGTGAGTGCATAATTGTGTTGAGCTCTATCTATGAGAGTGATACAGAGGTTTGCTTGACTGGAACAGGCAATTATGGTCCCGAGGGCAGCACTCACCCTACTCAGTCATGCCCAAAAGATATTACCCTTCCCAAGAAAATACACTGCGTATTATGCATTATTAAATAATGAGGTACATAAATTTGCAGTCTTGATTCAATTCTTCTGATAAATGTTATATCTGCTCTTTCCCACTTTGGAGTCTTTTTCTTGCTATCTCACAGCTATCTAACATTCATAGTCACAGCTGTAGATTTCACACATTGTCGGGTTGAGCCAAAGGATTTTCTCATAATAAGGTTCATTTGTTGCAAAGGGATCTAGACATTTTGTGCTTTCAGAGTTTTGTACAATAGAGTACAGAAAAGTACTCGGATAGTAGTGTGATGATATTTTTCACTTTGTAAATATCCACCCATCCATCCATCCTTTAGCTTTATCCTATATTAGGGTCGTGGAGGGGTTCCCCATTCCCATCCAGGGGAGAACGTTTCGGGCACTGGGCAGATAGACCCAGGACAGGGCGCCAATCCATCGCTGGGCACATACTCACTCACACAGACACGCACACATACACACTCTATATGGGGCAATTCGGAGAACTCAATTGATGTTTTTTGAATGTGGGAGGAAACCCGGAGGAAACCCAAGCGGACACGGGGAGAACATGGAAAGTCCACCCAGATGGGGATTCAAATCGGGAATCCCTAGCGCTGAGAGGCGAACGTGCTAACCACTAAGCCACCGTGTCGCCCCTTGGTAAATATATTACATTTAATGAATTTTACTGTATTTACACCAACTATGTGTTACAATCGTCACCACTGAAGTCAACATCACTGATTATAAAACGGGTAGTTTTGGTTCTTAAAACTGATTGGCTGAGCCGTTTGTCCAGACAATAATGCACACCTCTGACTGCTTTGCACTTGTATCAATGCATGATATACAATAAAATATTTTTATTTATAAAGTACAGAATAATATAAAAATATTCATAACAGACATGTTTAGACAGGATTTTGTAATATCTGTCCAATGAAAAACAAATAAGTGGCACTGAACTCCACTCAAACTTGACCTAAACAGTGTATATAAAATAAAAATAAAAAATTAATTATTGTGTTGCGCTCATTTTTTAATCTTATAAATATAAACATAATTTTCATTCTTGTTCCCAGGGTCTGCTGCATTTCTGCCCATAAGAAAATGGTAACACCATTTGCTTAATAACCTAACAGAGGCATTGATAAACAATTCTATTGGTTTTCCATTCCATCTGCTAAGCACCTGAAAGGTTCTCCTCTGAATGGGCATGGGAACCCTCCCCGAGACATTAGTAGAGGATTAAGTAGAAGATAATGGATGGATGGATGTTAACACTTAGAATCACACCAGAACATTAGATAATGATCTTGTTAGTTTGAATTTGACACTGATTAATTTCATGCAATGTCACTTTTGCAATCTAAAACAGGCTTTATTTACACAATGTATTAGAAGTACATTAAAACACATATGTAGGTTGATGAAATTGCAGTAATTGGCATGCTACCTCTACCCCCATAGCATTGCCGCATATCTGTAACATACTAAAGCTTTTTTTTGGCTGTGTTTTGGTGAGGGGGCATGGCACTATTTTTTCTCATAAAGGAGATCATGATAGCCAATATATTTTTGCTATATTTTGTGCTCATTTTTGACCAGCTGAGGAGGACATGGGCTCTCTCCCACAACTCAACACAGTCAGTGCAGCAGCTCAATATTTATTCATTCATTCATTATCTCCCGCTTTATCCTCTATTAGGGTCGCGGTGGGGTTCCCCATGCCCATCCAGGGGAGAACGTCTCGGGCGCTGGGCAGATAGACCCAGGACAGGGCGCCAATCCATCGCTGGGTACACACTCACACACTCACACACTCTATATGGGGCAATTTAGAGAACTCAATTAACTTGATCCATGTTTTTGGACTGTGGGAGGAAACCGGAGAATCCGGAGGAAACCCACGCGGACACGGGGAGAACATGGAAACTCCACCCAGATGGGGATTCGAGAGGCGAACGTGCTAACCACTAAGCCACCGTGCCGCCCCTCAATATTTACATTTGGTCATTTAGCAGAAGCTTTTATCCAAAGCGACTTACAAGCACAGGGTTGGTCACAGCAGCCCTGGAGCAATGAGGGTTAAGGACCTTGCTCAAGGAGCCACATTGGTAACTTTAGTGGACCTGGGATTTGAACCCACAACCTTCACATTGATAGCCCAACACCCTAACCACTGAGCCACCACACTCCAAAGGACTTGATCAGTATGCACCCTTTTTTTGTTTTTTTAATTTCTTTTTTGTAGGGTGCACATGCTCTCTGAGGTAAATGTGCAAAAAATGATTGCCCACTCCCCAATCAAATGTGATTAATCATATATTTTTTTTTAAATCTGAGTGCATTGTCACTAGTCACATCCAGGTCTTCATTTGTTTAAATTTTATGCATTATTTTATTACATGTACCATTACATTTTTTGATACAGAGCAAATTAAAATGGTCATTTTTGTTTTGTAACTTGAACAACAATCACTAAGGGATAAACTCAGAAACAGAATAACTGTAAACTGTAATAAAATAACTGTACTCTGTACACTGCTGTAATTAATGGCTAAGTGGCAGCGGAAACTAGACAAACCTCTATGTGTGTGTAAACTTGGGATGGGATGTTTTTTGCAAGGAATTGGTTGCTTGAACTTAATCTTGAGTCTGATTCATTTATCACATTTAGGATTTAATTCTTTAGTACTAAAGATTTGGAAAACACACACCACTTTTGTAAAACCATCACATCTTGGTCAGAACACAGAAGTACTAATACCTGCAACTAAAATTTTATTATATTTGTACATTTAAAATACATTACTATTGTAGGTAACAATACTTCAAAATTAGCCTTTTTTTAGTTTTATTTTAGTCTTTATTTTCTGAAAGAAAAGTGGCTGTATGACAGTTCTGAAGAAGATATCTTTAAAATGGCTCTGTGGTTTCCCACATGTCAATACAAATTAAACCATCACTTATGCAGGTTTAAGGCCAAACTTATTCACATGACATATATTTATTGGTTTCATTCATAGAAAAAAACAAAAATGAGATTTAGATGTATTGTTAATTACATGCTTCATATATAGTAGCCAAGGCAAATATCTTAGCAGTTATTGTTGAACAGTTATTGCTCAATGAGTCTTCTTTACACAATGTGTAACAGTTCTATATTTCACTCACATTTACAACTCAACATTTATAGATAAGGTAAAGGTAGATAAGGTATATATATATATATATATATATATATATATATATATATATATATATATATATATATATATATATATATATATAAATATACTGTATATATATTAGACCAGCCATTGGCACTGCGATGGTATGCTTAAGTAAATTGGAATTATTGGCAGCATGATGTCTGACAGTTTCGGAATAAATCCACTTTGTTCCACCTTAGCTCCCAGCCAACACTGGTCTGTTCACCCATACAAGCAGGCCACCTTTCTCAAACAGTGCTTTGCAATAACATTTCCAAATGCTTGGGGCCAATAGAGCAAGAGATGATACATCAATCATACTGTGGCAAAAAGAAATCCTCGCCACACACCTGCCAGCCAATAGCGTGTCAGTTTGTAGACACCCAGTCTCTTCTCAGGTTTTTCCTTTGTATACCCATCATACCAAACCAGTCATGCACAGGGTGACAAATCTCCTCTTCTACAGAAACATGGAGTGATAGCTGATATCCTTAGTAACTAAAAAAGCTCCAGCATCTTACAAGAGGAACCAAGCTAAATATCAGCTACCCAAAGCTAGTTAAAAATAACAATATTATGAAAAACTATGAGACATCACATACAAAATGTCATGTACAAGAGAGGCAAAACAGAAACTTTTTAGCCTATTTTTAAAAAAATAAGCACTGTTAAAAATGTTTAAAATAAAGATTCCTTGAACAAGATGTTTTCTGTATATGACTGAAATAGTTCACAGCAGTGTTAAATTCACAATTAATATTTTGCTTCCAAATGTGTTCATTTTGTCCATTTTATTTTCCAATTTATTCAAAGAGTGCATGAATATGTTGACTCTTCTGTTATACTTTTCTGTTTTGCTAAACCCTTGAATTAACATTCTATTTGGTCTTTATTGTCCTTAATTTTGTTTTTGATTTTTTTAGGTATCTTACAATATGGAGTGTGTAAGTACAGACCCTATCCTTGAGAGTTTAGACTTGGTAGTTTAGCTCAGGAGTCCAGAATGCAAATAATAGATGCATTTTCCTTGATCTACTTTTGGTACAGCTGCATCCTTGCAACATAGTGTTTAGTCCAAAAAAAAAAAAAAACATAATACAATATATGCAGTAACTTACAATGAACCAATCGATAAGAATGGGCAAAAAAGAAATCATGTTACAAGTGTGGGTGAAACTGAAGAACAGAACAAAGGCTAAAACAGTCCAGTATACATGGACAGAATCAATGAAATACTTTGCAGAAATTGATATTTAAATGGATATAAATGGATATACATACCAACGGCTGCCTCACATAAATTATACCACTTCATATATATCCTGTTGGTATCTGACTCTCCAACTTTTCAAATTCCAGGTGGTCTACAGAATGTGGGCAGATATATTAATGGCCAATCACTGACTGATAATCACCAGGATACTATCAAATAGATATTAACTCAAAAATGTTTTTAAAAGTTCACAACTTAAACATTCTTCTAACTTACCACTTCACTGAATTCTGTGAACCAAAACTCTACTTTTTTTGTACAGAAATAATCAATAATTGTCATTTGTGAGCCTCTGACATGCTGAAGTGCCTCGCAGAGTGTGTCTTATTGTTATCAGTGTGAATTCTAACATTATTATTTTAATAGTTGTTATTATAGTTATTGTTTCTTGGTGTGAAATTCCTTTAGGAAAAGCTTATTTTATAAGCAGCTTAAATTTTGGTTCTATTTTCCATTGACAAAGCATTTAGAGAATAAAGGCTCACATTACTGATAAAAAAATTCTCATCTAACCACTAAATACAGTTCAAGTCTGTATGATGATCTTGTCAATTTTAGTAAATGTACATTGCCAATTCATATTTTTTTACTACTAAGCTTAAATATTGCTTTATTTAATTAGTGGACAATTTTATATTAGACACACATCGAACTGAATATTATTTTGGTTTTGCTTCTGTCCGTTTGTCTGTGGGACACAGTTTGCAAGCAGTTTCATTAATGCTTTATTTTCCAAATGAGTAAGGGCATTATCCAGTGAGTGTAAGGAGAGGTTGTAGCTCATAAAACCTTACTTATGTTAAGAAGCAAAAAATAAATATATGATTGACTTTATATTTCTGATATTTTAAATGTGGAAGTAATCATTTAACTCTAATTGTAATTATAACAATCTTCATACAAAAATCCAATTATTATGTAGTCTTCTTATACAATATTTTGTCTGCATCGACTCCTCTGGCTAAATTAAAGTAAACACATATAAAAACTATTGTATTATATTATTGAACTAGCAATGTGTGTATTAATAACACTTTTATTCAGTTGCACCTAGATTGGAATGCATATTTTTTGGGACCGCAGTTAATAAATGCTTGAGTATATGCATAACAGCAGGTAATGAAGATACAGGCTTGTACATCAGACATCTTTGCACCCATTTGTCTATGCATGTGAATGACATTAATTTATATTCTAAATCATGCATTTCCCTAATCTACAGCATGGCATTTTGACAAATTAAGCAAGAGCAACAGCACTCGGAATATTTAAGTGATGGGATGCTGTACCTGCTGGAAGCCCCTGTCTGCTGTTATTGTTATCCTAAATATAAGTGGGGGATCTTTAAGAGGCAGGGTGCAATCTAGCAAGAAAACACATTTAATGATACAAAAACAGGCTTGAACAACATGTTCCCTTTGTTTTACTTGTTCACTTGATCTTCATACACATAGCATTCATGAAACATCAAAAATACAATTCATTTCTCTTTTTATGCTGTCGTATTAATTTTTTAAAATTTTAATTATTTATTTCTTTATTTTTTATTACTTAAAAGCTAAGCATGAGATTAGCTTGTGTTTTGTTTGCTATTGACTTATATATGGGCTTGTGTCTGCGTGAGTGTTGCATGGTTGAGCATGCTTCCTCTATAAGATTACATTACCTTCCTACACACACAGTCCAAATAAATTGGTAAATTGAAGATACTAAATTGACTCTAGTTGTAAATGCATTATGATGCACTGACCAGAGCATTTTTCTGTCTGTCATTGAGTAAATAATGCTAAAGCAAACAATTTTGACAATACAGTGGGTTGCAAAACTATTCATACCCCTTGAACTTTTCCATATTTTGTCACATTACAACCACAAACATAAATATATTTCACTGGAATTTAATGTGAAAGACCAACACAAAGTGGTATACAATTGTGAAGTGGAAGGAAAATTATACATGAATCAACATTTTTTTTACAAATAAAAAACTGAAAAGTGCGACGTGCAAAAGTATTCAGCCCCCTTTTCCCTGAGTGCAACCAATTGCATTCAGAAGTTGCCTGATGAGTGCTAATGACTCAAAAGGGTCCACCTGTGTGTAATCTAATCTCAGTACAAATACAGCTGCTCCGTGACGGCCTCAGATGTTGGTTAAGAGAATATTGGGGAGCAAACAGCATCATGAAGTCCAAAGAACACACCAGACAGGTTAGGAATATGGTTTTGGAGAAGTTTAAAGCAGGCTTAGGTTATAAAAAGATTTCCAAAGCTTTGAACATCTCACGGAGCACTGTTCAATCCATCATCCGGAAATGGAAAGAGTATGGCACCACAGTAAACCTGCCAAGACAAGGCCGTCCACCTAAACTTACAGGCCGAACAAGGAGATCACTGATCAGAGAGGCAGCCAAGAGGCCCATGGTGACTCTGGATGAAATGCAGAGAGCCACAGCTCAGGTGGGGGAAACTGTCCACAGGACAACAATTAGTCGTGCACTACACAAATGTGGTCTTTATGGAAGAGTGGCAAGGAGAAAGCCATTGTTAAAAGAAAACCATAAGAAGTCCCGTTTGCAGTTTGCCAGAAGCCATGTTGAGGACACAGCAAACATGTGGAAGAAGGTGCTTTGGTCAGACGAGACCAAAATTGAACTTTTTGGCCACAATGCAAAACGCTATGTGTGGCGGAGAAATAACACTGCACATCACTCTGAAAACACCATCCCCACTGTCAAATATGGTGGTGGCAGCATCATGCTCTGGGGGTGCTTCTCTTCAGCAGGGACCGGGAAGTTGGTCAAAGTTGATGGGAAGATGGATGGAGCCAAATACAGGGCAATCTTGGAAGAAAACCTGTTGGAGTCAGCAAAAGATTTGAGACTGGGGCGGAGGTTCACCTTCCAGCAGGACAACGACCCTAAACATAAAGCCAGAGCTACAATGGAGTGGTTTAAAAAAAAGAATATTCATGTGTTAGAATGGCCCAGTCAAAGTCCAGACCTAAACCCAATTGAGAATTTGTGGCAAGATCTCAAAACTGCTGTTCACAAACGCTCTCCATCCAATCTGACTGAGCTTGAGCTGTTTTGCAAGGAGGAATGGGCAAGAATTTCAGTCACTAGATGTGCAAAGCTGGTGGAGACATACCCTAAAAGACTTGCAGCTGTAATTGCAGCAAAAGGTGGCTCCACAAAGTATTGACTCAGGGGGGCTGAATACTTTTGCACGTCGCACTTTTCAGTTTTTTATTTGTAAAAAAAATGTTGATTCATGTATAATTTTCCTTCCACTTCACAATTGTATACCACTTTGTGCTGGTCTTTCACATTAAATTCCAGTGAAATATATTTATGTTTGTGGTTGTAATGTGACAAAATATGGAAAAGTTCAAGGGGTATGAATACTTTTGCAACCCACTGTAAATAGATTAATAAATATGGGCGCTTTAATACATATTGTAAGTGAAATCATCCAAACAAAGATGTTGGATGAGAGGGTCTTGCTCGCAATCTCCATTCTAGTTTAATGGGATTGAGATATTAGCACTACAATCTAATTCAGGGGTGGCTGAACTACCACACTTTTCTGGCCCTAGATCTACTTTTCCATTGGACAGGTCATCGAGATCGACCAGGGTTAATCTTTTTTTTAAGCTTTTATATTGAAACCCGTTTACACACATCACATTAGTATTGTCGAACCAACATGGAAAAAATGGCTTCAGAGAATTTCACAGAAATTGATCTTTTATGAAACACATTCCAGCAAGTAGCATGGAGAAAACTTGGTTTTAGTACACCCAAACGACCAAACACAGTATACAGCACAAATGTAAAACAACCACTGTAACCTGCATTTCCCCAAACAGAACATGAACATTAATGAAAGCAAATGCATTTTGAGTTTGACATTGTAAAAAAAAAAAAAATCATCCTCCCACTCTAAATGAAAGTGGAATTTTAGTTCTTTTGGAGCAGAGTCCTTCACTTGTCTTTTCAGTCTAATAAAGTGCAAAAACACAAACAGAAACTATCTAATGTAGATGATTCGTGAGGCACTGCTTCGGATTTAGGCATGGAGGCATGATGGTTTTGGGAACACCAGACTGCTCGCTTGCAGAGGTCGTGATTCAGAACTAATCACATTGTGTTAAAATGTGTGTGTAAATGTGTGTGTGCAATTTCGACAAGTAAGAAATGTCACATGAACATATCTATAATACAATTTTGACATGTTACAATACATATTTTTACATGTAGAAATTACATTTTGACTAGTGAAAATTCGGGTTACAGATAAACTGGACATGACAAAACACAGCTGCACAATAATAATAATAATAATATTAATGATAATAATAATGCCAGGACCCCAATAGGGGTCAAACACCAGGTTTTACAAACATATATTCATATATGAATATGACCCTAAGAACACCATCCCCCCTGTCAAGTATGATGGTGGAAGTATGTTTTGGCGGGGTGTTTCTACTAAGGGCCAACCAAGGAAACAAAGGAAAGGCTCCATAAAAAGTTTATCAAGGTCATGAAATTGCCTAGCCAGTCTCCTGACCTCAATCCCATCGAAAATCTATGGAGAGAGCTGAAGCTTCATGTTTCCAAGTGCATACCTAAAAACCTCAAGTATTTGGAGAGAGGGCCAAAATGGAGAGAAGTGGGCCAAAATTACTCCCAAAGTGTGTGCAAACCTTATAAAGAAGAACGTCTGACTGCTGTGCTTGCCAATAAGGGTTTTATCACCAAGTATTAAATTATGTTTTACTGGGCGTCAAAGACTTATTTCCTTCATTCATTAATTATCTTCCGCTTTATCCTATATTAGGGGGGGGGGGGTTCCCCATGCCCATCCAGGGGAGAACGTTTCGGGCGCTGGGCAGATACACCCAGGACAGGGCGCCAATCCATCGCTGTTATTTCCTTCAATGAAAAAAAAAATGTATTTCATATAATTTTCTCAGCTCCCCGGCAAAGTCTACGCATGGGTACTGGAGAAGAGAGTCAGACTGATAGGCGAACCTCGGATTTGGAACACTGGACCAGCTCTTTACTCTCTTCAGGATCCTTGAGGGTTCATGGGAGTTTGCTCAACCAGTCTACATGTGTTTTGTGGATCTGAAGAAGGGTTTCGGTTGTGTTCCTCGGGGTATTTTGTGGGAGATGCTTCGAGAATATGGGGTACATGGCTCCCTATACAGTCCATTCATTCCCTGTATTTGCGAAGCACAATCTTGGTTCTTATGGCCAGCAGTAAGTCTGACTTGTTTCCAGTGAAGGTTGGACTCCGTCAGCACTGTCCTTTGTCACCGGTTCTGTTCATAATTTATATGGACAGAATTTTTAGGCGCCGCCAGGGGATGGATCATGTCGCTGCTGTCTGCAGATGATGTGGTCCTGTTAGCATCATCAGGCTGTGAACTTCAGCACTTACTGGATCGGTTTGCATCCGAGTGTGAAGCGGCACCTCCAAATCTGAGGCCATAGTTCTCAGTCGAGTCCTCTCTGGGTCAGGGATGCGATCTTGCCTCAAGTGGAGGAGTTTAAGTATCTCGGGGTCTTGTTCATGAGTGATGGTAAGATGGAGCGTGAGATTGACAGACGGATCAGCGTGGGGTCAGCAGTGATGCGGAACCTATACCGGTCTGTTGTGGTGAAAAAGGAGCTAAGCCATAAGACAATTTACCAGTCGATCTATGTTCCTACCCTCACCTATGGTCATAAGCTTTGGGTAATGACCGAAAGATCAAGATCGCAAAAACAAGTGGCTGAAATAGGATTAGGATTATATATTATATAGGATTATATCTCCCATCTGGTCTGGGAACGCCTTGGGGTTCCCCTAGTTGAGCTGGTGGAGGACTCTAATCCCGGACAAGTGTAAGATAATGCGTATATATATATATATATATATATATATATATATATATATATATATATATATATATATATATAAAAAATTTAGAATTGATTAGTTTCAGTTCTTTCAGATTAAACTTTTCAATAATTTTGGGAATGACCATATCGCCATCAAAGTGAGCAGCTGGAGAAGCCACAGCCAGTGTACTTCTCTATCTCAGCAGAGAAGAAAGATATGGAAATGAATAAAATATCTGCTGAAAGATTAATCTGCCTAGAGATTTCTTTGTGGACAGCTTGTTTTTCTTAATTATTCCTTCATGCTGCAGGGACGTGCTCCCCATGTATCATTGTCGTCCTCATCGACCCTTCAAATTGACCGGGATGCTTGGAGTGAATTTTAAGAGCATGAACCTGATAGTGGGGTTTGCAGTACGAACAGAAAAGCTGATGGGTACACAGTGCAAGCTATAAATCAAAAAACAGATAGAAGGAATATGCATTCTGGGCATAAATGTATTAATATCTCATGGCTTCTGTGTGAGATTGGTTACTTGACAAAGTTTTATGAGCGAATTAGATCCTTAGCTACCTAAAGTGAGTTGGATACAAAGTAACTTTCTCCAGTGATAAAAGCATCAAATATTTCTATGGTCCTTTAATGGGTATTTTTTGAAAATGGCTATATGTATAATGATGTATGTTTGAGGACTTTAATGCCTCAAGTAGCTGACAAGAACAAACCTTGATTTTTGTGCAATGACAGATGGGTGTCTGAATAAACCACAAAATAGCCCACTTGTGTAGATTAATTCTCTACAACACCAAAATTAAAACTTTTATGACTAAGAAGGGTACTTAACTGTTGGCCAATCTTTCATTCTCTACTATTTTGACTACTTTAATCCATTGCTTCAGCTGATCCAAATGTCTGCCTTTGAAAGTGAGCCCATGTATTGTTCCACTATTTGTCTTTCTCCACTGGCTTATGTTGTTGAAAATATTTAGAACAATCCCTTGACTCTGGCCTGCAGAGCTCAGGTCTCTGGATCTGCTCCATCACACATTGCACTATATTCTATTTTTTTTTAATTTAATAAATATTACATACTGTGCACATGCTACTTTACTTTCACTTCACTTTTACTATGCCCCATTATTTTCACTTTATTGTGTATACTTAATTTTGATTTCTGCTTTTTTCTATCTGATGATAACCATGTTAGAAAATGAATTTACTCAACATAGACAATGAATAGCAAGTTAGTGGCAAAATCTTTGCTGCTAGGCATGGTTTTATTTCTCTTTATATGTATTTAATATTAATTGCTTAAACTGATGGTTGCAGATGTTTTTTTTATCCTGTTATATCTTGTAAATCATTGTTGATTTTTTTCTTCAAACCTTTTCAAACTCTTTTCTTTAACTTTCTTTTTTATATAAAATTCCTCTCACTTTCTATTAAAGCAAGAGAAAAATTAAATGAAATAATAATAAATAATAATAATAATAAATCCTGTCCAATTAAAAGCATTTAATTCTGGGAATACAATATATACCAACAGTTTGTTTAAACACAGCCAATTCCTTTATTGCTTAAATATCTCATAATCATATCACAGATATTTGGCAGTGATAAACATAATGTCCATCACTGTGCTACAACAAGATGTTGGCAGTGATTCATGATGTTCCTAAATTGCTTTTTGTCTTTCTCTCTGACTGGTTGCTTTTTTAAATAATGTATGTTTGTTCAAGAAAGATAAATCTATAAAAAAATGGAAAATGGGATATAGCCACTACACCATTAAGCAGACTTGCTTTGCTGTTATCTATTGCCTAGTCCGAATAAGTAATTGTCCTGTTGTCTGTTTCTTAGTCAAATTGTATGACCTTTTGATGGTCAAGATAGACTTTATATTTCCAGGGAAATTTTTATTACTTAAATGTTAATCTTCAGTGCCCTAGGACACTTATTTGTAATTCTCACTTTTTCCCTCAATTGATCATTTAGAGATCAATTTTGTCAATGTTTCTCCTAAAATTACTTGGGAGAATAGTATGAGACAAAGATGAGATGATTTTGAATGACTGCTGGTTTATACACTTAAAATGTGATTTCATATTACAAGTGTACAAGCTTTATTGTTTGGGACAGGGTACAGGGTCAACCATGAAACAGAGTTTATTTGAGCAATGATGGCTAACTGCCTTGCTGAAGGGCCAACATTGGTAAGAGTGATGGTCTCGGGATTAGAATTTGGCTATTTAGGTTAATATCCAAACACCCTGACCCCTGAGCATTGTAGTATCCTGTTCCATAATCTTAATAATATGTAACGCAATATGTAATGTATGCATAACTCAGTACACAATTTATGATATATATATATCAATATATTTCATAGATCAATGTATCCAGATAGACTATTCATATCTACAATTTGAAAGCTTATAAACAAACATTTTATGAAACCTCTGGCACTCTATTTTATCTAACTATATTTTAGGCATTTCTTTAAAATAATTTAAAAAAATAGTAAGCTCTATTAAATTACTTTATTTTAAAATGTATTTCTAATGAATGCCAGCTTATCTTATTTGTGTTTTCTAGAACTAAGCTGACAATGACTGTATATAAGCACTGAAGTGGCAGCATGAGTGATGCTCATCTGTAGAACAATGACACGTGCCTAGAGCCAAACCCACCAAGTATCAACAATGTCACAACCACACAGATTACTCTCTTCTCCTTCAACTTTATCCTTCCTGCAACCTTGATTTTCACTGAAGAGCTTTTCATGTCTGAGGCTGATTAGACTCAAGTGTTTCTGGAAAAAAATCTATTTTTCAGAAGACCCACTTGCATTCTCTTTGCACAACTCATTGTTGAAAAATAAATGCATACGCACACATGAGATAAAATAGTCTAAGAGAAAAAACACAGACATCGTGACTTTAGCCCAACTGGATGTAACACGATCTCACAGAAACTGGCTGAATACCGTAGGAGTGAAGGAACAGTTATAAAAAAAGGAATAACTTCGTAAGCATTGTGCTGGTGTAAGGCATATGTAAACATAAGCAATAATAATAAAAAAACACATTCTTCCTGACTGGCTTTTATTTGGTGTATATATAAAAATAGGGACATATCTGAAAAAGTCAGTAATGTTTTTGCACTATGTAGAAACCTCAAAAACAGCTTCAGTTCATTTGTATTGATTTAATAATTTATGGTTAAATAAACACAAGCAAAATTGAAAAAGTATAATGTCACAGTTGTCCACCTGGGATTTAAACGCGGCTGCGCAAATACTGCGCAGAGTCGTGGCGCTCTAACGCGCAGAAGGGAGCCAGGCACGCAGGTGGAACGAAATAGAGAATAATTTATTACGGTGCTCAAACACCAAACAAACAGGCAAAAGGACAGTGTAACAAAAACTCAAAGACGCGCATGGAAGACATCAAACCCCGGAACTAAATACCCAGACATATCCCACCACGTGAACAAAACCACCCAATGAACCCGCGAAGCTAATTAACTTAAAATACCCACACGAGACAGCTAATCAACTAAACTCAGGAACACAAACACAGAACCCAAACACAAACAAACACCGGGAAACGGGTGCCCTAGGCACCCATTACATATAAGCACAAATTATAAAATTGGATGACCTCTTTTGTGTTGTTTTACACAAAAAACAACTAGACAGGTTGAATGTGAGTGTCTGCCACGGAGTAGAAGAGTAAAAACTGGCAACTGAAAGTTCATGTCAAAAATGAGTACAATTTACTCAACATAGACAATGAATAGCAAGTCCGTGGTAATACATTTGCTACTATGCATGATTTAATTTCTCTTCATATGCATTTAATTCAAATTGCTTAAACCGATGTTTGCAGATGTTAAGATTTTATTTTATCTTGTTTAATCATACATATATTCTGTTAATATAAACCTAATCCATCCTCTGTACATGCGTTAACCACCGTAATTTCACCTTCCTCTAAAATTTCCTACCTTTAAAGTCCCTCTTAGAAACTCATTCCTAATTTGTAACATAGCCCACTCTGACACTACCAAATTCATCTCCTCTCCTGTGGTCAGTGCCGCATCTCTAAACCTACAAAATGGCAGGCCTTACAACTGTTATGTGAACTTGTACTTTTACTCTGGCAGATACACACAGAACACTGCTGAAAATCTGTCATCCCTACCACCCTACTTGCACGCTTTTCTTCACCTCTCTGCCACATTCAACAATACTTTTACACTCAACCTAAAATATTTCCTTCCTCAGGATTCAAACCCAGATATAGCCTAATATAATCCCTTCTTATATTCTGTCACTACTTGCTTTGCCTCTCCTGGTTCTCCTCTCTACTCACTTTAGCTCTGTGGATCATAATTCTTTTTTACTAACCTCTGCCTCCTTAAACTTCTTATTTGCCCTTCCATCGTACTGTTTACACATTATTATTTGTCTTTTTGTCTGTGCAGGTTACAATATAATTGTCGAAATTGACTGGCTATGTGCTTGATTTTTTGTACATGTAGCAATAACACAAACTTAAATGCCTAATTTGAATTATAAGGTAATTAATAAGGTAATCATTTGGTGATGATTTTAATTTATGAAATAAAAATTAAGTTTATGATCATATCAAATTCATAAAATCATTAGAAATATCCTTGGTAAGTATATTTACCTACAAGATAAAAAAATGTAACCTCTGATTTATTTTACAAAAGTAAAAGGTTTTGATGTCTATTAAAATGCATTTTCCTCTCATGAATAATTTAATATTTTATTCATAAATTATTCACTTTGAGCTTTAATTTTTTCTCCTCCCACAGCTTCGTGTTGAAAAGTTATACTAAAAGAGGCATTAAATTATAAAGCTGTTTTCCGGCTGTCAGAATTTAGTTCAGCTCTGACATTATTTACTGTATTTACTCAAATGTTTTTGATGCTTTATTTAGGTGTAAAACATGATTAATTAAATGTATTTGCAGAAATATAAAATTAAATAATTATTTTCTGTCCTGATCATTTACTGAAAGAAATTACATTAAATTCTCACACATTAAAGTGACAGGTCAGGCTATTCATTTGTTTATTTATTTTCTGAAACAAATATCCTGATCTGGGTCACAGAAGTGGTGGATCTCATCCTAATGCTCATTGGGTGAAAGGCTATAAAGCACCCTGCAAAAATCACAAATTAATCACAGGCTAAGTTTTGCATTTGATGCAATGCAAGGATGGCACTTAAGTGAACATCTCCTAAGAATTTTCATGTTGCTTTTGTTATGTTGGTAATAAATTAGATAAAATAGTGTGAAATGAGGGCATTAACTGACAACTACACAGGCCTGAAAAGTTATTAAAATCAACATAACAAAATCACTATAAATATCTTAGGACATGTGCACATCCTACATACCACTCACACCTCAGATGGTATCACATATTTTATCTATATATATATATATATATATATATATATATATATATATATATATATATATATATATATATATATATATATATATATACAGTGCCTTGCAAAAGTATTCACCCCCTTGGATTCTTCCCTATTTTACTACATTACAACCTGTATGTATTTTTTTTTAATCTGAATTGAATGTGATGCATCTGCACAAAATAGTCTTATAGTCCCTTTGTTATGAAGCCCCTAAAAAGTTCTGGTGCAACCAATTACCTTCAGAAATCACATGCTTAGTGAAACAAAGGCCACCTGTGTGCAATCTAAGTGTCACATGATCTGTCAGTATATACACACCTTTTCTGAAAGGCCCCAGAGGCTGCAACACCATTAAGCTAACCAAACAACACCAGGAGCTCTCCAAGCAAGTCAGGGATAAAGTTGTAGAGAAGTATAAATCAGGGTTGGGTTATAAAAAAAATATCCAAATCTCTGATGATCCCCCGGAGCACCATCAAATCCATCATCATCAAATGGAAATAACATGGTACAACAACAAACCTGCCAAGAGAGGGCCGCCCACCAAAACTCCCAAAAGACCAAAGGTAACCCTGAAGGAGCTGCAGAGTTCCCAAGCAGAGACTGGAGTATCTATCCATATGACCACAATAAGCCGTACACTCCATAGAGCTGGGCTTTATGGATGAGTGGCCAGAAAAAAAACTTTACTTTCAGGCAAAAATAGGAAGGCTCGTTTCGAGTTTGCAAAAAGGCATGTGGGAGACTCCCAAACTGTTTGGAGGAAGGTACTGTGGTCAGATGTGACCAAAATTGAACTTTTTGGCCACCAAGGAAAACGCTATGTCTGGTGCAAACCCAACACATCTCATCACCCCTAGAACACCATCCCCACAGTGAAACATGGTGGTGGAAGCATCATGCTGTGGGGATGTTTCTCAGCAGCAGGGACTGGAAAACTGGTCCGAGTCAAGGGGAAGATGGATGGTGCTAAATACAGGGATATTCTTGAGCAAAACCTGTTTACGTCTGTCAGTGATCTGAGACTAGGGCGGAGATTACCTTCCAACAGGACAATGACCCAAAGCATACTGCTAAAGCAACACTTGAGTGGTTTAAGAGGAAATGTGTAAACATATTTGAATGGCCTAGTCAAAGCCCAGACCTTAATCCAATTGAGAATCTGTGTTCACACTTGAAGATTGCTGTTCACCAACAGAAACCATCTAACTTGAAGGAAGCAGTTTTGCCATGAGGAATGGGAAAAAATTCCAGTGGCAAGATGAGGCAAGCTCATAGAGACTTATCCAAAGCGACTTGCAGCTGTAATTGCTGCAAAAGGTGGCTCTACAAAGTACTGACTTACGGGGGTGAATAGTTATGCACACTGATGTTTTCAGTTATTTTGTCCTATTTGTTGTTTGCTTCAAATAAATAAAAAAGTTAAATGTTGAAAGTTGTAGGCATGGTCTGTAAATTAAATGATGCAGACCCTGAAATATTCCCTTTGAATTCCAGGTTGTGAGGTAACAAAATGTGAAAAATGTAAAGGGGGTGAATACTTTAGCAAGGCACTGTATATATAAATACCCAAATATGTAACTAAGCTGTTCCAGTTCATTAGAAACACACATCCCTCATCTGGATTAATGCAGTTGTAATGCTGAACTTGTTCCACTAGATTAATTTAAATCAATAATAATTAATCCTGATCAATGTTGCATAATTTTTTTGCCCTTGGTGGTGTGGACTTTTCTTGTGTGACAAAAAAAGTGTTTCTTTTTCTGTGTTCACTCAATTAATTATTTCCTGTTTATATATATATACATATATACAGTATTATTTTTTTTTCTTCTTCAAATTACCCGAAATAAAGTGTGTTTGTGTGACTGTGTGAGTGAGCGTATGCGTAGTGACAAGCGCCCTGTCCTGGGTGTATCTGCCCACTGCCCAAAACGTTCTCCACTGGATGGGCATGGGGAACCCCCCCACGACCCTAATAGAGGATAAGGCGGAAGGAATAATGTATGTATATATATATATATATATATATATATATATATATATATATATATATATATATATATATATATATATATATATATATATATATATATATATATACATACATTATATATATATATACATATATATATATATATATATATACATACATCCATTATTCCTTCCGCCTTATCCTCTATTAGGGTCGCGGGGGGGTTCCCCATGCCTATCCAGTGGAGAACGTTTCGGGCAGTGGGCAGATACACCCAGGACAGGGCGCTTGTATACATATACATATACATACATATAAACTGACTGACACTGATATACAGGCTTAGATTGACCGATTAGGGGAGGTTTCAAGTGAATGTGTTTTAATAGCTCCAGCAGTTTCTACTTTTTATTCATTAATACCTTAGTGTCTACCTTGATTTAAATCTGCTAAAAGACAGGTCACTAATTCACCACAGGGTAGACACACTGTGTTCTACCAGCATTCAGTTTTCACTTATTGCAATCTGGTACACAGAAACACAATCAAGCACCTAACCTAGTGTGATGGTGTGTTTTGTGTTAGTATGTGTGGATCAGAAACAACAGTCTGCTGAAGCATTAAAACCAACAGTATCACAGCAGGAATGTGTACAATTCACAAATCATACATGTCCAGCTTTATAGATACAGCTTCAAAGATGACCAACACTCATTTGCAAAAACAAATAAGCTACTGTCTCTGATTTGAATTGATGGAGCAATAAGGTACATGTCTAATAAAGTGCACAGTTGGTAAACACAGTGTTTAAAAATTTCAGCTCCACTAATACCAGCACATTACACATTAACACAACACTACCATGCTAGTGACACTGCAGTGTTGATAACCATCCACCCCCAAATAATAACTTCTCTCTGATGGGTCTTAAAAATAAAACAAACAGTTAGAGAACTGAATTAAGGAAACTAACAAAAATATGTGGAAAAAAGATGGACTATAGTCTGTAATTCCAATGATGTGTCTCTGTACATGTGTGAAAAATTTTTATTTCCCAGCTTATGAGATTATTTTTATAGTGCTGCCACAGAAGGTTTTAAAACCAATCCTTCAAATTTGCCAAATAAAAGTAACACTTATAAAAATAATAAAGTACACAAATATCACATATGTCCAGTAATAATTCCATGATGTTTTTCAACATCTGCTCATTTGACGATTTTAAAAATCCCGTCAGGCCTAAAGGTGGAATGATGATAAGTGCACAATGAGTAAAAAGATAATGTGGGTCTTAGCCAAATAATCACAGTCACAAACAATGACCCTCACACAAAAAAAAAAACATGTATTTTTTTTGTTGGCGTTATTTTTCATTCACTTTTTTTACCAAGACAATCCTAAAATATAAGCAGTGTTCTTTGGAACCTTTAGCAATTGGGGGAGGATGCAGAGCTGTTGATAATGGGCTTTGATTATAGTTAATTAATGCACCTGTTGAGGCTAGGTGGTAACCAAATCAAAATTATATATACAACCGCAAATAATGCTAAATGTCAATTTTCATTCATGTTTGTTTAGAGTCTGTGAATTTACCCATAATAAAATAAAATACAATAAATTCAGTATTTAATGCTGATAATTGATTAATGGTAGTTGGACTGATGCTGATATACAAATATATCTAAAACTTCTGCTGCATTAAGCCACAAAATACAGACCACTTAAATACAAAAATCTAATTTTAATATAAGAATGAACTGTGTTTGACTGGGTCAAAACTATGTAAAAAGGTAAACACACCCACACACCGTTTATATGCACACTGAACTGCATAAAAAAAATCCAATATTAATGTTTTGTAATTGCATACTGTAATTCACTGTGTACTTTGTAAGTTCCATTTATTCTGTTCTTTACTGGTCAGAATCACTACACGTCAAGATGTAGATGAAGGCTGAAAGATGATTCATAGCATTACAATGGCAATAACAGTGGTGGTGTGTTGCTGTAATATGGTCATTAGATCAGAAACAGTTGTGATGCCTACAGGATGCAGGAAACTGAAAAAATTTTTGGTTGGTGGATTATTTTCAGTCCAGCAATGACACCTTAAAGAGTGTTAAAAAGATTCAGCAGAACTGTCATACTAGAATAACACACTCTGCTCTGTAGTGCTATAGTGCTCTGTAGGTCCAGGCCATCACAGAAAAGAGAAAAGGGGATTAATAAAGTACACAGAGAGACCAATCGATCACAATCTTTAATTATTGTACAGCAAAGTTTATCTATATGGTAAATACCAAAGATCAAATACTTGTAGATAAGTGAAGAAAAAAAGGTGTGTTCTGTCCTGGGGTGTTCACTGGACTTAGTAAAGTCATCTTTAATAGAGAACACATCTCACCCATTGCATGAGAGATGGTGGGGACAATGAGCAGCACCATGAGCACCAGATGTCGTCACACCCGTTGATATGAAGAGAGATATTAAAGCTCCTTCTCTCCCTCTGCTTTTAGACATAATAATTAGTATGCAATAAATGTTAAAAAAATACCTGTGCAATATATACATACAATTAAGTGCAATATTGCTCTTTGTAAAACTGCAAATTGTAAATGGAAAAATATTACTTGATGTATATTTTTTTCTAGGCTTTTTTTTTATCTTGTAAATCTTTTTTTTACCTTTGTTTTGCTACTTGATGCTGCTATAACAATGCAAAAATAAAGTGGGATAAAAAAGACTATCCTATCTTATAAGTATATTTAATCACTTTCTTAGGTTATCTCTTTGTGGACACTTATATGTGTGACTAAACTGCAGCTTTTATCCCCTCAGTCAAGGCTAGTCAGCAGGGCTTTATTGCCATTTGCCCCAGGAGTGCAAGTTAATTCCAGTATAATGGAAACTGCACTCTAGAGACAAACGTCAAAACTTCAGTGAGCAGATGCACTGAGTGTGCTGTTGTTCATATTCTTTAACCATGGGTCATCCACTTTTTCTGTCCATGAGTCAGCAGCTGTCTTTTCCCTGCAGGAGAACTGGGCTTAGGTCAGAGATCAGCATTACTCCTAGTTGAGTTGGCCTGATTGAAAGTGAATGCACCCTAGGGTATCTACTTTGTGTCTTTCCCACTTGGTTGTGCAGTCATTGTTTGATGGCATAAGCTCGAAGTAGATTCTGACCTTACAGCATAATTTTTGCACTCATGCAGTGCCTTTTTGTGTTAATTGAATGAATGAATTGAATTAATTGTTACCTTCTAACAATTTAACCTCTCAAAAGTGTGCTATGGAAACTCATACGTTATAATGCTGATTGTTCCAGGCAACAAAAAATGCTGAATTAAAGTTAGCATGGTTCTTTTCATTAGTTTCATATGCTGATTCATAGTTATTTAATTCTTGTTCTTTTTAAGTGAATAGAAGACAATAATCAGCGCAGCTGCATATGCGAGTTATAAAGGAATGAATCTTATTCAAAGTTTTTATTTTTTATTTTATTTAAAATGCATATGTTTTACTTGCAGCTATATAAATCTGAGTATGTAAATCTGTATATATACATATATAACCAGTCACAAGTTTAACACTGTTACCTAATTGGATACTGTTTAATAGACACTGTACACTGCAGACTAGAAACACTCCGAAAGAGCTGCATTTTTGGAGATGATCTGACCTATTCGAATTGCAATTGGCCTTGTGTCAAAAATCTTTACATTTGTCCCCTTTTCCTGCTTCTAACACATCAACTTAAAATGTTCACTTGATGCATAGATTATAGCATTATCATGTGCTGTGATAACGATATATTTAGTGTTATTCACTTTACCTGTCAGTGGTCATAATGGTATGCATGGTTGGTGTAGTGTGGCGCTAGGGGGCATAGGTGGAATCTAGAATCCAGTGTGGTCTGGATGCATGATAAAATGTACATGTCTCTCAATTCTCCATCGCCTCTAGTAGAAAAGCAGACAGCAATTAGTGACAATGTTTCTCTGCAGCATTTACATTGCACAGCATGAAGTTGTTACCTGGATAAATATCCGTAGAGGGCTTGAATACCACAGAAGATATATATATATATATATATATATATATATATATATATATATATATATATATATATATATATATATATATGTATTTATCCCTATCACTGCCCTTTCTGTTTTTACTCTGCAGTCCCCTCTTTCTTTCCTCCTGTTTTTCATTCTTCTTATTTGTGGCCACATGATACTATTCATTTATAATTCTTGTCATCTTTTCGAAGTTGAAGGAAAGGTTGAGAAAGAGAAATGGTGCTTTTGGAGCAGGCGAAAAGAAGCTTCAAAATCCATGTGGAAAAGGAACTTACATAGACAAGTTAAATTCAACTTAAAAAATGAAAGGGGCAGGAAGTCCACACGTGCTTTCATTTACATTTAGTCATTTAGCAGACGCTTTTATCCAAAGCGACTTACATATGAGAACATCACAAGACAGTAGTTATGAAGAAAACCAGCTACACTGTAGAATTATCAAACCTGATCGTTATCTGATCCCTTTTTCTTTTTTTTTTAGAAAGATGTATCGTCAGTAGTTTCTTAAAAATGCCAAGTTACTCTGCCTTACGGACAGAGTTGGGAAGATCTTTCCACCAATTTGCAGTGGTGAACGCCACAGAGTGAGAATTAGCTCCACGGTGAGGTGGAATTACCAGGCGGCAATCATCACTGAAGCGAAGTGAACAAGCTGGAGTGAAGGTAAGAGGGGGAAGATCCAAAAATGGTCCTGTAGGCCAGAGTCAGTGACTTGTACTGAATGCGAACAACTACAGGGAGCCAATGGAGAGAAATTAGTAGTGGAGTGACATGAGTTCACTTGGGCTGGTTGAATACAAGTCGGGCTGCAGAGTTTTGAATAAGTTGTAGAAGCCTGATTGTGGAAGCTGGGAGACCGGCAAGCAATGAGTTACAATAATCAAGCTGGGATAAGATGAGGGCTTGAACTAACAGCTGGGTAGCATGTCCAGTCAATAAAGGTCTGATCATTCTTATGTTGTAAAGAAGGAATCTGCAAATCTGATAAAAAAATATTTCTTGTCAAAATGATAAAAGTTACAACTATGAACATTCTGCAAAAAAACATTAAAAAAATGAAATAAAAACGATGTTTTTCCACAAAAGTTAAAAACAACAAATCAAAACATTCAGTTTTCTTTGCTTTGGGGCCATTTTAGAAAAATAAAATTAAACTTTAAATATCTTTAAATTTTTCTGCTATCCATAAAATTCATACAAATTTAAAATATGAGCATGGTCCAAAAAGACATATTGCCAGGCAATTAATTACAAATGTCACAAATCCTTAATTTCAACCCCATAAAAAATAACCAAAGAGTAGAGCTAAAAAAAATGTGTGCTCGTAAGGTGGCCTACAAACACTGACTCAGTTACACCAGTTTTGTCAGGAGGAATGGGTCAGAATTCCAACAAAATTATTATGAAAAGCTTGTAGAAAGATACCATAATGTTTGACAAAAGTCATATAGTTCAAGACGAAATGTTCTATATACTATAGGCAAAGAAAAAGTATATGTAAACATAATTTTCTTATATTGTCAAACACAACAATAAACATGCACAAATGCAAAACAAAAAATGCACTTAGAACTTATACAAGAACAGGAAAGCCCTAATTTCTACCTATTCATTTAGTTTTGAACTGTAGTCTTAATTTTTTTTTTTTTTTATAACACACTTTCTTTCTATAGCTTAGATTTCTTTGCATATTTTATCATACTATTGTTCTGAATAATGCATGCCCAGTGGGAAGTAGTGGAATGCTTGATTTAGTGTAGCCTTGGCACAAACCTGGCATTAAAAATGCTAGGCTAATCGAATCCTGTCTTTTATTATGTTAAAGGGATTTTCCATTAGGTTAGAGATTAGGTTATATGTTACATTTTTATCACTACAACAAAAAATAGTTTGTAGAATGAAATATATGAGCAGGGCTGCACTTAACAATACATTTTCTATTGATTAATCTAACTATTATGTTTTTCAACACAAAATAATTCAAGTATATATATATATATATATATATATATATATATATATATATATATATATATATATATATATATATAGTCATATCCATTTTGCAAATCTGACAGAGCACCACGCTGTTGTGTTTTTGTGAAGTGCTCCCACACTTTTTTTTTTTTTTTTTTGATGTAAGGAAAATTTAAATGACACAATATTATTATCCTATATATTTAAAATATAAAAAGTCTGTGGTTGCACCCCAAAAACAAACACCTTAAATTGGCCAAACAAAAATATTATACTGGATTTCTGAAAAAGAATATGACTTACTTAAAGGTGCACATTATTAACTAGGCTGAATTATGTGCTCGTATATCAGATGAGACAAAAACAGGGCATTTTAAGGAAACAAATACTCATTAATATAGGCAACAAGATATAATACATCTTTTACCAGACTATAGTTGGCAGTACCATTACTTATGAGGCATTGTACTGGTCTAGAGTTTTGGGTGGATTGAAAGCTCAATCAATTAGGGAGACAGTGCAGGACCCTGAACCATATTTGGTCTGAAATCAGCAGTTTAGAAGAGAATGCTGGAAAAAACTACATTTCCATTTATAAAGTCATAAATGCATGTCAGTCAATATTATATCTTCCAATGCATATTTTTTGTTTTATGCTTTGTGTCACAAACGGTCTGTAAAGATAGTTCTGGAGACGTGGATGCAGAACAAAGGGTATTTATTGAAGAGCAAGGCAGAGGTAGGGTAGTGCAGGAGGAGGCGTGGTTGAGGGGAGTGTTGTCTACGGGACCCAGGCCGGGGTGGTGAACCTGGACAGAGGACTGGGCAGAGCACAACACCGGGCAAAACCAACAACAAAATAAAACAAAGAACACGATAAATCTAACGCTGTAGTAAGAGAACCCTACACTGGCTATGTGTGAAGAAAACCGGGAAAGACTAGTGAGGTTGTCTAGAGCAGACAAAATAACAAACCCTACGAAAGAAAGAGCAGGTGTGTCCACGAGAGTGTATTCAAAAAACCTGAAAGAAGAAAGCGTGTAGAAAGTGTTCAAAGAGGTACGGTGAACTACACGGGACGACGAGCGGCTCAGGACGGAACTGTAACAGACAAGGGACGGGAAGACAGCGAGAATGTTAATACAAAGGGAAGAAAATCGTGTTAGTTCACCGAGAGAGAGCGGGTTAGTAAACAGATCTGAATCATTAGTATGCTGGGTGAACACTGAGACACGGACGCCCTCAGGTGGTGACGCGCCAGCGGAGCGAGCTAGGGTGAGCGCGAACTCCGCCCCAACCGGCCGAAGCCGAACCACCTGAGCGGACGGACAGAGATCGCTCCCGGGACGCAGGACACTAGGGACAGGATGAACACTGAAAACAGAAAGAGGATTAGACAAACCACAGGGAGCGATCACAGAAAGACACAGACGTTCACTCATACAATGACAGAGACTAACCTAAACACGGAGGTGAGAGCGCAGATGCTAACACACAGCTAACATAAACAGACACGCACTCACCGAGACCGGATATACCACGAGACACAAAGCAGAGAGAATAGCAGCCAAATAATCGCTCGGTATGTATGATAAATCAGGGACAATACTTCGCGATTTGTCCCGTGCGAAGACAGAGCTTAAATAAGATAAACGACCCATCAAACAAATTAGCCTCACCTGGTGCCGGAGCGAAAGCGGAACTAGAAGGCGGGGCTAAGGGAGCGAGTGGCAGAGCGTGACGGAGAGACAGACGCAGAACCCGGATTTCTTACACTTTGGTAATATTATTGTTAAAATTTTAAATAATTAAAAAATATATATTATTGTTATTTTGTTTTAAAACACTGGTATTTTTACCGGCAATGTAAAAGCAAAAATGCTTTTTTTTAATACACATTGTTCATTTCTATCAATTAAACTTTGCATAGGCTTGATGCATGTTTTGTACCACATTATAGACAAACTTATGTACTTTAAGTTTACTTTACTTTGTTCTTTATTGATCAGGATTTAACAGGATCACTATGACCAGTAACTATAAAGTGAATTGATAATGTAGATATGTGTTCATCTGTTGATATATATGTTGATCTACTTGACAATGAATGTAGAACCAACAAAGTGTACCTAATATAGTAGCCAGTGAGAATACATAAAATGCTTGATAATAAAATAAAGGTCCTAGATTCTAATACTGATGTTTTATATGTACTCTCTATGTATTAGAAACCCATCAACTCATTTCCAGATCTCATCTTCTATTCAAAATTGTTTATTACTTAATGAATCTACTTAGTGATTCAGCCAGTGCTTTAACCACGCACCAGTTTAATATTTAAGATAGGATTAAGGCTTATCAAAGACTGAACTCAATTTCAGAGGCATATTTCAGTTAGTGTTGATTTGTAAAATACAAACAAAAATATGAAAAACAAAGAAAAGAATTATAAAAATTTGGAATTATACAATTCCGAAGTGTCATGCACTGTACAGCACTATATATACATAGTGATAGGATAGATAGAAAGGATGATGCATTGATTATAGAGATTTTCACAAATATTTGAATTAGTGTTTCTTATTTGTCAGGGTTGAAGAAAAAGCTGCTTTTAAAACTTCAGGCACAATTTCTTTAATGGCATGCTGCTTATGCTATATACTATTTATAGACAATTTGCAAACCATCTATTAAGTTGACCTTTCTTAAAGGTTGAGGCTATCAAAAGAGAGAATCTGCCCTGAGACTGTCAGTGATAAGACATCAGAGAATGATGTGGCTACATAGAGACAGGAGAGAGAGAGAGGGGAAAGAGAATTATCTGATATTCCCCAGTCTTAAGATTTACTTTGAATGCCAGCCAAGAGAAATTGAGCCAATGATCTATTCTTGTCTGCAGCGAGGGGTCGGAACATTTTGACCTTTAAACATTTTGGCTTTAGCAGGTATATACATACATACATAGGTACATATATTTATATATATGAACATTTCACACCCCTCCATGATTTTTAAGTTGGAGAACTTATATATATACACATGCACACACAAATATATACACATATACATATACAAAGACACAAACACACACACATGAACATTCTATGAAGGTTTAGCCAGGTTCTATGAAGGACAGCCAGGTTTCTGGGCTGTCGCTAAGAAAGACAGAATTTGAGCTCCCTCCAAAGATTTTCTATAGGGTTTAGGGTTGGAGACTGGCTAGGATACTGCAGAACCTTGATATGCGTCTTACGGTCATCCTTGCGGTGTGCTTGGGGTCATTGTCATATTGGAAGACCCAGCCACGACACATCTTTAATGCTCTAACTGAGGGAAGGAGGTTGTTCCCCAAAATCTCGCAATACATGGCCCTGGTCATCCTCTACTTAATACAGTGCCGTTGCCCTGTCCCATGTGCAGAAAAACACCCCCAAAGCATGATGCTTCCATTCTCATGCTTTATAGTAGGGATGGTGATGATATCAATATGTGATTTTATATATATACACAGTTAGGTCCATATATATTTGGACACTGAAGCAAATTTTGTTTTTTTTACCTGTTGACTGACATATGTTCAAGTTATAATTATCTAATTGACATGGACATACAGTCTAGACTTTCAGCTTTTAATTGAGGGTTATCCACATTAAAATTGGATGAAGTGTTTAGACGTTTCAGCTCCTTAACATGTGCCAGCCTGTTTTTACAGCCTGTTTAATTGCACAATTGACTCAAAGGCTATTTCATGGGAAGGCGTGGGCAATTAGTTCATTATGTCATTCTCAATTAAGCAGACAAAAAACTGGAGTTGATATTAGGCATGCTGCTTGCATTTGGAAGATTTTGCTGTTAGAAAAAAAAGTGGTCAAAGAAGCTTTCCATGCAGGTGAAACAAGCCATCCTTAATCTGAGAAAACAGAAAAAAACAATCCGAGAAATTGCTCAAATATTAGGAATGTCAAAATCTACAGTTTGGCACATCCTGAGAAAAAAAAGATAGCACTGGTAAAGTCACCAATGCAAAAAGACCTGGATGCCCACAGAAGGCAACAGTGGTAGATGATCGCAGAATAATTTCCATGGTGAAGATAAACTCATTCACAACAGCTAACCAAATGAACAACACTCTCCAGGAGGTAGGCGTATCCAATATCCAAGTCTACCATAAAAAGAAGACTGCATGCAAGTAAATACAGAGGGTTCACTGCACGGTGCAAGCCACTCTTAAGCCTCAAGAATAAAAAGGCTAGATTGGACTTTGCTAAAAACAACAAAAAAAAAAAAACAGCACAGTTCTGGAAAAACATTCTTTGGACAGACAAAACCAACATCAACCTTTACCAGAATGATGGAAAGAAAAATGTATGGTGAAGGTGTGGTACAGCTCATGATCCAAAGCATACCACATTGTCTGTAAAACACAGCAGAGGCAGTGTGATGGCTTGGGCATTCATGGCTGCCAGAGGCACTGGGTCACTAGTGTTTATTGATGATGTGACACAGGACAGAAGCAGCCGGATGAATTCTGAGGTATTCAGAGACATACTATGTGCTCAAATCCAGCCAAATGCAGCCAATCTGATTTGTTGGCGTTTCATAATACAGATGGACAATGACCTGAAACATGGAGTTTATTAAAGCAAAAAAATGGAACGTTCTTGAATGGCCAAGTCAGTCACCTGATCTCAACCCAATTGAGCCTGCATTTTACTTGTTAAAGACTAAACTTCAGACAGAAAGGCTCACAAACAAACAGCAACTGAAAACTTCTGCAGGAAAGGCCTGGCAGAGGATTAAAACGGAGGAAGCACAGCATCTGGTGATGTCTATGAGTTCAAGACTTCAGGCAGTCATTGCCAACAAAGGTTTTTCAACCAAGTATTAGAAACAAATATTTTATTTACAATTACTTAATTTGTCCAATTACTTTTGAGCCCCTAAAATGAAGAGATTATGTATATAAAATGCTTTAGTTGCCCAGATGTTCATGTAATAATTTTGTTCAAAGCTGAAAGTCTGAACTTAAGCCTCATCTGAAGTGTTTTATTTATATATATATATATATATATATATATATATATATATATATATATATATATATATATATATATATATATATATATATATATGTGTGTGTGTGTGGGGGGGGGGGGTATAATATAATTGTATTTGAAAGTATTTTGATCCCCCACTGATTTTGAAAGTTTGTTTGTACTCTCATTTTAACAGTGAGAGATAGAATATCAACAAAAAATCTAGAAAATTAAATAATGCTTCTGCCAGGGCATTGAAAATGGGTAGTGTATGGGACTTCCAGCATGACAACGGCCCAAAACATACAGCCAAGGAAATGAAGGACTGGCTCTATAAGAAGAATGTCAAGGTTATGGAATTGCCTAGCCAGTCTCCTGACATCAATCCCATTAAAAATCTATGGAGAGTTGAAGCTTTGCGTTTTCATATGCATGCCTAAAAACCTTAAGAATGTGGAGATGATCTGCAGAGAGGAGTGAGCCAAAATTACTCCTAAAGTGTGTGCAAACCTTATGAAAAAACTACTGCTGTGCTAGCCAAGGGTTAACAAGGATTTTGCCACAAAGTATTAAATGAATTTTTACTAGGGGGTCAAATTTTAGGCTTTTATATTGAAACCTGTTTACACACATGATGTTAGTATTGTAATATCAGCATAGAAAAGACGGCTTCAGAGAATTTAACAGAAATTGCTCTTTTATTAAACACATTCCAGCAAATAGCATGGAGAAAACTTGATTTTAGTACACCCAAATGACCAAACACACATTATACAGCACAAATGTAAAACAATCACTGTAACCTGCATTTCCCCAAACAGAACATGAACATTAATAAAAAACAAATACATTTTGAGTTTGACATTGTAAAAAAATATTCATCCTCCCACTCTAAATGAAAGTGGTACATTTTAGTTCTTTTGGAGCGAAGTCCTTCACTCATCTTGTCAGTCAAATAAAGTAAAAAAACACAAACAGAAACTATCTAATGTATATTATTCACGAGGCAGTGCTTCGGATTTAGGCACAGAGGCATGGCCACGTGGTGGTTTTGGGAACAGCGAGAGAGATGGGGGGGGGGGGGGGCAGACTGCTTGCTTGCACAGGGAGAGAGATCGCGATTCAGAATTAATCACATTGTGTGTGTGAAAACGTGTACACGCGTGTGTGTAAGTGCTTCCGATACTGTGCTGGAAAAAAGCGCCGATATGTGATAAACCTCCATCACGATCTACCTGACACCCCTGCGCGATCTACCGACGGATGTTTGTGTCTGGAATATTCATAGTCCAGCAGTGGCACTGAAACATTAAAAAAAAAACAATAGTACAGCTGTGTGTTTTTCAAATGATACCAGCACCACATCAGTGTCACTAAAAGTCAAGAATAATTCACCAACAAAATATCTGCTTGTAGCTGGCCCTGATAATTGTAGGCTGGGCAAGGGGGTGAAAAATGTAGTGGTAAGTGTCTTCATCATGAGCTCATTGCTGCAATGTTGTTAATGCATGCCAGCATTTCATAATCACTTTTGCTGCACTGCTGACACCTTTAGTGAAGGATCTTCCTTAATTGGCAACAGGTGCACCCACATAAGCACATCGAGTAGCTAATAATTATATATTTAACTAAAAATAAATGCAAAAACACTGAAAACACACAAGAGTAATGCAAGTGAGTAAGAGAGGTTAAATGGGCACAAAACAGGGGGCATACCTACATGATTTAAACAGAGGTGTTGTGCTTAGTATCAAATTTATTTTTAAATTTCTCTTCAAACTTCAAAATTTAAAGCTAAAATTGAATAAACTATGAGGCACTACTGGCCAATAGAAGTTAACATATGAAACTCAGGCAAAAAGCCTGGTGGTTGTTATGTGTCTGATCATTTTCTCTTCGCTGCAACTCTTTTATTTTAGTTTCACACTTAGCTTTTTGTCTTTTTTTTTGAAAATTGCTTGAATGATGTAAGACTAAATGTATGAGTGTGCTGAAAATATTCAAATGATTCTGATTTCAGGCTGAAAAAAAGCTTTTTGAAGCTGATGTAAAGTGGAAACAAGACTGCTTGAGACGTAATTTTAGATAGTACCTCAGGGATTTTCCTTTAAAATTGTAAGCTTGTGTCCTAGTAAAGTCTTAATGTAGTATTATAATATGTAAGTGGTTAGCCTATAGTTCTGGCTACATATACTGAATATATATACACTGTATATATGTATGTATGTATACACACACACACACACACACACACACACACATATTTGAGATGAAAATTAGAAAAAACAAAAATGCTGAGACCCTCCGACAGCAGGTGGTTCAGATGAAGACCAAAAGGGGTGACCCTATAGACCATAGCAAGAGAAGTTGGTTGTTCCAAGTCTGTGATTTCAATAGAATATTTCTTTACAATATCACAAACTTATTCAAGTTGTACAGGAAAGATAATTGCCAACAAAAGACAAATGCAAGTGAGAACAGGATAATGCAGAGGATCTTCATGGGTAATTGGTTCAACACTGCAGCTGGAATCGCTCACCAGTTCAGCACTGAACATGGTAAGGATCTGTCTCATCATACAGTGTCATACGTTTCAGAGCATTTGGACTGAAAGCCCATTAGACTCACCTTTGCTGAGGAGCATGTTGTGTGGTCCAGAGTTCATTTTATTGATAGTGATAGCAAGTTAAATTTATTTGGGTCTAATGTGAAACAAACCCATCAGACGAACAGGAAAGGCTGAACACAAAGTATGTAAAGAAGTTTAGTGACGGTGAAGTGAACGGTGGAGGATGAAATGTCATGGTCTAGGGAATGTTTGGGTTGGATCTTACATACAGCTACAGTACATGGCAGAGTAAATGTACAGTGGGGGGAAAAGTATTCAGTCAGTCACCAATTAAGCAAGTTATCCCACTTAAAAAGATGAGAGAGGCCTGTAATTGACATCATTGGTAGACCTCAACTATGAGAGACAAAATGAGAAAAATTTTGAAAATCACATTGTCTGATTTTTGAAGAATTTATTTGCAAATAATGATGGAAAAAAAGTATTTGGTCACCTACAAACAAGATTTCTGGCTGTCACAGACCTGTAACTTCCTCCATTCATTACCTGTATTAGTGGCACCTGTTTGAACTCGTTAACAGTATAAAAGACACCTGCCCACAACCTCAAACTGTCACACTCCAAACTCCACTATGGTGATGACTAAAGAGCTGTTGAAGGACACCAGAAACAAAATTGTACACCTGCACCAGGCTGGGAAGACAAGCAACTTGGTGTGAAGAAATCTACTGTGGGAGCAAAAATCATAAAATGGAAGACCTAAAAGACCACTGCCAATCTCCCTCAATCAGGGGCTCCATGCAAGATCTCTGCCTGTGGGGGTCAAATGATCACAAGAATGGTTAGCAAAAATCCCAGAACCACACATGGGGACCTAGTGAATAACCTGCGGAAAGCTGGGACCAACATTACAAAGGCTAACAACACACTACACCACCAGGGACTCAGATCTTGCATTTCTAGAGAGCATTTGGCTGTTCCAGAAGAGTATTGGGAGAATGTCTTATGGTCAGATAAAACCAAAGTAGAACTGTTTGGTGTTTGGAGGAGAGTGAACACTGAGTTGCATCCAAAGAACAGCATACCAACTGTGAAGCATTGGGGTGGCAACATCATGCTTTGGGTTGTTTCTCTGCAAAGGGACCAGGACAGCAGGTGGGTAAACATGAAAGAATGAATGGGACCATGTATTGTGAGATTTTGAATGCAAACTTCCTTCCATAAACAAGGGCTTTTAAGATGAAACGTGGCTGGGTCTTTCAGCATGACAATGCTCCTAAGCACACTGACAGGGCAACAAAGGAGTGGCTTCGTAAGAAGCATTTCAAGGTCCTGGAGTGGCCTAGCCATTCTCAAGATCTCAACGCCATAGAAAAGCTTTGGAGGGAGTTGAAAGTCCGTGTTGCCTGCTGACAGCCCCAAAACATCACTGCTCTAGAGGAGATCTGCATGAAGGAATAGGCCAACATACCAGCAACGGTGTGTGCCAACCTTGTTAAGACTTACAGAAAATGTTTGTCCTCGGTCATTGCCAACAAAGGATATATCACAAAATATTGAGAAACTTTTGTTATTGACCAAATACTTATTTTCCACCATTATTTGCAAATAAATTCTTTAGAAATCAGTGATCAGTGAAAATGTGATTTTCTGAATTTATTTTCTTATTTTGGCTCTCATAGTTGAGGCATACCTATTATGTCAATTACAGGCCTCTCTCATCTTTTTAAGTGGGATAACTTGCACAGTTGGTAACTGACTGAATAATTTTTTCCCCCACCATATATATGAATATATAGTTTTGCAGAAAGTTAGCATAGTGGCAAAGAAGTAGCAACCTGAAATAAATATAAAGCTCCTGTAGGTGTTTTTATACATCTGTTAATATAGTGTATATTCCATGCTTTAATCCTCATGTTTTATTCCTCATGATTTATTCAATCATTAATATGAGAGGACACACTGACCAACTCTCTTCACCTCCCACCACTAACCTGCAGTCATTTAACTTTATCTTCACTCTGATACACTACATCTACGTTATTTATATAATATGTACATTACTCTTCCTGTATTCACAGTCACTTTTAATCTATGACAATAGAGTCATAGACAATAAAAAATTTGTTTTAATGCAGCTTTAACAAAATTTGTTTTTCCTCTATGCAGTTAGTCAAACTATGTATACAGATTTTGCACCTAAATGTACAGTTCAAAATTGGACCTGAATTGGTACATTTCAGTAGCCCTGAAAGGTATGATCCTTCACATTCAGATGAATCAAACAAAATGGAGACAGTAACTGAATTACTGAATTTAGATACTTTTGAGTATTTTTATTTTAATTTTGCACTATATTACATTTCAACATTTTTATTAAACATCAATAATATTCAGTTACTGTATACATATATACACAGGGAGGACATCCATACTCCACATAGACAGGACCTGTGTTTATTCCAAATAATAATATAACATGAAACATTTTTGTTATGAGACAACAATAAATGATCCCCGACCTTGATACACGTTATATGGCACAAAAGAAATGTGCAGACATTTGCCAGATTTAAAATAAAGTGGATTTTAAATGCCCACATGCCTTTTCTCATACAACCTTCTTTTTAATCCAGGCTTGGGTCCAGCACTACATCACCATACATACCCAATGGCTAAAACAATTTATTGACAGTCCAAGCATGACACAGATGCTGTATTTAAATGCAATTTTTATTTAAATCCTTAATTGATTTTATACCAAAAATGTTTAGTTATCTACTTGCTGAAATGCAGGGCAGCTTGGTGGGGCTGTGGTTAATGCTTTTACTGCACAGCAAGAAGGACCTGCACAATAACTTTAATTTGACTGTGGAGTTTACATGTTCCCTCATATCTGCATGAGGTCCATTTGGAAACTTTGATTTCTACCCACAGTCTAAAAAATATGCTGGTAGGTAAATAATTGATGTGAAGTGCATGGTGTTAATGTGTGCATGAATGTGTAGATTAGAAGTTTATTTGTCTCCTGCCCTATGGTAGATGACATTTGTTTCAGCATCCCCTGTAACCCTGCTTAAGATAGACAGAGCAGGAAATTATAAAAGAAAAAAAAAATGAATGTATTGTATTTACTGGCAGCATCACAGGTTACACAAACTTGTGTCCCCTGTGCCTTTGTTTTGTCTACAAGTGTTGTGTCTTTACGCCTTGTCTAGTTCTGCCCCTTATTTCCTCCCCATCTGTTTATCCATGAATCATTTAATTTTACATCTGCTTTGTGACTCCCCTATGACTTCATAAATGCCTGTTTCATTAATGTATTTCTTTTAAATCTTCATTTGAAACAAATCCTATTTATAAACACAATATTAAATAAAAAGTTATATCTTGTTACTTCACTTGCTGTTATTTACTTCTGAAAAAATTCTGAATTTTTTTTTTTAAGGTGCAACTTAACTCCAAATGCATTGTATGTAGTTCAGTTACAGCTAACCATTCATAGTTGTAGTTCATTAACCTGTGCACCTGTAAAAACTAACTGCAGATTGAACAACCGACCAACTTTTTTGACCAACTAGGTTATTTATTCTGATTTGTTGTTATATTTTTTAATGATTTCCTGTCAACCATCGACATCTGTGTATCTTTATTTGTATAATGGTCTGTGCTATAATTAAAAATGTAACTGCATTTCAGTTGCAATTCAGAAAAAAAAGCAAGCAATGTTTGATCGGACACAAACTGGTTTCTAACAAATATAAAAAAAGACTTTCATATTTACAGAATATATGTATATGGTAAAGGTATTTAATTCATGTGATATTACTAATAAGTATTAAAAGGAGATGGTGAGATGATAGAACCAAGCTTCATTTAAATGCCATCTGAAATCATTGTCAATAAAGTAAGCATAGCTATTATCTGTGTTTTGTGAAATGGGCTTTAATATCCGCCACACTGTTCAGTGACTGGTGACACTGATTAAAATTATTATGCCTTATTAATTAACATGCATAATAAAAATAGTACAATGAAGCATGAGCTAGTTTTTAATTCTGGGCGAAAATTACATCTAGTAATATAAAATAAACAAACAAAATGCATCCTAAAATAGCAAAAATTTGAACGTTAACTTAATGAATACCACCATAAGTGGTCATTGATATTGGATAAGAGGATCTGGCTAAATGGATTTAATGTCAGAGCTCTGTGTAGGCTAGTCACCCAACATAAAACTAACCATCACACTAACCATCACACACTAGGTCACAATGAGGACTGGAGACAGAATTTATCGACCATACAAATTGGCTTAATTCAGAAGATAAATTGGTGACGCTACACTCATCAACCCATATCTTTATCAACTATGCTTTTAGCATTTTGCTGAAACAGAAACAGCCTTCCCCAAACTGTTCCCAAAGCTCCCAAAGAAATTCTAGAATTATCCAAATTGCATGACTGGGTGCTTGATTTTATAGACAAGTGGCAATGGAACTGAATGGCACACTGTAATTTAATTATTAAGCAATGTCCCCTAACATTTTTTGTCCATAAATTGGATAGCTTTAACTGCCAACGTGGATTTAATCGCATGTCCTTCAATTAAGACCTTTGGGCTATAGCTAAAGAATCAATTTGAATGTAATACATTCCAAGTCCATTTAAAGAAACTGTTAAATAAAAAAACATATTCAATAGCAGTAGAGGTAAATACAGTGGTTGTACATTAATTTCCCACTTAAAATCTATTTCTTAAAAATTGGGTCCTATTTAAATACAATTCAAAATATAATTTACTGTAGAATAAAGTATTTACATGTGTGATCAGATTTCAAATGTTTACTGTTTTCTAAAGATTCTGTTCTGTAAGATATCTTTGGTGGAAAATTGAAGCAAATACTTCAAATATTTAGTAAATCACTTTTTTATAGAAATCTTGACAATTCCTCATTAAAGCATGAATAAATGGATGAAAAGGGAATTAGTTCAATTGGGTTTATACAAAAAGCCAGTAAATTAAGCCTTCTCATACCTTCAGAAGAATAACTGCAGCCATGGTAGCATTCAGCCTGCATGGCATTTCCACCTGCAAATTACCTCTGTCTGAATGCACTGATGAAAAGGGCAGAGCTTTGACTCACTCATAAATATGATGGTGATGGGGACGAGGATGAAAAGAAAACGTCCACCTCCCGGCTGGATTTTCTTAGCTCCCTAGAGTCTGGCCCACTGTCAACCTGCAGATTACACTGAGCCCTACTGCTGATTAGGTCTATTGAAGTGCTTCAATCAAGAAAATCACCGCGGTAGTGATAAGAACACTGGTGGCAGTTGTGCGACTCAAAAGCCCTGTCTTTTTTCCACTGTGGACAAAGCCTGACATCTAATTTCTAGAAAACATTTAAAAACATGATTACTTTCACACATTTTTTTTACTAATGGTTGATAATGGATATATAAGTAAAAACCGTAAACATGACAAAATAACAATGTCAATCAATTTATATGACATAAGTATTTTTTATTATTTAATATATATGTAAATATCTATACATCTTAGGCATCACTTAACTGCCACTAAGAACATGTTCAGGTGCGTTTAGGTAATTTATGGCACATATGTACGTCAAAACTTTTTTTTAATGTTATCAAGCCATTGCGACTTTGATGCCATCAGAATCTTTAATATCCACTTTAATTTTATATTCTGGATAAACACAATCAGCAATGGGCAAAATTAAAAAAAAAAAAAAAAGCTAAGAAAGTAAAAGAAGTTACACTTTAGACCGGTGACCATGTTTGGTACTGCTTGTTGTTTGTATTTATAAATTTTATTTATAAATGTAATTTCTTTATTTCAAATAGGGATGTAGAAGATGCTGAAACCTATCCCAGTGATTTAGGACAAAGATTTTGAACATTTACACACAAATGCACACAGACACACACATTCAAAGCTAGTGGCAATTTAGTGTCCTGAGAGTACCTTGTCTGACCTGCATGGAAATTAAAGACAGAACTTTCTTGGTACGAGGTGATGGTACACCTTAAAAAACCAAACTGAGCAATTATTATTATCATTATTGTCACTACTACTACTACTACTAATAATAATAATAATAATAATGTCACCTAGTATGATTAAGAAATGGGCATAGACCTGATTTCTGTATTCTTACTTGTGGCTGATTTAAAACAGCAAAAGGATCATGTCAAGTCACTTCATGGCAATCAAACAGATGACTTATCCAATACACTTTGTGCTGATTGTGGGAAGTGCTGTTGTGAGACACATCTTAGTTTAATTCAGTTTTGTGACAATATGAATTTCTTCTCCTGCATCTCAACCAATCGCAAAAGCATCTCAACCAATCTGATTTAGAAAATCGTTAATTACTTACAATTGCACATCCTTGAAATCAATACAGAGTAAAGACTTAAATCCTAATCAAACAATAAAAACACATGGCCTGTGCTAGTTTGCACATTATGCAGAATCATTATAGTGACACCCATTTCGACAGAAAATAGATCATGCAAACACTTTTTGAAATTCTGCTATATGTATTTGAAATTCAGACAGAATTGTATCCCCTTTTTGATGAAAGCCTAAAAACTTCTACAGAATCTAATAGATTTTAGAAGCATGTAAACCAGCTGTCAAACCATAAGATCCTGTAGTAATATGTCACAGAGCATTTAAATAACACAAATATAAAGTGTTAAATGTGTTGAGTTAATTTAATGTTACAGACCTGACATGCTATTCCTCCCCATTGCAAGTAACAGTTTCCACTCATCTGGGAAGACTGGGATGAGTTTGTTTATTCATTTACAAAGGTTGTTATTTGTTCATCTTAAGTAAGGAATAAAATGTCATATTGATGGATTTTTTCATGGATGAAACTTTTCTTAGATATTTTCATTCAAAAAGTGCCAAAGTACATGATAAAAGGCTGCTACAAGATGGTGATCTTTCCCCATCAGCACAAAAAGGGCACTATCTATTTTATTATTTCATACAGGAGATCAAGAACCTGTCTTTTTCTTGTCTATTTTTAATGTATTCATGACAATGATGGACTTCACTCCCCTCTATTCTTTGTTACAATCTTTTATCTTTATACAATTTTAGAAGTGCACAGATTGGCTTTAATTCACATATAAGAAGTTCATCTGGTTGTTACACTGCTTGTGATATGACCTGAAGTTTATTGTACTAAATCAATTAACAAAATATTAAAAGCCAACAGGACAAATCTCCTTACAGACTATTTATCAATTAGTAATCTACAGGATATCAGTTAAAGAGCAAACACAAATCAAAATTGCAAACCCCACTACTAACAACACACCGAGTTCTACCCTCTCTATAAGCCTAAAAAATGTCTACCACACATTTTAGCAACACGTAATATAATAGAGAAAGAACACATCATCAAGCCAAGAGAAAATACATTATTCTAGGGCTGAAACAACGAATCGATAAAATTCGATTATGAAAGTTGTTGACAATGAATTTCATTATCGATTTGTTGTGTCGCATGATTCACAATGTCGTAACCGCTTACGTCACCTGCAGCGCTGAAAAAAAAAAATAAGAGCGGTTTGAACAGAACGAGGCGTAGTGGAGGTGGAATCTGCTAAAGTGTAACAAAGTTTAATAAACTCTACAAATGAAACACTGCAGGCTATGGGGGTGAGGTAGGATTAATTGCATTTAGACAGGGATTAGGTAACATATTATAGCTACTCAAATTTGTGTAATTTAGTATGTATTTAGTATTTAGTAGTAATTTACACATGCGTGTGATTTGTGTTTAATTGCTCTTTGGGCTACTTAGATGCCTTAAACTACTGTAGATAAAATACTGTACCTTAAAATACTGTAAATAAAACCAGACATGGGCGACACGGGGGTTTAGTGGTTAGCACGTTCGCCTCTCAGCGCTAGGGATTCCCGGTTCGAATCCCCATGTCCGCGTGGGTTTCCTCCGGGTTCTCCGGTTTCCTCCTACAGTCCAAAAACATGGATCAAGTCAATTGAATTCTTCAAATTGCCCCATATAGAGTGTGTGTGTTTGTGTGAGTGAGTGTGTGCCCAGCGATGGATTGGCGCCCTGTCCTGGGTGTATCTGCCCAGCACCCGAAACGTTCTCCCCTGGATGGGCATGGGGAATCCCCCCGCGACCCTGATATAAGATGAAGTGGAACATAATGGATGGAAAACCAGACATTTTTGACCTATTTTTATCAGATTCATCGATTAATCAGAAAAATAATTGACCGATTAATCGATTATCAAAATAATCGTTAGTTGCAGCCCTACATTAGATTTTCAATAAATATACATACCGTATTCATTCATTCATTATCTTCCGCTTTATCCTATATTAGGGTTGCCGGGGGGTTCCCCATGCCCATCCAGGAGAGAACGTTTCGGGCGCTGGGCATATACACCCAGAACAGGCGCCAATCTATCGCAGGGCACACACTCACACACACACAGACATGCACACAAACACACTCTATATGGGGCAATTTGGAGAACTCTTGATCCATGTTTTTGGACTGTGGGAGGAAACCCATGCGGACACGGGGAGAACATGGAAACTCCACCCAGATGGGGATTCGAACCAGGAATCCCTAGTGCTGAGAGGCGAACGTGCTAACCACTAAGCCACCGTGCCGCCCTACATACAGTATATATAATGTTATTTCATATAGCCACTTCCCCACATTACAGAAAAGTACAGACTTCGTGTGTGGAGTTTGCATGTTCTTTCACATCTAAATTGATTTTCTCTGGGAGCTCTGGCACCAGTTATCTCCAACAAGCTAGTAATATGCAAGTACAAAATATTGGATCCAAATTTTATGTGACCCTGATCAGAATAAGCAAGAAAGAAAACAGCACAATCACTATTATTGCATCTAATGCAGTAATACTATTATGCATCTGCTAGCGAAATAGTACTGCTATTACTTGTATTACTGTACTACTATTAACAAGTTAAGCTGACTGAGATATTAGTGTTTTTTTTAAATCCTTTTTATACAATGTCTCACTGCTTGTTGGTTGCATGTGGCAGTGGGAATGCACCAGAAATACATGGCATCTATTATTCATCAAGCAAAGGCTAATAGCACTGCTGGAGTTGCTGACACCTAGCTTTAAATTCAAGCTTCTGTTTTTCCCCTTCAATGGCACAGACAGCAGCAACTGCAGAAACACAAATTATACTGAGTCCAGGTTAATTTAGTGACTCATCAGAGAATATGCAATCTTGTAAAGGGTAAGCGCTTGCTGTCTGGTCTCATTTAGGTGAAAAACAAACCGATAAGATTAAAGACTGCCAAACATTAGCAAGGCCATTTTTATGGCACTCAGCTGGGAATTCTTAATAGAAGTTCAACTCTCCATACAAACATCAAGATCTGAAGGTTTTTGAGGGGAAAAGAGAAATTTATCATATAGAAACTAAAACTCATTTGTAAACAAAATTATAATAATAATTATTATAATTATTTTGTAATCCACTTGTACCAGTGGAAGTATTAGAGCCACAGAACTCAAAATTAGAAAAATATGCTGTATATATGTATACGCTGGTTACCAGGCTTACTTATGGAAGGCACAATCAAACTTAATCATTCACACTTTCAAACCTGTAGCAAATGTGTACCTCTTTTGCACTACTGTGCATATCCCACACCACAGCCATAAAAAGAAAAAGGTTTGTTTTATGATGAAACAGAATGTGCAATAGTAAAACTCATTCTGTAATTAAAAAGTCAATATGTAACCTATAAAAAGTGGCATAAGTGTAACAACACTTTTGTTCCATATTATATCTAAATATAGATACTGCAGTGCACAGGGTCAGTCATAAGTGGACTTGGGATTTGAACCCCCAACCTTCAGATTGATAGCCCAACCACAAAGCTACCACACCAAAGCAAACACAATGAGGAACTATGCTATAAACCTTTTAAAATGATAGTTATTCAAAGAGAGTTGTTTAACAAGGTTAAAACAGACTTTGTACAATTTATGGCCCTTCAAAAATACAACAGAAGAAATCCAAACTGTTAGGTTTGGGAGTTCGAGGCCACTCCCCCCGGGTTTTTCCCTTTCTGTTTTTTGATCATTCGGGGTTCCCGTAGGTAGGGCCCATCCCCGAGGCCTGGGATTGAGTCCTACCTAGTCACATGCGGCCTGTTGACTACACTTAAAGAGTGCATGCTCCCTGAGTCAGCAGGCCAGCATTACCTTTGTCTATACTTTCGTTAGAGTTGTGCAATGTTTGTTCGGTGTTTCGATCGCGTTTCGTTTCGGTTTTTGTTTGTTATTATGTTTATTTCCCGGCACGTTCCGGTCGTGCTATGGGTTTGTTCTCGCTCTTCTTTTATTAAACACCTCCTTGCTGCTTACCTGGTCGCCTGGCTCGCTCCTTCGAACCGCGTGCACCTCGCCCCTGCGTAGCACCGCGCAGCGCCTCCGTTGGACGGATGACGCGCGCTCTCTCTGACACAAACACTGAAGTTAATTCCTGAGCTTGCTGTTGACATTCAAATTTTCAACTTTAACACTAAGTAACAAATCCATGTTAGTCTGAGGACATTACATTATTATTGTGTGTGGCCTCCACGTGCCTGATGACCTCCCAACGCTTGGGCATGCTCCTGATGAGGTGGTCTCATGAGGGATCTGCTCCCAGACCTGGATTAAAGCATCTGCCAACTCCTGGACAGTCTGTGGTGCAACGTGACGTTGGTGGATGTCCCAAATGTGCTCAATTGGATTCAGGTCTGGGGAACGGGTGGGCCAGTCCAGAGCTTCAATTCCTTCAGCTTGAGGGAACTGCTGACACACTCCAGCCACATGAGGTCTAGCATTGTCCTGCATTAGGAGGAACCAGCATATGGTCTCACAAGGGGTCTGAGGATCTCATTTCGGTACCTAATGACCATCAGGCTACCTCTGGCAAGCACATGGAGGGCTGTGCGGCCCTCCAAAGAAATGCCACTCCACACCATTACTGACCCACTGTCATATGGTCATGCTGAAGGATGTTGCAGGCAGCAGATTGCTCTCCACGGTGTCTGCAGAATCTGTCACATCTGTCACGTGCTCAGTGTGAACCTGCTTTCATATGTGAAGAGCACAGGGCGCCAGTGGCGAATTTGCCAATCCTAGTGTTCTCTGGCAAATGCCAAGCGTCCTGCATGGTGTTGGGCTGTGAGCACAACCCCCATCTCTGGACATCGGGCCCTCATACCATCCTCATGGAGTCGGTTTCTAACCGTTTGTGCAGACACATGCACATTTGTGGCCTGCTGCAGCTTGCCTCCTCTTTTGTGTTGGTGTTTTGTTTTAGGTTTTGCGTTATTTATTTTGGATGTATACTTTTGTTTATTAAGCACCCTTTTAACATCGAACGTTGGAGTGTATCCATTTATTGCCACGCACACGCCGCATTCGCAACAGTAACCAACGGCAACTGTGGATCCGGCTAATCCCACGGACCCGTCCTCCGTGCTACGTGAGCAAGGACACTTTTTGGGTGAGCTTTTTGGGTGACCTCCTGGTAGCGGAACCAGAGCGTTCTGATGGAGACACACAGGTATGTGAGCTATTTCTCCTTCAATGCTCTCTGTACTTCAGCAATCGTCCCCAGGCTACGGACGAGCAAAAAATTTCCTTCATCATCTCTCGCCTACGTGGCCGGGCTGGTAACTGGGGATTGGCTCTCTGGAACGCTCCCTCTCTGAACTCATTACCACCACTATTTATTTGGATCAGCTCTGGCAATCTTAGAAGGGATTGCCCTCACTTCTGCGCACCACGGCCGCATCTACCGCTTCTACGGTGGATCTTGAGACCTCTAGGCAAGTGGAATCTATTCGGCTGTCTGCCAGCGAGAGGAGTCGCTTCCGAGGACGTTTGTGTTCATATTGTGGTGGAAATGATCATTTGTTGGACCAATGTCCTATGTGTCCCTCCACTAGGGGTCGTGGTTTGGCCACAAGGCTTAGGGCCGTTTCATCTTCACAGGATTCAGTGGTGGTGGTTTCATTTGCAACAACCGTTTATACTGCCTGTTACATTAACCTTCTTGGACAAATATATTTCCACTACTGCATTATTGGACCCTGGGGCTGAGGGGAATTTTCTGGATTCTTCTTTTGCTAATAAGTGGAGTATTCCTAAAACTAAGCTTATGCAGTCTATTCGGGTCGCCCGCAGCACCCTGGTACCATTTCACATTCTATGGTGTCTTGTCAATTGTCTGGGAGTGCTCTTCACACTGAGGAGCTGCCGTTTCTCCTTATTTCTTCTCCTTTTCCTCTCATTTTAGGGTTGCCTTGGCTTCAGCAGCATGATCTGGCCAACTCCTGGGCTTCTCGGGATATTACCCATTGGTCGCCATAGGTCTGCCCAAACCAGACCCTTCCGGAACTTCCCAGTGGAGTCACATCTGACCACTTGAAAGTCGCTCAGGTATTTGGTTACTCCACGTTTTCCACGCTTCCTCATTACCGTGTTTCCGATTGTGCCATTGATCTTATTGAAGGGTCCAAATTACCTCGTTTAAGCCCCTGACCCTTAATTCAAACAGAGAGCAGGGCCATGCGTGAGTATATCATGGAATCCCTTCAACATGGCATTATTCAGCATTCTAATTGGTACGTATTCGAGAGGGCGATGAGTGGAAGGCTGCTTTTGTTACCTCTTCAGGGCAGTATGAGTACCTGGTTATGCCATTTGGTTTTACAAATGCTCCTGGTATTTTCCAGGCATTTATCAATGAGGTCTTACAGAACTTTTTAAAGGAGTTTTTCCTGGTCTACCAGGTCCTTCAGCGTCTGCTACAAAGCTTATGGTTCATGCCGATAAGTGTGAGTTCCACCAAGAACAGATCTCATTTTTGGGCTACACTGTCTGCCAAGGGATTACAGATGGACCTGAGTAAGGTCCAGGCTGTGGTGTAGTGGCCAGTACCTAATACTGTCAGTTCCTTGGGATTTGCTAATTTTAATCATAAATTTATTCATGCTTTCAGATCCTTGGCCTTGTCTCTCATCAACCTCTGTGGGGTAAACCCAAACACCTCCACTGGAACCAGAGGCAGAGCAGGCTGACCTCAAGGCCCGTTTTGTGTCTGCTCCTGTATTAGCTCATCCAGATCCTGATTCTCAGTTCTTCTTGGAAGTGGATGCTTCTTCTAACGGAGTGGGGGCTGTTCACTCTCAGGGACCGGAGTCATCGTCCCGTTGTCATCCTGTGGCCTTCTTGTCCAGGAAGTTGTCTCCGACTGAATGCAATTATAGTATTGGGGACAGGGAGTTGTTGGCTATTAAAATTGCTCTGGAGGAGTGGCGGCATTGGTTGATGGTTGATGAACCACTTTGTGGACATAACAGACAAGAATACGGAATATCTTAAGGGGGCCAAACGCCTCAATTCCCATTAGTCTCGCTGGTCCTTGTTTTCCAACAATTTTTATTTCACCATCTCCTATTCGCCAGGTCATCATAATCTCCAAGCAGATGCTTTTTCACGACTGTATCTGGGTAGTGGGTGTATGGAGGATGCGTCTATTCTTCCTGCGAGATGTTTCCTGAATACCATACATTGGAAGTTTGACCATGAAATCAGGGTTGTCCAGCTCCACCCCAGTGCCCATCTGGGCTATTGTTCGTAACCTTACCATTCCGTACGCGTTTGATCACCTGGGCTCATTCTTTATTTTGTCCAGGACATCCGGGTGTAGACCGGACAATTCAACTGCTTCAACGAAAATACTGGTGGGTGTCTTTAAACTCTGATGTTCAGCAGGTGGTTTCCTCCGGTTTCATTTCTGCAGCTTGTAAGACCCCTAATGTGTTTCCCGCCGGGAGGCTCAATCCCTTGCTGGTTCCTTCTCATCCTTGGTCACATGTGGCTATTGATTTTGTTATGGATTTACCCGTTTCCGAGGGGTTCACCACTGTGGTTACCCTCATTGATCGATTTTCTCACCCGGTTCGGCGGCACTTCCTTCGGCTCTTGAGACTGCGGAGCTTCTGTTTTCCCATCTTTTCCCTATTTTTGGGATACTGGAGGACATTCTTTCTGATAGGGGTCCTCAGTTTACTTCTGCGGTATGGAGGGCCTTTTTTGAAAAATTGTCCCGTCACTGGGACACTGCACGCTCCCCCCCCCCTCGCCCCCCTTTCAGACCGCGTCAAGACAAAAGGGAAGCCTTGTACACGGTGTGTAAAGCAGCCACATATGTCCCGGTGTCCAATTGAAATTTAACACAAGAGGTATTTTTTTGTTAACTGGCTAATTGTTAAAAAAAAAAATCAATAGCTGATTGTTAATTTAGTTCATTTGTTAATTAATTTTTTTTAATTAATTTACTTTTTTGAAGTCAACAAAATTGACTTTTGTTGTTAAGTGAGGGATGTTTAGATGATACATTATTTCTTTCATTGTGCTTTTCATTAATTACAGGAAATGTTAACTTACACATTTTGAGTAAAATTACTATATATAATACTATAGAAGGGCGGCACAGTGGCTTAGTGGTTAGCACGTTTGCCTCTCAGCGCTAGGGATTCCCGGTTCGAATCCCCATCTGGGTGGAGTTTCCATGTTCTCCCTGTGTCCGCGTGGGTTTCCTCCGGGTTCTCCGGTTTCCTTCCACAGTCCAAAAACATGGATCAAGTTAATTGAGTTCTCTAAATTGGCCCATATAGAGTGTGTTTGAGTGTATGAGTGTGTACCCAGCGTTGGATTGGCGCCCTGTCCTGGGTGTATCTGCCCAGCACCCGAGACGTTCTCCCCTGGATGGGCATGGGGAACCCCACCGTGACCCTAATAGAGGATAAAGCGGGAGATAATGAATGAATGAATACTATAGAATAATTTTTACTGAAAAACATCCATCTTTGGATAAAAGCGTCTGCTAAATGATTCAATGTAAATGTAAAGACATGGAAAAAAAAAATTCATTTATCCGATTCATCGATTAATCGAAAAAATAATCGTCCAATTAATCGATTATCAAAATAATCGTTAGTTGCAGCCCTAATATATATATATATATATATATATATATATATATATATATATATATATATATATATATATATATATATATATGTGTGTGTGTGTGAATGTGTGTGTGTCCAGCATTAGACTAGTCCGTGTGTTTCATTTGTCCTTCAGTGGGCGATGAGGTAGGCCTCAGTACCCCATGTGGCAATAAGTTGATGTTTTTGTGCCCCAAAGAGTAAAATTTTTAATTACAGCTCTGAGTAATAATAGTTTGCTGGTGCCAGAGCCAGGTGCTTTGTTTCAGCATATTAATTTTAACGTTTCATTGTTGATTTTAAAAGCTGTGTGGGTTTAGCCACAGAGCACATGTACTGGTATGCCCAATAAGCAGTGTAATTGATTAATCTGTTGCAGATGTTTGTCATACTGTAATGTTTAACTAAAGGTTTATCAATGTTTTATTATAGAAAATGATGTACTATTTTGACTGTAAACGAAAATAAACTTGGCAAATTTTGTTAAAAGCCTTTCTTTGTTTATTATACAAAACATATCTCTTTTGTTCAAAATTATAGCCCACAGGGCCAATTTTTTTTAACCTTTATTATAGTTTTTAGAACCTGTGACAGAACTCCACCTAAGGTTTGAGCTTTACTTGGTTTTATAAAAGAGAGCCATTTAGTTTTAAATTAATGCTGATTTAGCAAGGGCACAAAGTTCAGTTCAGTAATTTCAAGGTTTTTTCCTTGTACCGTTTGGCTAACCTTCAATTTAAATTCCATGTGGGTTTATTTATTTATTTACATTATTTATTTTTCATCACTTTTCTAAGCTATTGTTCTGTAAACAGTTTCTCTCCCCTGATTTGGAATTTCCTGAGGTACATTTGAACTTTGGTTTTATTACCATCACTTTACTCCATGAGACACTCCTTACTTTTTTTGTGAAGTACTAAATAGTGCCCTTACAAACATCCATCTTCCACTTTATTCTCTACTGGGGTCACGGGGGGGGGGGGGGGGGGGGGGTTCCCTGGTAGAAAGTTTCGGGCACTGGGCAGATACACCCAGGACAGGGCACCAATGTATGGCTGGGCACACACCCACTCACACACACACACACACACACACACAAACACACTCTATATGGGGTCATTTGGAGAATTCAATTGACCTTGATCCATGTTTGTGGACTGTGGGAGGAAACCGGAGAACCCGGAGGAAACCCACGCAGACAAAGGAAGAGCATGGAAATTCCACCCAGATTGGAATTTGAACTGGGAATCCCTAGCGCTGAGAGGCGATTGTGCGAACCACTAAGCCACTGTGCCATCCGCCCTTACAAACATTTTGAGATTTTTTTGTGGAAAAAACTTTTACAGCTATTGTTATGCGTTGTCTAAGTTTGTTAGCAGCTCATTAATGTCTACGTTTTTTTTTTTTTTTTTTCATAAATAAGGCACCTCCCCTACACAGCACCAACATTTACGCCATTAAACCGAGTATCATTTATGCACCTGATTATGTCTAATCATGTTATTAAATATCTATAAGACAGGCTAAATTTAGAGAGTGTCTTAATGATTTACTTGCAGTACACAATTCATGGGAGTGTAGAAGACAAAAAATTAGACACATTTCCAGGGGGCTGCATAAATTATTTATGAGCCAATCTTGTAGGTTTTGCTGGTGTAACAGTGTCAAAAGATATGGAAGAAATATGTGATCAAGGACACACATTTAACTAAATGGGATCCTTTGGTTAAATGGCAGAAGGGATTTTTTTTTTCAAATAAACTGCACAGTTAAAAAAATGCAGCTGAATATAAAAGTGGTGTTACATATATAATGTATATTAACATATTTTAAATTAATGTAGAAACACATTTTACAGCATTTTATAATCTTAATTTATTGTGTGTAGATAAGTTATACCCTGGACCTTTGTTTCTGCATTATTTTTTAAAACTTAGTAAATGAAGACCTGCTGTAGTTCCAACATACTACTACACATTCTTTCTTTTTTTCTACTTGTTACATGTTTAGTTTAATATATTGAAAATAATATATAGTTTTTATAATCCTCTTTACATGGAATAATATGCTTTATGGGAAATAGAGCGACAGGGTCAATCTTATTGCCCCTATTCAAAATATCAACTTACCTGCCATGATGCTGTCTGCTTCATTTCCCACAACAGCAATGGAAAGCAGACCCAGCGGGGAAGGTATGATGAAAGCTACATGTTAATTTCTTCACCTTAGTTTCTACACAGATGAAGATATAGCTCCTACAGTAAGAAAAAGAAAATGAAATTAGAATAAATTGCTAGAAGGCAGAAAAAATAAATAACAAAATGAAATTAGAAAAATATAAAGCTGACAATCCCTTCCAACTTGCTTTTGTACATTTACAGTCTCTGCAGACAATTTTTTCACAGCTGCAATGTACTGATAAGCCAAAAACCTAAGAAACAGGCACATTTGTTGTGAGAATATTGTGTGTTTGATTCCTAACAGGTGAACACATATCATACATGCATCTAAAAATTAGCAGATAAATATGGTAAAATGCAAAATCTTAACCTTATGTCATTCCAAATAAAGGCCATATACATCTTAAAACCTCAACAAAACTACTTAGATTTCCATGAACCTGTTATTTTTTTTTTTCTTACTTAAAAAATTTTTATCAATGAACAAATAATTCTAAATATATTAATACAAAAGTTTACTATGGTGCATTAGCATTTAATCCAAACTTATAAAAGCATTTATATTTTGCAAATCTTTAAAACTTACCCTTAAAAATAAAATACATACAGTCTTTTTTAACTATATTGCACCAACATTAGCTTTTTTTTCAAAACTTAACCTTAAATATTAAATATATTGTCATCTTCTTTTAGCTCAGGTGATGTCGCGATAAATGGGCTAAATGGGTATTTCCAAAGTACCCCGATTTCATTTTACACTCGTTGTAAATTCTGGCTTTAAACGATGCCTGGGGGGTCGAATCACACTCTCCCTCTGCTCCATGCTTTCCGCTAGCATGAACTAGCATGCTAGCGAATTACAACGGGAGCTGGTTAACAAGCTCGCTGTACGGTGGCCGAGCAGATACGCAATGTGATATGCAGTACGCTCGGGAGGGGGCAACAAAAAATAAAACTTAAACACATTTTTTAAAATCGATTCTTGGGCATTTTGAATCTATTCAGAATCGCCAGGACTATGAATCGCAATTCTTTGAAGAATCTTAATACTAAATACTGAAAACCAATGTTTATAGAAATGTTTATAGAAAAGTTGTGATCCTTACAAAATGAAGAAATACTATTTGTTATTTTACTAAAAAAATCTGTCGTGTTACCATGATGGATAGAGCCACATAGTCTCAAGAGTACCTTGGAATATTTTTGATACTTAATACAACATTCTTTATAAAACAACCTTTGATTGGCATTGGTCAATTTTCACGAATACATTCAAATACACTGGGGGGAAGATCTCTGTCCACGGTATAGCTTATTGGCATTTACTGTATGTAAAAGCAACATTTATGTGGCGAATAATGGAAAGATACATGCTGCTATCAATGTATTTTCCCCAGTAACATTGTGTTTGTTTAAGGAGGAAATTTGCCTGACCCAAACCTTTTTTTTGAGTTACAACTGTGTGGCGCCATACTGTAGCTGGGTGACATGGCGGCACAGTGGTTACCACTTTTGTTCACAGCAAGAATGTCCTGGTTTCGATTTCCAGTGGGGTGAAAACAGGTACCTTTTGGGTGATATGTCCACCCTGTGCCTGCATATCCAGGTTCTCTGATTTTCGCTCACATATTAATCTGTGACACTAAACTGTGCTAAGTATCAGTGTACAAGTCATCCCCATCACAAGCCTGGGTATATAAAGTTATCTGTAAGAGCAAACAATACAAAACTGTTGCTTTACAGACCTGCCTGCATTCCAAATTTGTGTGCTATTAAAAATGTATGGTACATCATAAAAAAGAAAATTGAACAACCCCAACCACAGTCTGTCAGCTTAATAGCCGACGGTAGTGTTATGTACAGCACAAATGCCCGTTTATTTAAGACCATTGCTTGTGGCGATACCCAACCTTGGTCCTGTAAATCAACCTTTCTGAAAAGAGTAGTTATACCAACACATGCTTCCTCTAATAAATTACTACAGAAGTATGTAAGTGGAACTAGTATATAGGCGAGTCAGGGCATTTACGGATGTCAGTAAAGGTGATTAAGACTTTGGTAGAATTGTTTTTATTTACTTTGCAATGAAACAAGTAGGCCTTTTCAAAATCCACCCATATTAGAAGTGCACACAGTTAAATTGATCATTATTTTGGATTTGTTTACATTCTAAATACACTAAAGCTGAATATTCATTAATTTTATACATAAAAATATATTAGTTAAGCTTTTAACTCATAAATGCTTTGATGAATACATCGAACAAAAATACATTTTAACCAAACATGGTTGTATGTTATTACAGAGGGGCAAGTATCTTAATCAGTAATTTATGTAATGACAGATGGAGGCAGTAAGGCAGGTGGAGAGATTAGGAATGTAGCAGAAAGAAATAATTGTACAGAGAAAAATAGAAAGAGAAAGGGCACTCTCTGTTTGAATTTTAGCAGTTTATTTATTTAAGAGTTTCAAGTTGGACATAATTTAAAGACTATTTTCTACAGTAACAGTTCCAATCGACTGCCAAGCTACAAGGAAAGACTAAGAAACATAGAACTAACCAGGTAAACCTGTCTAGTACAGACAATACAAGCAACTGAAATGTACTTATTAATATAACAAAAAAGATATTTAACCTTCTTGTATAGTGCTATGTTTTTATGTTATGTTGAGATGTTATGTTGTCTTGTTTTGGGGGCAACTAGAAGCAGCTGATTGGCTGACCTCAGAGTCCTTGTGGGATTGTTGATATATATAAGCTCTGTGAGGTGTTGGGAAGCTAAACCATTCAGAGATTTAAAAACAAATAAAAGGATTTTAAAACCAATTTTAAAATCCACTGGAAGCCAATGCAGTGTGGCCAGAATGGGGGGAAATTTTGGTCACGCTTGTGTTGCCAAATTCTGTACCAATTTTAAGAGGTATAAAAGTAAATGATTAAGACCAAAGTAAAGCGAGTTGCAGTAATCCAGTATTGTACTGATAAAAGCATGGATTACCATCTCTAGATAATAGCCCTTAACCTTTGATAAAACACTCAAATGATAAAAACAATTTTTTTCACGACTGAGCTAACCTGACAATCAAATATAAACTCATAAAATATTACCCCAAGATTTTTACAGAGGACTGAATATTTGATGTTAAATGCCTTAGTAAATCTAAGGAAAAATCTGCTGGATCATATCCGAATATTATGATTTCAGCCTTCCTTTCATTTAAGTTTAGGAAGTTTGTAGACATCTAAGACTTAACATCATTTAGACAGTCAACAAATTCAAAACAGGATCGTTACATTTATACTGTAAGGACAGATGTACCTGGGCAACATCAGCATAGCAATGGAAAGAGAAATTATTATTCTTAAAAATTTATCCTAATGGTAGCACCAGTAATAAAAATAAAATCGGCCCAAGGATAGAACCTTGAGGAACCCCAGATGTAAGAGCTGTTGAAGATGAGGTGAATTCTCCTAGCTGCACAGAGAAACTTCTCTCAGTTAGGCAGGACCAAAACCACAGAAGAGTCGAACCAGTAATGCCCACTGTCATGTTAAAGTCATGTTAAAAAAATCCCCTGGTCCACGGTGTCAAAAGCAGCTGACAAGTCAAGAAGCACCGGCATGGAAGGGTTTCCAGAATCAACAATTACCATTAAATCCTTGAAAACCCTTAACAATGCGGTTTAGTGCTATGAGAAGACTTAAAACTGGACTGAAATTTCTCATAGATATCATTAGCCAATAAAAATGATTGAATCTGAATTGAGTGAAAACACTTTTTCTAAAACTTTAAGACATAAATGGCAGCTTAGAAATAGTCCTAAATTTAAACAGCACAGTGTTATCCAATTTTTTTCTTTTTAATAAGTGGCTGGACAACAGCATGTTTAAGGGCAGCTGGAACACACCAAGTACTCAGGCAGGTATTAATAAATAAAAGTGTAACAGTAAAGCCGAGAGGGAATGCTGTCTAAGTTTCAGATTGTAGAACACATACATTCCTTAAAAACTAAGGAAAACTGCTAATATTTTTAATTTCTCAAAAATTGAAAGGCATACTTAAAAGAAAAGGTGAAATGACCCAATGTTAAATAGATAATAAATAAAATAATAATACTTTAATAAAATTTTGTTGCATTTTTGAATATGTCCTACTGTATAAATATTGTAAACAATCAACATGTTGTAATGCCTGCTGCCTGTGCCGCACTGAAAGAAAAGTCTTTGATGAAATAAAAGAGTTTTTAATGCAAGGAACACCGAAGGAAAACAAACACTAGTGTATCCTCAAGTTTTTCCTACTTATATAATCTCTTCAGACTCAATTGATCATTAACAGACACACATACTATCCAAGGCTATTCTAATTTAAACTGATTTTAGCACTGAATAAATCTATACAGAGATAGCACAAACTGCCATTAGCTAATAGCTATTTGTAAATAAGGAACCAAATCTGCAGTGAGTCTTTAAATGTTGTTATTGACCTGTTTTGTTTAGATCAAGGTCAGGATGGGGCTGTGTAGATAACAGTGTAGTGATCTGTCTGATCATAATTGTGCTGTCAGACCAAATCGATGCAAATGTTACTGAGGATGTAAAACTGCAGCTATTTACTCTGCTATCAATAAAATGTTTGCGATGAGTGATGAATCAAGGTTGGATTTAAGGCATGATCTGCACCCTGTTCTGACTTTTTAAGCAAGTAGGTTAAGTAAGGTCAGTATATCAGAGCTGTGTACAGTAGGTGTGCGAGTTCACGGGACCTTTGAATGCCATAAAATATTGAAAAAATAACATATTTACTGTATAATAGCATCAAGTAAATACCATGTTAAAATAATCCATTATCCTTTCAAAAACAATTCATTCAAGAACACTGAAAGTGGATTCAGTTAATAATGCGAAAATGTTGCATTTAATCACAAACATGCGTCATAATTTGACTTTTACAAAATAACATTTTTGCCCCCAAGGGCCCACCATAAAAAAGTGACTAAATGTACAAAAGAGGGAGTAAATTAATTTTCTTTTCAATCATTGTGTCACAATGATAAAAATAAAGTTTCTTTCAAGGGTTAAGAAAGAAAATGTGTAACACCAAATTACAAGCTAATTACATTAAACAAATTATGTTAAATATTTGCTAAATATTTATAATAAAGAAGAAAAGTGACATTTTGCAAATATGCAGAACAAAATTTAGAATTTAGACTCCCAGCTTAGAAACACATTACAGTAAAACACTGTCCAAGCTCAAAGACTTGTACTGTTAAATGTTCATAGGCCTCAATATCTTTAAATATACAGTGCACTTTTTTTCATTTGACAAAATGATTAAAGCATTTAAACAATTGGTACTTCTGTAGATCTGATGACTGTAGTACAATAGATGAATGCTTAATAACATAGCAAGCATTCTCCCAGTGCCTTGCAGTGCAGGACAGACTAATTCATCAGTCAAATAGCAGTTATTTCAGGATTGCTGTCCATAATTAAATTCCAGCAGTTAATTGCCTAACATACCTAGTTCTTGGCTCTTTCACTACAGCAAAATGACATGGATATACAAATGATAATCTAATATTTAATCCTGTAACGAGTGCCAGGACACTCACCTTCTTTTCTGTTTGTATTCTGTTTTCAGTTAATTTATTCCTTATCTCATCCCTTACTTACTTAATTAACTGAGTTTTCCAATTGGTTCCTGGTCTGGTCATGTGTTTTGTTTCTGGTCTACAAGTCTTTCTGTTTCTTTCTCTCCCCAGATCAGCATTGACTTTATGATACACTTGTATCAAGCATCAAAGAACTATTTCAACAGGAATGGGAACAGCAGGAAAATAACAATTTTCAAGAAATAACCGCAGCAATAAACACCGGCTCAACCACAAATTTCAGAAACGAAAAGGATCAAACAATATGGACCAAATGTCTAATATGTCACACTAAACCGACTCACCAGCACCTCCTAAATGGAGAGACACCACCAACCTTCGACACTTGCAATACAGCCATCACAATAAAACACATTATCTTGGAATGTAACAAATACAAAGATGCCAGAAACAAAAAAATACAGCAAGACCTAAATATGCTTTAAAGAAAAAAATGCTCCAAAACTCTTGGTGATTTTGGAATTAAGGCCCAATTATAGCATTGTTATAAGACTCTATATACTGCAACCTACCTTCTGCCATAAGTAAGGCCAAAAGATGATTCATGGCATTAAAACCCAAACATACAAACAAACCATGTTCCTTTAATAAACTGCAGTTTTTGTTTACCACACTGCCTCACAGGATCATCTCATTGTTCATAAACAATCTACACCAATTAATCAGGCTGGCTTTATCAAACCTTTGTCTAATTTCAGAAGAGTATGGGTTGGTTTTTCAATTACCTATGAATAAATTGTCTGCCCTACTTACCAGAGTCTGTGTGCTGATTTTTCATTTCTGAAAAAAAAAGGCTGCGAGAATGATTGGATGTTGCTCCGGGTAATATAAGAGTAGTGATGATTATGATAAAAATAATAAAGGAAAGTAATATTACTGAGAGGTTGGTTTGACTCTCTAGCGGCCACAAAATGTGCTCTCATCCAGCTCGTGTGCATTTATATTAAGTGCATCAAAAGTACGAGTCAGTGTCTACTTTCATATTACACATATTATATTAGAAATCTGTAGCAATTAAAAATAACCCATAATTTATATAACTCCGATGAATACTTGTGTTGTACTCCCAGCATTTTCTTTATCATGCATTCTATGTACAGGTCTATTTGTGAGTTTTACCAAAGGTAAAACACTGCTGAGTAAGTTTATAAAAATATAAGACAGTGTTAACAAATTTTGGTTATACCTACACTGACAAAATATTTATTTTATAAACAGAAGATAAAAAAAGTACCGTTTAAAAAATAATAAAAACTGATTGGACATTTGGAAAATTTGTTTAAAAATATTTTGTTTATGCTATAACAGCTTCCACTTTTCTGGAAGGCTAGAACTTCTATCCAGTTTATTAAAAAGAGCACTCAGACACTGATGTTAGATGGTAGGCTTACAATCGTTTCTAGTTTACCTACTTTACTTTGTGGCATCACAGATAAGTTGTGTGGGGTTGCAATTAGGGCTCTGCCTTTATGGACCTCGGTTTGCACAGTAATACAAAGTCAGTAATGAAAAAAAATAATGAATTAATTAATTATTTAAAAAACTGATCAAGAGATGTGTATACTTTTATCGATCAAGTGTACTTAAATCAGCATCAATTAACTGCTTCAATTTTATCTAAATGGTTATATTGTTTAAAGAGAATCAATTAAACTTTTATTAATAAATGAGTAAAGAAAATGTTACCCAGTTCGTATTTAAAAACGTTTTGTTAGATGTTTTTTTGGTATACATTTGTGAGGCAGCTCAGCAGAGTAACTAAGAACTCAATCATTTTTGGAGAATATTCTAGTTCTGGGTTGTCTTCCTAATAAAACCCTACAATAAATACATAAAGTCATAATGTCTCAACTTAAAAAAAAAACAGATGCAACATGTCTGATTTCATTTTTGACTCTTGATTCCATTTGATTATTGCTTCTTTTCACTGGTTTGTATCCATCACATCATTCATGTCTCACCTGTGTTTTCTGTCGTGTGTTCCTCTCGCCTGGTTTCGTTGGTTACTAACTCTTTTGGGTTGTGTTACGGTTGTCATGGTTACGCCACGGTTCAATGCCGCCTTGTGGAATCCACGCGTTGTGGATGCTGCACGCTTTTCGTTTTCATTCAGTTTTTTTTTCTCGCTTTACTCCACTTTACAAAATGCACGTGCGATTTCTAGTTTCTATTAAAATAGACTACTTCTTTGTGTTCATTCAGGTAGTCTTGTGTGCCTTACTGCCATCTAGAGCCAGTAAATTTGCTAAAAAAATAAAAATAAAAAATAAGAACTTTTAGTATTTTTGATTTCATTTGATTTTAAAGTCTTGTAAGTAAACTTGCAGGCTGAAAAAATATGAAGGAACACAATATCACAAACGTTTTTTTCCATTTCTTTTGGAAACATTCACTGCAATAATTAACAGTAATGAGCAGATGGTACAGAAGCCCAGAGAGGACATGTTATTTTTATTGTGTCGTTATCACCAGCTAACAAATCTTGTTCTCTCGTGATAAAAACATATTTTTCTACTTATCAAATCTTGTTATGTTGTGATCAAGACTTATTTCTGAGAAACCGGAGAACTGGCAGAACGGTTCTGTCAGTACACCTGACATACTGTATATATATAGGGGACAATTGAGGTTATATTTACTTAAATTTTTACTTCAAACAAAGTGTTTTATGACAGTTTTGTGGTAATTCACAGCTTTGCTGTTTCTTAAAGCAGAATGCCCATCTAGAACGCTGGACAAATACACCCAGGACAGGGTGTTAATCCATCTCTGAGTACTCACTCATACAGACTCACACAAACACACTCTATATGGGGTAATTTGGAGCTGTCAATTTGCCTTGATCCATGTTTTTGGACTGTGGGAGGAAACCCACGCAGACAACATGGAAACTCCACACAGTGTCACAACTGTCCGTCTTGCCCCGGAGATGAGCGGCTCCGCAGGGAAATCGCGAACGCCGCTAGCGCATCATGAGCGTCTCCCGGGATCCGACTATGCGTAAACCACAGCATCAGCCGGTCTAGACGGAGGGAGACGCTCCCACGAGTGCGACCTGCGCGGAACTAATGCGCAGCGACACACTGTGGCAGAAATTGTGGCAGAAAGACATTGACAATAATGAGTCTAGTGAGTCCTCTGATTTAGATGATAGTGAATTAAATGAGCAACCGTTGCCGCTGCAAAGTATGCAAAATAAATGCAACCACGTCTCTCTGAGCAAAATGTGATGTATGTCTTTGCTTCATGGAGAAAAGAAATAGTTTCAATTGTTTCCATTCAACCTTGGCTAAACTGCCATAAGTGGTGCTAATAACAGTTCAAACATGATGCAGCTGACAAAAAAACTGTTGATGTGTTTGTGCTTTTAATGCACTTTGATTTTGACCAAAAGTAGTTTATTGGCCACTATTTTAGTTTTTTTTTTAACAGTTCCAGGTTTTTTTTAAGAGCTATGCGCAAATTTTGGTGAAAAAAAAAAAAAAAAAAAAAAAAAGAGTTTTTTTTGAAACACTGTTGCGGGAATGATAATAAAAAGACACGTGTTACAAAGCAAGAAAAGCCTGTCAAGCAGATTCATTTTATATTTAGAATAACATTTCCCTTTAACGCCTGATGTGACATGTCGGTCACATTTCAGATCTTTGATTCTAGGGGGTTGTTTTTTTGTTTTTTTTAAATGTCAGAAATATTTTCATTGTGATCTGTTAATTCAGAATGATGACCCCCAAGGAAAAATAGGTGTGGGTTCTTAATACTATCCTATTATGAAGATTACAGTCATTCCTCGCTATATTGTGGTTTGTTTATTTATATGCACAACACAAAACATACACACACATTTGTATAGCAGAACTTTTGCTAATTTGTACTATATTGTGTATAAATAATTTATGTAGGTTTATGAGTGTAGAAAGTATTTAAGAGCATATGTTAATAAGTGAGTGGAAAGCCTTAAAAACCTATAACTTATAAAATGTATATAATGCTGCTACCTCAAGGATTTACACCTATCGCGGGGGGTTGTTGCTCTGGAACATAAACCTCGCGAGGTGAGGGATCACTGTAAACCAATAATTTTAAATGTGCAGAAACCTCACTGATTAACAATAAATATTTACTCTTTACATCGAACTATAAATTGGTTTTGGAAATATAATTATTATTCTTTTAATATTAGTAACCTGCAATACTTTCAATCTAATATTTTTAATATAATATTCATCATCAATTTATTGAATGGAACTGGGGCGGAACCAATTCCTTAACTTTTTCCAGCCGGTGCGACTATGAGAACACACGGCTCATTCAATAGAAACGGTTCAGACTAGGTAAGTGACAACTATAACAGGGTACAGGGCAGGTTTGTTTGAATGTATATGTTGCTGTAGTAACCGAGCGAGTCTTAGGTCTAGCCTTTTTCATGGAACGTAATTTAACTAAAACAAGCCAGGCTTGTTTTTAAAAAAAGCCTGAGTTAGCTCGCTTTGTGGACCAGGCACCAGGACAAATGCAAAGTATCCACAAACAACAGGAGAATAAACAAAAAGTGTGTAACAATCAAAGCTAGACATGGTCATTGGACAAGGCATGCTAGGCAAGGATTGAATACCTGAGCCCAATTACCTCTAATCACTGATCACAATCAATTTAGAGGGTGAAACTAACATTTATGGGAGTTGGATAGTACCACCTGACTCATGTTGGAAATATTTAACTCACCCATTCAAACAAACAAAATACTTTATAAGTAACATTCTAGTCTTTATAGTCAAACTTTATCATCAGTAAAATACAATATATACTTTAATAAAAAATACATTTGCTATTTTTGTCAATTTCTTTTGTAAAATACAGACACATTCTTTATCATAAGTGCTTAAAATCAGCTCAAATTGCAGGGATTTGATGATAGCAGGTGTTCTGGAACAGGCAAAAGCTTTCTTATGCACAAAAGGTTGTAAAGTACAAGGAGCACTTCCAGGTGAAGCGGCTGATTGAGAGAATAAATAGAGCTGGCATTCACTATGAGTGCCTGAAAAACTAAATTGCAGGGAGAAACATATGAAGTGGTGTTCAAACAGGAACTAAACTCTAACTGATGAAAGCTTGTCTACTGCAATTTTACATCTTTGATTGCAGGATAATATGGATTTTAGACATATTCGATGGCTGTATGTTTAAAGTTATGCTGTTATTAAAAAAACACATTGCCTTTAGTAATTGATCTGGTTATGGCACAGATAATCTGGATGTGATCTGAGTCAGAAAGCATGTTGGTTGAATAAGAATGGTAAATACAACCAGGTTTTTAACTGCAAGATACATTTGCTTTTAAGTTTATATTCAATCAAGTAGCCTTATTTTTAAAATGTTATCTATTGTCTCGATTGCAACAAATCCTCCATTACACTTTGGCCACCAATTTTTCTGAAAGCTTTGGTTTGAACACAAGGATAGGCTTCAGGATCAGTGGATTAGCAGCACGAAAACAACTGTTAATGTGAAACATTCTCTTCTTTTCCCTGTGTGACTTTGTATAACTGATGGATATGAGCACCATATTTACATTACTGCCGATGAAGCTAAGCAGTTTGTTGCTTCTATTTTAAAATGATTTCATCAATTTCAGTCTAGTTGCTTTTGTAATATTGCTGGGGCTAAACTATTTCTGATCATGCCCTTATTTTGTTGTTTAGAAACTATAATGGGTTATATGGCCCATTGTGTATTGTGTTCTTTAATTTGAACTCTACTATTAATCCTGCACTAGATCATTTATCAGAAGTACAGGAAAAGGATTGAAGACCAGCTGCAGCAGAACAATGTCAGCGGGATCTGGAAAGGCCTCAAAACTATCTCTGCCACAAGAAACCAGACTCCCAGGTAGTGGGGTACCCAAAATGTTTTTCAATAGGTTTGATCACTCCCCTCCCCCAACTCAGACACCTCTACTTCAGCCATTGTCTTCAACGACACAAGTGTATGGCCTGGCAATCACCCCCACAGACACCATTAGCATATCTTCAAGTTCACAACCACCACTCACTGCTCTCAGGAACAGCATACAGATACCTGGAACATTTGACCACTCTCCACTGTCATACTCCAACTTGACCCTTTCAACACTCCAGGTGAGAAATAAGCTCAGAAAAATGAAACCCAGAAAGGCTGCAGGTCCTGATGGCATCAGTTCCAAAAGCTTGTGCATGGTATCGGTGCCTAAGACTTCACACCCAAAAGACCTAAACAGCTACAGGCCAGTAGTGCTGACATCTCATCTGATGAAGACACTGGACAGTCTAGTGCTTGTAAATTTCCACCCACTGGTGAGGTCATCGATGGTTGGTATGGATGATGCTGTCATCTACCTTCTGCACTGAGCTCTATCTCATCTGGAGAACCAGGGGAGCACTGTGAGGATCATGTTCTTTGATTTCTCCAGTGCTTTCAACACCATCCAGCCTGAACTTCTGAGGGACAAGCTGTATTTTATAGGCGTAGACTCTCACATGACAAAATGAATAATGGACTACCTCGCACATCGACCACAATATGTGAGGGCACGGGACTGTGTGTCTGACTTAGTGGTCTAAGTCTAAGTGGACAGGGAACTGTCCTAGCACCGTTCTTCTTCACCCTGTACACTGCAGACTTTAAGTACAGCTTACTAAACTGTCACTTACTTAAGTTCTCCGATGACTCTGCTGTTGTCGGTCTCATCACAGATGATGATGATGACCGGGAATACAGACAGGTGATTCAGAACTTTGTGGACTGGTGCCTATGCAACCGCCTCCGGATCAACACTGATCACTGGCAGTTGCCCTCTCCCAACACCGGTGAACATCCAGGGACTGGACATTGGCATGGTGGACACTTACAAGTACCTAGGTGTTCACCTCAACACAAAACTTGACTGGTCAGATAACACTACTTCACTTTATAAAAAAAGACAGAGTAGACTATATCTACTGAGGCGATTAAGGTCATTTGGGGTGCAGGGGGAACTTCTTAGAACCTTTTTCGACACAGTGGTGGTTATTTTATGGTGTGTTGTGCTGGGGCAGCATCACAAATGCAGACAGGAACAGATTGGACAAACTCTTTCCTCGGCGAACGCTTAGACCTGGTGCAGAGGGTGGGTGACAAGAGGATGCTAAACAAGCTAGTAACTCTTATGGACAATGAATCCCACCCAGCGCCACTGGGAAGCACCTTCGGTGACTGGCTACATCATCTGAAGTGTGTTAAGGAGCGTTATCGTAGATCCTTCATTCCTGCTGCAGTTAGACTTCACAATCAGCACTGCTCACAGTAACCACTTCACCACCAACTGACAAAACACTGTGCAATAAACATTGTATAGTTATATGTGCAATACAGTTCATTTATACTTCATTTAATTTTAATCATATGTAATCATATGTACAATACTTAATTGCTGTGCAATTCTGTTTTTCATATTGTCTCCCACTGTATTATATGCAATGTACATAATTAAGTAGTTTTTTACCCTATTTTGTATATACAGAGCTCTATTTTTATTACATTTTCCCTTTGTAAAGTTCCCAATTACTGTCACTTCTGCTGCTGAGAAATGTGAATTTCCCACATTGTGGGACAAATAAAGGATCTTATCTTATTTTATCTTATCTTAATAAATACATTCTGAGGTAATTTATTTATAAATGAGTTTAAAATTTGCAAGTTAAGCAGTTTTATTTTTATTTTCTCCCTCATCATACTAACTTATTAAATATAATATTTATTGACTATATTTTCATGTACATCACTTTCATTTCCATATCAGGCTTCTTATAATGTAAACATAAAATTACATAAAACATAAAAACATAAAACTCTTACTGTTCAGTACCCACTTGAAGATTCAAATCACTACTTATTTCAAATAAAGTGTCACAGGTGCCTGTGGCACCTGTCCCTCGTTTCCTCCTTAATTGTTTCAGTTGGGTGATTGGTTTGTTTTGTTCACGTGTTTAGTTCCTTTTGTATTTATTCTGAGTTTTCCTTCCCTTCGGCGCACGTCTTTATTTTGTGGTTTTCATATCCAATGTTATGTTGTTTGTTTGGTCCCCATTTTTGTTGGTGTCCCTACACCAATTTTTATAAATTATACACTTTGGCTTTTATCCCGGTGTTTGGACTCTCCTTCCGCGTTCAACCACGTTACGGCGCTACACATCTTCTCCGTGTAGGTCGTAAGTCTGTGGGAGCGTTCCTCGGACCCACACACGCATTCTTCCCCGCGTGGTCGGTACCCGGGAGTGCTCACTAGGCGCGAGCGGCTGAACACAGCAACTCCGCGTTAGCCGCCCTCCTCCCGGGGAAGAACGGACAGCCTCTAACAGAAAGACGTGCCAACTATCTGGAGAGTTCCCGGACACCAGGGGTCACCCATCGCTGATTCGGAGGACCAGGGGCTGCACTGCTGAGGAAGTCGAGCACGGGGGACTGCTGATTACCGAGTCTGGGCGCCAGGGACCGCTTTATCGACGACTCCGAGAGCCAGGGTCCGTCAGCCACAGACTTCGGACTCCAGGGGCGCTGTCCCCGCCTCGCAGCGGGAGGGCACCGAGCCGCGCCCCCACAGCGAGAGGACAGCAGGATGCAGCCAACAGGCTTCAGCGACAGAGGGACCGTTACCCCCCCCCCCCCGTTTTTTGTTTTCCAGAACTGTTTATTATTATTTTTTTTTGTTTTGTTTTGGGCCGCTTTCCCTTTTAGCGCGACCCTTGGGGTGGGGGTATGTCACAGGTGCCTGTGGCACCTGTCCCTCGTTTCCTCCTTAATTGTTTCAGTTGGGTGATTGGTTTGTTTTGTTCACGTGTTTAGTTCCTTTTGTATTTATTCTGAGTTTTTCTTCCCTTCGGCGCACGTCTTTATTTTGTGGTTTTCATACCCAATGTTATGTTGTTTGTTTGTTCCCCATTTTTGTTGGTGTCCCTACACCAATTTTTATTAAATTATACATTTTGGCTTTTATCCCGGTGTTTGGACTCTCCTTCCGCGTTCAACCACGTTACGGCGCTACACATCTTCTCCGTGTAGGTCGTAAGTCCGTGGGAGCGTTCCTCGGACCCACGCACGCATTCTTCCCTGCGTGGTCGGTACCCGGGAGCGCTCACTAGGCGCGAGCGGCTGAACGCAGCAACTCCGCGTTAGCCGCCCTCCTCCCGGGGAAGAACGGACAGCCTCTAACATAAAGCGATTAATACATATATTAATATTATAAAGCAAAGTGCAAATATGAACAATGAGAGTAGATACAAGCAACTTTACCTAATAAAGTGTCCCAGAGGGGATGGACCAGAAATTTACATCTGGATTAACTGTGCTAATGAATTTTGAGTTACATACCTAAACTGGATCATAGTTAAACATTTTAAATATTAAACACTTTAAGGAATTCACAACATAAAGATTGCCAAAAAATGCTCAAAGACAAAGATGATGCAAGTTTAGTCAATTATAAATAATTAAAAAATATTATTAAATTTGGAAAAGGCATCAACACTAGACAAGCTGAGGCTGATATGTTAATACCTGCCAACCTTGTGGGATTTTTATGTGCAGTGATGTCAAACGTAATGTAAAAAGCCATGTAAAAATTTATTTTGTTGAAGTGCCTAACTTAATAATGAAATGGATCGGGGGACTTCAAAAAACATTCTGAGAAACAGGCAATGCACAGACAAATAAACTGCCACTAAATAGAGTGCTATTGCCTGGAAATGTTTTTTCTGGAATAACATGTCATGAGCATGCTACAGAGTGTTTCTTTTTTGTGTATTTCTCACTCCATTGGAAGCTCTGTGACAGAAGTCCAACATCAGAGTAAAAAAATAGCCTATATACTTAGAGTGCGTTTTTTTTTTTTGTTTTCTCTCTATTGGCTGTGGAGATCTTCCATAATATGGCTCAGTGAGCTTCTTTCTTCTTTAATCCTTTTGAGTGAGTTATATGATAAGTAACATTAGGTGCTGAGCGCTATAATCCACCAGACTGCATTTCTATTAATGTACTGTATGTCATCTGCCTGCATGCTTGCCTAAATCTGTTACTGACTTTTTGTCCACACTGGTTGATAGCAGAGAAGGCAGGAGCAAACAAGGTGTTTGGTCGAGAGGGCCAGGAGCAACCGGTGTTTGTGTGTGTGTGTGTATGCGGTCAAAAGGGCCTGGAGCAACCAGTGTGTGTGTGTGTGTGTGTGTGTGTGTGTAAGAGAAGGCCTGGGGCGACTGGGGTTTGTATGTGTGAGTGTGTGTGTGTGTGTGTGTGTGTGTGTGTTTGACAGGGCCTAAAGGAATCTGTGTGTGTGTGTGTGTGTGTGTGTGTGTGTGTGTGTGTGTGTGTGTGTGTGTGTGTTTGTGTTTGTGTGTGTATGGTGGAGAGGGCCTATTAGTCAGGAGCTTTGCTTATGTTAAGGATCATATCAGATTTTCTTTTTCTGTTTTGTAATTTCTCATCATTAACTTTAGTTTGATTCACCTGTTTTACCTGTCAAGTTTTTTTCCCTTGGATTTTATTGGTTAACTTTGTCTTTTAAAACTTCAGAGTTAATTTATTGTTTTAGCCTGTGTTGTATTCATGTCACATTTTGTCTGATTTGTTAAAGCTATGAAAGACTAGAAGGCTATAGCCTGGTCCATAAATGAAGATATGCATGATGTTATTATGCATCTCTCTGTCAATGAATGCAAAAAAAAGTATTAACAAAATTTTAGGCTGGAGAAAGAAAAGGTCACTTTAAAAAATATCTTGATCTTGAGCATGTAAGATTTCCAAAATACCCCCCCCCCAGATGTTGAGGATTTCATGCAGCCTGACAAAGACATCTGTAAGCATGGCAGGCACATTGTTCAGCAGGGAGTCATGGCTCCATCCCACCAATTTGGGGCTTTGTGATTAGAGAAATAGGAGTGTTAAAGCTGTGCTGGAGACAGTAAATATTGCATCAGCAGGCTTTCCAAAGCAGGTGATGTCAAGGTGGCAGTGTTCAGCATGGCTAAAGACAGGACTGCAGAACCTCTTCCATGTTCATCCAAAAAACACCTGGGAGGACACAGATGAAAAATGTCAAGTGATGGTCTTACAGCAATCGAGATATAAAACATGAGTGGCAATATGATGGACAGCTGAGGAAGAGTTTTCATTTGCAGAAAGCTTAGGAGCCACATGTATATTGGCAGAAAGAACTTGAGACACTGTCATCCCCCTCTCTCTGTCCAATTTATATTGGGGCCCAGTGAATAAAGAGCGGCTCATACAGTGTGATGTCATAAAAGCTCCTGTCTATCCTGTATATCCCTATATACTGTCCCTATATTGCTTATATATATATATATATATATATATATATATATATATATATATATATATATATATATATATATATATGTATGCGGCACGGTGGCTTAGTGGTTAGCACGTTCGCCTCTCAGCGCTAGGTATTCCCGGTTCGAATCCCCATCTGGGTGGAGTTTCCATGTTCTCCCCGTGTCTGCGTGGGTTTCCTCCGGGTTCTCCAGTTTCCTCCCACAGTCCAAAAACATGGATCAAGTCAATTGAATTCTCAAAATTGCCCCATATAAAGTGTGTCTGTGTGAGTGAGTGTGTGCCCAGCGATGGATTGGCGCCCTGTCCTGGGTCTATCTGCCCAGCGCTCGAGACGTTCTCCCCTGGATGGGCGTGGGGAACCCCACCGCGACCCTAATAGAGGATAAAGCGGGAGATAATGAATGATATATATATATATATATATATATATATATATATATATATATATATATATATATATATATATATATATATATATGGGGCGCACGGTGGCTTAGTGGTTAGCACGTTCGCCTCTCAGCGCTAGGGATTCCCGGTTCGAATCCCCATCTGGGTGGAGTTTCCATGTTCTCTCCGTGTCTGTGTGGGTTTCCTCCGGGTTCTCCGGTTTCCTCCCACAGTCCAAAAACATGGATCAAGTCAATTGAATTCTCAAAATTGCCCCATATAGAGTGTGTCTGTGTGAGTGAGTGTGTGCCCAGCGATGGATTGGCGCCCTGTCCTGGGTCTATCTGCCCAGCGCCCGAAACGTTCTCCCCTGGATGGGCATGGGGAACCCCACCGCGACCCTAATGGAGGATAAAGTGGGAGATAATGAATGAATGAATGAATATATATATATATATATATATATATATATATATATATATATATATATATATATATATATATATATATATATATATATATCCTATTTACTCATTCAATAAAACAATCTTTTTCTCAGAGTTCATACTTTTATTTTTGCACACTGATGCTAGTCACCAAAATGTATACAGTTCCATGCTCATAAAGATTTATGCACATTTTTGACCCTGTGGTGAAAATATGTTAGTCATAAGGCATAAGATGAACATTTAGGGTTATAGCTGAGGAAGCAGCAGGCACTTTGGGTGAAACAGTCAGCTAAATACAGTTGACAGGCTGACAACTCTCTTAGGGAGGTCAAGAAGCAATCTTCCATAGCCTACAACAGCCACCTCTGTTTAATATAGTCTTGGCGTATTGCCCACATAAATTTCCATATTTTTCCATGTTAAGTTCCCTTATGTTTAGAAGGTGGCATGCCCTTATGCAGTAGTGAAGGTTAGAGTTACAAAGCTGAAAGGACAGGAGCAAATGTAAGGCACCCCATTTCATAAACTACCCCACAGTAAAAACATATGGTTCGAGTAATGAAAGGAAACCCACATTGTGCTGTTAGAAAACTGGGATATGATGGACCACATACATAAACCATAAATTCATTAAAATGTTTTCTACTTTATCTCAAAGTTAATACCATAGCACACAGTTCTGAGGTCTAGAACATTCCATGTCTCATCAGCACTAATCATTAGAGCATTATGAGCTAGACTCCAGATTGGCTCAGCAGGAGGAGCGAAAGCACTAAACACTGATCTTTATTAACACTAAAAATAAAATTATTTACTTTTATTGCCACATTCCTCTGGTTCCTATTTTACAGATCATTTCACCCAGTAAAAAGCCAGAATGACTTCCATGCTCACATTAGGTCTAATGTACATTTTAAGGACAAAAGTGCTGGTACACACCTTTCAATTATAAATTCAGATGTTACTGTCATTGTCATTAGAACAAGTAAAATATGTCATAGGATATAAAAGCACACTCTCTTTAAAATATAATATTGAAAAAAATTTGGTTTTACATATTAGTAAACATGAAAAACATCTAATCCATATAGAGTCAATTTAGTAAATTCAAACTTAGATAAACTGCACATGAGTAATTGAATTCATTTAGAAGAATTATTACAAAAAATTAAGCCAGAATGGTAAATTCATGGAAACTAAACAAACCATGAATCAATGGCTTGTAAAAAACAAAACAAAAAAACATTTAGCACCAATTACAATGTGAACTGTGGCTAAAGCACTTATTTCCAGCCACTATGATCATTTTTCATGATAAGTTTTAGTACACTAAGATTTGAAATATGCATATATCACAAATTTAAACATGCAAAGTTGTGGCATCATAGTTTATATTGTTTGTAATACATATTTCTATAGAGAGACATTATACATGACATGGCTGAACAATATATAAATAAACTAAATACAATAGATATAGATATACGCTACACTTTAGCCTATTTTTTCCACGGTATTTAATTGTCATAACCTACACCTTTATTATCTACAGTATTTACATTTATATTTACATTTAGTCATTTTATCCAAGAAATGAGAACAACACAAGTCAGTAGTTACAGAAAAAAAAGCTACACTGTAGAATTATAAAACCTGATAATTATCCTTTTTTCATTTCAGGTATTTGTGGAAGAGATGTGTTTTGAGTTGTTTTTTAAAAATGCCAAGTGACTCCGCCTTATGGACAGTGTTGGGACCATTTTGCAGTGGTGAACGCTACAAAGTGAGAATTAGCACCATCAACAATCAACACAATCAGCGGCGGCAATCAACACTAGAGCGAAGTAAATGAGTTGGAATGTATTTCATATTTCAGTATAAACATCATTACTCACATCTGTAAAAAATACCGGTTTTCAACATCAATCACCATTATCTTGCTAATTGTTTATTGTTTTAAGGTGGCTCATGCTAAAAACAGTGCTTAAAATTCTCTTGGATTAACACATAAACACTTTAGTAAATGACAACAAAGATTACTTTATTAAACTATAAACAAGAATAAATTCTTCAATATAAACATTTTATAATAAATGAAAAGAATTAAGCAGATGAAATACTGATGTTTGAGGCACTTTATGGCATGCTTCTATAAACTCAAATTTTTTTATCAGTTTTTTCAGTTTTTTTCATTTTCTACACATTTTTGTTATTAATCATTTTTAATTCCTCTCACATAATCTTGTCGTCAGGTATCCGGTCTGCGCCTTAATTAGGCCTTTTCTCATCTCAGTGTCATTGGGCTTGTGTCACTTAAGATAGATTTCATCTATTTGTGTAACATGAGTTTCTGCTTTTGTCTTTAATAAATCCTGCTGTCATTCTCACATTTTCCCTATCCTTCGCATCTTACTAAAATCATATTTAACAGGATGTTAATTGGTAATAGAAAAATACATTCACAAAGCAAAATGAACCAACCATTAAAAGAAAAAAATTGTATGTGCTTCAGCTTTAGTATGCAACCTTTTTGGCTGGAATCTGTTGTTTTTACATAACAAGATGATTAGAAGTTAGAAAGGTTAAAAATTTCACAGCAAGGTGGAATACAGAATGTACAATAACGATTAGTTTTAAACAGTCAATTTCAGTTGCAGTGCCAAAATAATATGATTAATGATATATTCACATACTCAAACCAGCTCAAATAACTGTAGAAACTAGCAGTCATTTAAACTGAACGATTACAAGAATTTCTTTTAAGTATAGCTTTTGTACATACACTTATTGACTTATTATACTTTTTTTAGTTCCAATTACCATATAGATTGATTTTTTATTTCTACATTTACAGACTTTAATGAATGGAATATAAAATATGTGCAACAAAACATACTGAAATATCATAAATCATAACATGTCCAATATATGTCACCACTGCCATTGCCACTTTACTTTTTATTCTAATGCTACATTGTTCCTTTGCTTTTTTAAGCCCTTATTGTTTAAATTGCCACTTTATTTTTCTTCATATCTACAATCAATAAAGTATTCTGATTATGATTCTGACTCTGATTTAAACATCTACAAGATGGAGGTTGATGTGTCCATGGAGTGTACAGTGACAGTATACAGCGTTTAAAAACTCCAGCAGCACTGCTGTGTCTGATTAGCACAACAGTTCTAAGAGAAATAGTACTCTTTTAGAAATACATGTTATTCTAAGAAGATTTATTTTTTAAATATTTTTTCTATTCTTCACAATTAAAGTCTCATGGGTTACTGGAGCCTAGCTCAGCTGTCATAGGGCAAAAAGCAGCGAAACCCTGGCATAGTCAGCATTTTATTGCTGGACAGACACATAGAAAAAGACATTCAAACAAAAATGACAGTGTAGCATCTTAATTTTAACTTCTAACATATTTTGGTTTAAAAGCTTAATGTGTTTTCCAAAAATAAAGTACTTTTTTATTATACCTGTCTTTTTAATCTATGTGCAAGTTGATCTGCTCCTGTATGCGAGAAAGCGTCTAAAGTGTCTAAATAATTTTGATAATTTACTATGTATTACTATTATGTATAAATTATATTTGATTCAGTTTAATACAATTATTAATGCTGAAACAGTGAATTCTTTTTCAATTAATTTTTTCCCTAAAAAGTTTGATCAAACAAATGATTCATGAAGATCCTTACAATTATTCCTTAATGATAAAGACATTAACATCCAATTTCCATAAATTTTTTAATTGCAAAAGTTTGTAAAATAATTTGCAAACACAGCTGATATCATAATAACTTTAGTCAACCAGCTAATTCTGAAAAACTATGAATTTATTATTTTTGAAAATTAAGTGATGGTGAATGATATATTACATCTGCACTATAGCTGACATAGTATATGACATGTAGGGTTCTTGGGTTTGGAGGGCCTGAAACTACTGATTTATTTAGGGACTTGGTTTTAACTGTATCCAAAACTTAAAGGCCCTTATTTCAATATTAATATTTGGTGGGTTTCACCCTAATTCATCATAATAATGCATTATTTTGGGTTTTTCTCATATAGATCATTCTGCAGAATTTTGTTGGATCATTATGCAGTAAGCTGCAATGCAGTAATTATTCATTATTCATTATCTTCCGCTTTATCCTATATTAGGGTCGCGGGGGGGGTTCCCCATGCCCATCCAGGGGAGAATGTTTCAGGCGCTGGGCACACACTCACTCACACAGACACATTCTATATGGGGCAATTTGGAGAACTCAATTGACTTAATCCATGTTTTTGGATGTGGGAGGAAACCGGAGAACCCGAAGGAAACCCACGCGGACACGGGGAGAACATGGAAACTCCACCCAGATGGGGATTTGAACCGGGAATCCCTAGTGCTGAGAGGCGAACTAAGCCACCGTGCCATGCAGTAATTATCCATCCATCCATTATCTTCCGCTTTATCCTATATTAGGGTCGTGGGGGGGTTCCCCATGCCCATCCAAGGGAGAACGTTTCGAGCACTGGGCAGATACACCCAGGACAGGGCACCAATCCATCGCTGGACACACACTCACTCACACAGACACGCACACATACACACTCTATATGGGGCAATTTGGAGAACTCAATTGACTTGATCCATGTTTTTGGACGGTGGGAGGGAACCAGAGAACCCAGAGGAAACCCACGCGGACACGGGAAGAACATGGAAACTCCACCCAGATGGGGATTTGAACCGGGAATCCCTAGCGCTGAGAGGCGAACGTGCTAATAACTAAGCCACCGTGCCGCCCATGCAGTAATTAAATTGTTGAAATTCATTATAAAAATAATTATCTTAATAAAGAAGTTAATTAAGTTATCATGCAAATTTTTGGAAAAACGGAATTTTGGAAAAATTAATACTTTTGTATTGTGTCTCTGATAAATGCGTCTCTTGTGTCTTTTATGATAACCTGAATTATTGAAGATTTCAAAATTGAAAATTTATATTCTAATTTAATCTGCTTTCAGCTTTGCAAGATGAAAATGGCACTTATTTATTATGAATTTTCATTTGAATTATAATATAAACAGTTTGCTAGTCATATTATTGAGTTGATTTGCCTTTTCCGAAGAAAAGCTGTTATGCTTTTTGTTCTGTGGCAAGCTGCATCTATATCCTGAAAAATTACTTCATTACCAAACCTATTTTCTTTTGATAAAATGAGAAAAGAATCAAGAATTTTAATGTCCACCTGAGCACTGACTGATGCATTGATTTATCTTCCTGAGTCTTTTACCTAACATGAACCTCATATCATAAATGAATGAGAAATGTAACTGTATATTTCAAGTTGTCATTTTAATGTTTCATTAGGGCAGACAGTTCCAGCATTATCATCTGCACCAACACCGATTAACAATTCACTGCCAAGAATCCATGACTACTTACCTGTAGCCCACTGTTTATTTCTTTACTAGTTTACTACTGTAGATGTAAATCCCTGTTCATTTAGCCAGCTATCTACAGTCATGTCACAAAAAAATCTATATTTGTCCATCAAGCTGTTTAATATTTATTTTATAGAGCTATTGCTTTATGTTTTGTTTTCTATTGCTTTGATGACTTTTTGTATGTTTTACTTTTATGACCATATATATATATATATATATATATATATATATATATATATATATATAGTCACATCCTGTCCATAGTCCCCCAGAGGGGAGCGGCTCCGCCGGGAAATCGCGGACGCCGCTCGCGCATCATGAGCGTCTCCCGGGATCCGGCGACGTGTAGACCACAGCGTCCGCCGGTCTAGACGGAGGGAGACGCTCCCACGAATGTGACCTGCGCGGAACGCCCGCACAGCGACACACCGTGGCAGAAATGCGGGAAGGAGGCAACTGGAACACCGGGATAAAAACCAAAACTGAATTTATTAAAAAGCGGTGCCGAAGCACCAACATAACGGGGATAAATGAACAAAACGTAACGTTGGGTAGAGTAACCACAAACCAAAGACGTGCTCAGAATTAGGGGAGAAAACAGACTAAATAGGAACCCCAACTAAACACGTGACAAAACCAACCAATCACCCAAGTGAGATAATGAAAAACCGAAAACGAGGGACAGGTGCAGCAGGTGCTCGTTACATATATATATATTTGAAGTAATTTGTTATTGGTTCTTAAAGCAATTTTATAATCTAAACCATGGTTTTAATTGACAACTATATTTTTGGGACCATGTTTTCTTTTGATCATTCACTTTAAACTTCACTATTGCCTTTTATGGGGTATGTCTTTGACACATTTGACTGTTCAGTATTAAAATACTTTTTAAATTTAGATTTCTTTCATGTTTTGGTAAATTTTCCACAACACTATACTAGAATTGTCTGCTGAATCTATTTATTAAAAAACAACCTTTTCATCATGAATGAATAAAGTTATATATTTTCATAATAGAGACTGAATGTTTATCGCAATTGGACACACTGTGATACTGGAAAGAATAAATAAAAAAAACATAAATAACAATATAAATAACAATAATAGTTCTACATAGATGCGGAAACAATTTAGGCCATCACCATCCATTTTGAAGTTCCTTCATTGCCCATTTTATCAGCTTCCCCAAATATATAGGAATTATATACTGTAATTGAACTATATTTTGTAATTTAAAAAGTAATCCCAGCAAATAATAATAATAATAATAATAATAATAATAATAATAATAATAACAATATGCTACCAGATGTTTTCCCTTAATACTTGCAAGCAAGGGTCTGAATAATAAGTAATTAAAAAAAATGTTTTAAAAATTTGTATTTCATTTTGTATCTGCACTAAACTTCATTAGGTTGGATTTTGAAGTCCAGAGCGCTGTGATATACCACTACAATAGCCCCAGAGGCACTCAGCCACGCCTCTGCATGTGATCATGACAGCATAATATTCTTTTTAATCATTTAAACCAATAATTAGCATTATTTAACACAATCACTTGATGAAAGTGAATACCTTGAAAAAGACTGTTTAGGTTTGACATAGACGTGGCAGGTAGTAGGAGTTGCACCTTAATCTAGGCTAACCCCGTTACAATTATTACCTTCACCTTGGGTCAAGCAGCCCCTCCGTTATTTCACCCACACTTAGTTATGAAGTTATGAAGTCACTCATGCAGGTGATTCTCATCATGTTTGATTGGCATGTGACATCAAGGTACCTGTAGGCATATCCATCACTCAAATAATACCTGCTCTGTGTTGACCCTGTGGTGTTTCTATCCATTAGGGAATAGTATAACAGAGACCAAAAAAGAATGCCACTCCTTCATTGCTCGAGCAGTGTGTTTGGGATCATTGTCATGTTCCATCTTCAATGCTCTCAGTGATGGAAGAAGGTTTTGGCTTAAAATCTCATAATACCTGGCCCCATTGATTCTTCCCTTAACACGAAGCATTCGTCCTATTCCCTTTGCTCAAAACAGCCCCAAAACATGATGTTTTTCACCCCCATGCTTCACAGTAGCTATGCTGTTCTTGGAATGCAACTCGGTTTCATCTGATATTCTTCTACCAGTCTTCTTCTGGATCATCTATATGCTAAATAATTTTAAGGTCCTAGCCAGTCTCCAGACCAGTATGGGCCTAGCCAGTCTCCAGACCTCAACCCTTTTTTCCAAAAAAATTGTGGAGGGAGTTGAAAGTCCGTGCTGTCCATCAACAACTAGATATGATATAAGATGACTTAAAAAGACATTATTGTGACTTTAAATATCTAATTATATATATAAAAAACAATATATATATATATATATATATATATATTGTCATGAACTGTCCGTTCTTCCCCGGAAGGAGGGCGGCTAACGCGGAGTTGCTGCGTTCAGCCGCTCGCGCCCCGGATACCGACCACGCGGGGAATATAGCGTGCGTGGGTCCGAGGAACGTTCCCACGAGTACGGCCCACGCGGAGAAGATGCGCAGCGCCGTACCGTGGTTGTACGCGGAAGGAGAGTCCAAGACACCGGGATAAAATCCAAAAGGTAAATTTAATAAAAATTGGTGACGGGACACCAACAAAAATGGGGAACAAACGAACAACACAACACTGGGTATAAAAACCGCAAAATAAAGACGTGCAACAATTAACGGGGAAACTAAGAATAAATACAAAAGGAACTAAACACGTGAACAAAACAAACCAATCACCCAACTGAAATAATTAAGAAGGAAACGAGGGACAGGTGCCATAGGCACCTGTGACATACCCCCACCCCAAGGGTCGCGCAAAAAGGGAAAGCGGCCCTAAAACAAAAGAAAATAATATTAATAATAAACAGTACTGAAAAAACAAAGAACGGGGGGGGGGTGTAACGGTCCCTCCGGCGCTGAAGCCTGTTGGCTGCACCCTGCTGACAGCGTAGAGCCCGGCATCTCGCTGCGGAGCGCGGATCGGCGTCCTCCTGCTGCGAGGCGAAGATAGCGCCCCTGGCTCTCGGAGTCTGCGGCTGGCGGACCCTGGTGCTCGGGGTCGGTAATGGCGCGGTCCCCGACGCCCAGACTCGGCAGAAGGCGGTCCCCGGTGCTCGGCTTCCTCAGCGGTGCAGCCCCTGGTCCTCCAAATCAGTGGTGGGTGACCCCTGGTGTCCGGAACTCTCCAGATATATTTGGCACGTCTTTCTGTCATGAACTGTCCGTTCTTCCCCGGAAGGAGGGCGGCTAACGCGGAGTTGCTGCGTTCAGCCGCTCGCGCCTAGTGAACGCTCCCCGGATACCGACCACGCGGGGAATATAGCGTGCGTGGGTCCGAGGAACGTTCCCACGAGTACGGCCCACGCGGAGAAGATGCGCAGCGCCGTACCGTGGTTGTACGCGGAAGGAGAGTCCAAGACACCGGGATAAAATCCAAAAGGTAAATTTAATAAAAATTGGTGACGGGACACCAACAAAAATGGGGAACAAACGAACAACACAACACTGGGTATAAAAACCGCAAATTAAAGACGTGCGACAATTAACGGGGAAACTAAGAATAAATACAAAAGGAACTAAACACGTGAACAAAACAAACCAATCACCCAACTGAAATAATTAAGAAGGAAACGAGGGACAGGTGCCATAGGCACCTGTGACACACATATATATATATATATATATATATATATATATATATATATATATATATATACTAATGCATTGTTTTCCAGCTAGGAATGATAACAATATTATAATTATTTAAATTGAACATATTAAAAATAATAATCTGTTGAATAATTTTGCTAAAACATAATGTAATATGTAAGTACTTAGCACTGTTACTAAGCAACAACACACAATAAACAAATAAAATAATTCTCTCAAGTCCAGAGAGAGAAGCTTAGAAACTGAGGACAGTGATGCATGTGATTACAATCACAGTTCTTACAAACATAAATAATATAAGCTGCTTATATTGTGGCGCATAGTGATTAGATACATTTTTAGTTTTTAATCTATTTTACTTGTGTGTAAACTTTTCTGGTAATGTGAATGTGTATATCAAAAAGTCACTGCTTTTAATATCACATAACAAAAGCTCCTAGGTTTGATTACTGGTCAGATTTATTGGTTTTAATTGTGAGTGACCAGCCCTACAGATGTGATGGATGTACATTAATTACATCATGTCAATAAAGCTTATTTCTGTCTTGGGAAATCCTGTCTCCAGTCATCATTGTTTCCCATATTTGTAGTATCTTACCAATTTTTGCACTACACGCAGTGGGAAAGCAAACTATGTGTCATTGAACAAGAGATGTAAAAATTGCCCTCACTCTTGGACTGTTTTTCCTAATGATGCAGTTAAGAATTTATAAAATGGATTGTTGGATTATGGGATAAAAATAAACATTGCATCAACACCCTGAGTGAACTAACAATAGCTTTTTTTCCCCTGATGACAAGGAAATAAATAAATGAATAAATACACACATAAGTAAACAAATAAGACAATTTGATGTTTGGAGCTGATATGGATTTCTAGCAGAAAGTATATGAAACCCATTTTAATTTGCTTAATTTGCATTAATGGTGTATGTCTTACTTTTGTATTGATAAAGGTGGAGTTGTTTAAGGATCACACTGTAAAACACCAAGAATAAACATAGAAGCTATAGGAGAAACTTATCATTTTCCTCTGCAGTATTGCATCATTTATCTCAGTGGTTGCTAAAATTATACTGGCTGAATTTTGTTGTCATGCTGCTCCCTGGTAAGTAGTGTGAGATAGACAAAGAAGACAGGTTAGTAAAATAAGCATTTTAATTAACATGATAGAGAAAGATAGTCAACACACTTACTCAGAAGACTAACGTAACTCAAATCAATACATGACGAAATACATGTGTAGGGAATGTCTATGACTAATTAAATTTTACAGAGCTAAATAATGACAGACATTAAATTGAAGAAGATATATTTTATTTAGTTTAGTAGCTAAATGATTAAACATAAATGCAATATGGCCTGTGGTGAACCCAGACAAACCAGTGACATCATTTGAGGCTTTAACACATGTCTCCTGATTATTAAGCATTGTGTAACTTTATCATTTTTGCATGAACAGACTTTAAAGGAGGACATTGCAAAATAAGCTTTTAATTTCTAACACATTAGCCACTTACTGAGTAAGTTAATGTGATATATAAGATGCAAATGTTTTTGAAGCAATTTTGTTTATTTGTATTAATACAAATGAAAAACTGTCTTTGGAATCACCTGAACCTATACATTACCAATCACATATTGAAATATTAAAATTTCATTCATTTATTTTAAGAATTGCTTTTTCTAATTAGAGTATTAGTGGGTAATTGATCCTATCAGGCTGCCTACTACTCAATTATTATGCTTTATTTTCCCTACCTGCTTTCTGTTTTACATTGATGAGCTTCTCATTCACAATACCAGCAGAGCACTACAGCAGTGACAATTTTTGGACGGAACCTAAATTGGACTAGCGGCTTTGCAGAATGTTTTTTACTGAACTTGACCTACCACCTAAGGAGGATGAGTTCCCCACTTAGCCTTGGTCCTCACAAGGTTTCTTCTTTAAAACTTATGAAGTTTGTCCTTGTCACTGTCACTTAGAACACTGCAATGCTGCTTCGAGAAAAAGTACAATTGTAAAAAATTATTTGTATAAACAAATAATCTTGAACTTTCCCAAGCTTTAACTTTATCATGTTACTATGCATACTAAAAACAAATTGCATCAAGACACCCTCAACATTTTTGCAGAAAATTTTATGTCATCTTTTTGTAAATTTTCCCTCCAATTTGTCATTGTTTATGTCACCCGTTTCAAATTTTATTTTAGTGATTTAATTGGTTTTGTTTTATATAAAAACATCTCCTTTTCCCTGCGACAATGAGGTTTAATATTTTGGTATGTGTCAGCTCTATTGCTTTAATGTTTGGTCATGAGGTTCTAGAGACCTCACAAAGTTTCTTTTGGTTCAAGCCCTCCAATTTCCACACACTCTAATAAGGAAACAAAGCTTTAATGTTTCCCTAAATATGGTTCAGTGGGTTTTAGCTAGACAAGCTCTGCCCAAAGCTTGAGACTTTTAAAGAATTTTTGATCTACCTCATGCCTTTAGGATGGCTAAAAAAATGCTTGTAGTTACTGTTAACACCACTGAGGGCACTGGAGCTTTTAGCACTGCCGACAGCAGTTAAGTTACTCTTAACACTACCAAAAGCATCATCAAGTCAGAACCTTTGAGTTTGGAGAGCACTCTATGTACTTCGTTGGTTAGTGAATTATCATTTTAGAAAGCATTTTTACTCTGTCAACTCTATAGGTGAGTCCTACAGTTTGGAAAAGACAGTTTGTTCTGCTGACTGCATAACTGAACACTGAAGAACAAAAATGACTATGTGATTCCATTATCCAGGAAATGCCCTTTTATTGCTTTTTTGTTTAAATAAAAAAAAGGCATCAACACGTAGATACTGGAATAAAAGAACACATGTAAATAACACAACACATGACCTAGGAATAGACATAAAATCTTAATGAAAGCACAAAAACCATAACAAAATGCCGTTGGATAGCTTCATAATGAGCTCCGCCTCTAGAGCCCCCTGTAGCAGTCGCCACAATATGTTATTTCCAAAAATGTCCCTTGTTCTATTGACTCTATGAATAAGTTTGAATATGTTTATTCAAAAAGCATTTTTTATTCTATTGACTAGGATTCCTTGAAGTTTGAAATCCTGAGGACAACAGCCCCCCCTCTCCCTGTTTGTCTAACCCTTAGGCGTCATCAGGCAGCAATGGATATGCATTACAAACCCATCCCCCCCCCCCAGCCTCACAGGTGAAACGCTACACAAATCACAATTGTTAACCAAAAATGAAAAGCTTTAAAAAAGCAAACCTAATTGAATCTGCAACATCTGCCAAAAGTACACCTGAGGACCACAACAGAGGACCACTGGAGGTGTAAAAAGTGTTAGATTGGAAGAAAAGTAATTTCAGTGTGTGGGCTATTTTATGGAAATAAAAACTGATATTTTTAATTTTATTTATGCAATGAAACTTTAGCACTGTGAGCACCTTTAATGAATCCGGTATCTAGATGCACTACGGGTCATTAGGATAACAATGGACACAGCACAGGGGAGTGGTGTAACTGCACACATATTTGCACTTCAAAAATGTTCTCTTTTGTGTGCATGTGTGAATAGAAATTTTATATTTTGTAATATAATTTATAATAATATGTTTGTATTATGTTTGTTTTCATTCATTCATTCATTCATTATCTCCCGCTTTATCCTCTATTAGGGTCGCGGTGGGGTTCCCCATGCCCATCCAGGGGAGAACGTCTCGGGCGCTGGGCAGATAGACCCAGGACAGGGCGCCAATCCATCACTGGGCACACACTCACTCACACATACACACTCTATATGGGGCAATTTTGAGAATTCAATTTACTTGATCCATGTTTTTGGACTGTGGGAGGAAACCGGAGAACCCGGAGGAAACCCACGCAGACACGGGGAGAACATGGAAACTCCACCCAGATGGGGATTCGAACCGGGAATCCCTAGCGCTGAGAGGCGAACGTGCTAACCACTAAGCCACCGTGCCGCCCTATTATGTTTGTTTTACTAAACTAAATTCTAAATGTTTGGTTTATTTTATTTATATATTTTTATTTTTATTTAATATTTTTATTTATTACTTGTCTCTTGTGGTTTTCTGTCTCAATGTCACCTGATGCATCAGCATTAATATTCAAACAACATAAAAGGTAGATTAGTATCGAAGCAACTAATAAAATGTTGTCTTATCCAGTACCCTTCCTTCCTCTTCACCCATTGCTAGGTTAAGATTTATTCTGCTTTAATGTGGCTGTCCTCTTGCAGATTGTCTTGTGCCTTAGGGAAATTTTACTCCCTGAAGTGTGTGACCCCAGTTGTGTTCCCTAGTTTTTAATTAGAAGCCCATATTTTATTTCTCATATATTTTCTATTGTGATTATGAAACTACCAGACTAACCATCTGGGAAATATAGAAATAGATTATAAAAAATATGTACAGTATATGTACAGTATATGTTGGGATTCAAATATTTGTTGATCTCTATATATATATATATATATATATATATATATATATATATATATATATATATATATATAGGTCTAAGTTAGGATCTAAGTAAACACACTGTATATATATATATATATATATACTGTATATACAGTATATATACACATGTAGAGTAACCATGGAATGGTTTGTTACATTTGTACTGTCAAAATAAATCGCCTTTCATTTGGCTTTTACTTTCCCTGATTTAGACTATATTAGGCAAAAATTAGCTACATTTGCAAAAGCTGTGACTTACTGTTCATGGCTAACAGACAATTTTAGAATTGGGCAGAAAAGAATAAGATTTATACACTGTCATGCTAAATCTCTGACAGCAATTCCAGAGTCAGAGAACTTGACATGTTAAAAGGAGCCTAACAAATGAAGGAAGTTGGATTTGCAGCATGGACTCAATTAAGCAGTCTGTTATGTGGAACTGCGAATGATGCAAAGGCGTTCCATCAAATCCTCAGGACAGTTTAATGACCATCTGCGTCCATGGGCCGTTTCCATTTTTACACCCACTAATTTTATAAAGAGTTACATTAAAAAAACTACAGGCTACCAGGCTTCTACGTTTGGTTTATGAAACTGAAATAAAATCTAATGGATAAAGAAAAAATGGTTGATTTATGTTTGTTAGAACATCACTGATATAAGCACCTAGGAAGGTTTTCAACTGAAGCCTAGTAAAATCATCATTCATATACAAATCACTGAATTTATATATGTATATATATATATACACACAGAGAGAGAGAGAGAGAGAGAGAGAGAGAGAGAAACATTTAAGAGTATTAGATATTTTAATCCACCTTCTTTATCAGACCTACTCTCTGACAGTTGGATAAAAATAATTATATACTAAAACACAAAATGTACTAAACAAATAAAGATTGAGTGGGTTTGAGGGGGTGGAAAGTGGTGTATTAAGCTATCAAACAAAACAAATGAATAAAAGCAATAGCTGTGATTAAAGATGCAAAAGTAAAGGTTTCCTTTAATTATGATTCAATAAAATGTATTATTTATAAATTGTTGCAAATTTATTATTCATTATTTTTCACTTAATCCTGTACTAGGATCTTATATAATGATGATTTAGATCAACCAAATGCCTTTGGACTGTGGGAGGAACCCAAGAAACCGCAGAAAACCTAGGTAGTCCACGTATTTGTCAGACTCGCCTACCTTGGAATAAAGCAGCTGCGCATAGGAAGCACAGAGCCGCCGAGCTTTAACGAGCCAGGCACACAGGTAGCAGAATAAAAGGATTTATTAAAGTTGTAGAGACACCAAAAGCATAGAGGTACAACCCGACGAGTGACATAAAATAAACGACGTGCACTGATGACGAGGAACTCAGGAAATAAATACAAAAAGACACCCGACCACCTGCACAAAACAAACCAATGACAAGAACGAGTTAATTAACTAAACTAATGACCAACGAACGTTAATTAACTCAAAAGAACAAAAGAAATGCAAAACAGGTGACAGGTGCCCTAGGCACCTGTTACAGTACCCCCGCCCCTACGGTCGCGCAACGGGGAAACGCGACCAAGAAAAAAAAAAAAACAGTCCCGGGGGGGTCCTCCGCCCTCCTTGAGCCAGCGCCCTCTGCGAATGAGGTGTTGTGGACGCCCTCTGACTGCGAGGTCAGGTGGGCAACCTCAGGCGGATCAGGAGTGGGCCACGCCCTCTGACTGCGTGGTCCGGTGGGCACCCTCTGGCTGCGTGGTCTGATGGACGCCTTCGGCGGACGAGGAGTGGGCCACACCTTCTGGCTGCGTGGTCCGGTGGGCGCCCTCGGCGGACGAGAAGTGGGCCACGCCCTCTGCCGGCATGGTCCGGTGGACACCCTCTGGCTGCGTGGCGAGGCGGACGCCCTCTGGCTGCGTGGCGAGGCGGACGCCCTCTGGCTATGTGGCGAGGCGGACGCCCCTGCTGCTCGGGCTGGGCAGCGTGCGGCCCCTGCTGCTCGGGCTGGGCGACGTGCGGCCCCAGCTGCTCGGGCTGGGCGGCGTGCGGCCCCTGCTGCTCGGGCTGGGCGGCGTGCGGCCCCTGGACAACGGGCTGGGCGGCGTGCGGCCCCTGGACAACGGGCTGGACCTTGGTGGGTTTGCACGCTGGCTGGACCTCGGCGGGTTCGCACGCTGGCTGGACCTCGGCGGGCACGCACGCTGGCTGTATCTCGGCGGGCACGCACGCTGGGTGGCCCTCGGCGGACACGCACGCTGGCTGGACCTTGGCGGGCATCGCGCTCAGCAGCTGCGCAGCGCGCACGCTGCGTCTTGGCACCGCGCTAGCGCGCTCTGCATCTGGATCTCGCCATGGGGGGTTTAACAAACTGGACTGGAGCGTCAGTCCAGAACTCCTCAGAGTTGAGGAGGGTGCGTATGGGCAGAATATGCCCATACAGGTACGACTCGCCCGCCTCATCATCGGAAATCTCGACCAGGTCGAGACCTTCCCCCGCGCAGAGCGCCTCATACCCATACCTCCACAACCACTCATCATCGGAGTCGCAATACTCTGACATCACTCTGTTAGAGCCGTCCTTACGGCTCAGGGACGGCGGGCTGCGCATAGTGGCGCACTCGCGGACACGACGGAACGCGCTGCGAGTACGAGGTTATACGGCCCCCGCAAAAAAAAAAAAAAAAAAAACAGCTTACCTGGGCACTGGACTCCCCAAAATGACTGTCACGTCGTTCTGTCAGACTCGCCAATCTCGGAATAAAGCGGCTGCGCATAGGAAGCACAGAGCCGCCGCGCTTTAACGCGCTGAAGGGAGCCAGGCACACAGGTAGCAGAATAACAGGATTTATTAAAGGTGTAGAGACACCAAAAGCATAGAGGTACAACCCGACGAGTGACATAAAATAAACGACGTGCACTGACGACGAGGAACTCAGGAAATAAATACAAAAAGACACCCGACCACGTGCACAAAACAAACCAATGACAAGAACGAGTTAATTAACTAAACTAATGACCAACGAACGTTAATCAACTCAAAAGAACAAAAGAAAGGCAAAACAGGTGACAGGTTCCCTAGGCACCTGTTACAGTATTCTATTTCTATTTCTATTCTATTTGGTCATTTAGCAGACGCTTTTAGCCAAAGCGACTTACAAGTTGAGCACAGGGTTCATCACAACATCCCTGGAGCAATGAGGGTTAATGGTCTTGCTCAAGGACCCACATTGGTAACATCTTCAGTGGACCTGGGATTTGTACCCCCAACATTCAGATTGATAGCCCAACGCCCTAACCACTGAGCTACCACGCTACCATGTATGTGGAAACTACACCCAGATCGGGATTTAAACCTGGATCTCCAGCGCTGATAGGTTGACATGTCAACCACTATGTAGCCCCCTGTTCCGTGTTACATATTCACTACTTTATTTTATTTATTTTCCTCCTTCTCTATGTATTTTTGTTTTTTAATCGCGTTTATTTTGCTTTCTGTTAGTCTTTTGTGAATCTTTTCTGCTCATAAATAAAATTCTGGCTACCGTCTTTATGTACTTACTGCCAACTGTTATCAACTGTAGCCAAATGGTAACATAAGTAGAAGTTTGACCTGAAACAGTGACAAACCTTTTTTTTCTTCTTTTTTTTCTCCCACACAGAAAATTTACAGAAAACATAGCCGGTAAGTCAGTTACCTACCTCAATTCTTTGGGTCCAACTTCACAAATCAGTGTTAAATTAACACCACCACTGTCACACAGACATTGTCATAAAAATAAGCATAGTGGTTTCTTCTGAAGAATCATAGACCTAACCAGAAAGTTTATCAAAATAATGATTATTAAACTATTTATTACTATCTCATAAATTATAAATACCATTCCAACTACTGCACCAACAATACATCAGAAGGCCAGTGATCCCTACAATCCTGTTGTAAAAGTAAAATAGTAAAAAAATAAAGTGGCGCTCACTGAAACTGGCACACCATGACTGGCATTGTACATGTTGAGACATTAGCGGGAGACCAGTTAAGACAAACTGATTTGGCCAGGAACACTATGCATGAAGTAAAGATCTATCAGTTAAAGAGATTAAGAGCTCTGGTGTCTTTTACTGCAGCTTTTACTGCATAATACTGCATGCTCAATGCTGGGCTGTTGACCATAGTCTCCTGTTGTAAGCATAATTGACCACCCATCAAATATGCCTAATGTAAAATGCTTACCACTGTAGTAAAAGCCAAAAGTGAAGCTTCAGAATTAAGTAGTACAGTACCAGATGCAAGTTTATGATAATAGAAAAAATAGTTCTATTTAATTTTGGAAAGATTTGACTTTGAACTATGTTTTTTTTAAATTTTGGCTTCAATTTTCTGCACAACTCCCTGTCAGAGCACATCAGATATTAGGAGGTCCTACCTCTTTTTGGAGTTGTGGTTGTGAGATATTGAACTGCTTTTAGGTTGATACTGCAGCTCCAATCACAGGGAATGGAAAAGCAATTTTACATTTGGGCAGGACTAAATGCATTTCTGTCAGCTCCACCCTCCAATCATCTCATCCTTCTACTTCCCTTGACTTGTGATGACCTAATTCAAATGCAAAAAAAGCTTTTTTACTCTTATATAGGGTCAGAACAAGCCCTCCGGTAACAGGCTGATACAAAGCCTCCGAGCTTCATATTGACCTCTTCCCACTGCTAGCTTAGAGGCATGGAGCAAAGAAAGACTTTAACAATTGCAAAAATATTACTTGGTTGTATATTTATGCTTTAAACACCAGGTAAAGATTTCATTTAACATTGCTGTTATATATATATATATATATATATATATATATATATATATATATATATATATATATATATATATATATATATATATATATATACATATATTATTTATTAGTATTTTATTTACACAAGAATTTTATAATTTAACAACATAATTATTTTTTTTTTTTTCCCAATTTGTGGTAAAGCTGTGCCATAAAATCATTATTTATTGTTGCCTTGTATTTTCTCCTGTTGTTTCATTTAAAAGATCAATATTATGACCTTTGACAGCACCTTATCAGCACCATATTTTTCCTTTATTTATTTTTATTTACAGTTAAAAGTTTATTTACATTTTAAAGTCTCTGCTTACACACACTGAAATGTGTTTTTGGTAAATAGAGTTAACCATGTGGTCCTGAATAACAGACAATGCGTGCTATAAGTAATAATGACTAAAATTTTCTAATTTCAGACTGAGTGACAGTAACTAAGTGTTTATTAATGAAAGCAATTAAACTTATTAAAAACATATAAACAAAATCTAGCTTACTAGGCATGTTAGTGAGTGCACCTTTGTCACATCCCTTGACACAATGAAACCTAGAAAGAGGATTTATCAATCACAAGAACGGCTTTATTCACAGATTCCTTCTGTCCTGTGTATGGGTTAATGAGCTTGTCTTAATCTGCTCCATATGATCTTTCTGAACCCTGCGATGGAATCTCTCTTTTTGAACTGAAGCAATTATTAAGCTAAGGACCTTTTTTCCAATGTCTTGGCTCAGTTTGGGATTTTAAGGCTGCAATAATGGAAAAATTATAATTTACCTCTTTTAAGAGGCATCCTAAAGCAGTACCTCCTTAGTTGCAGTCTGAGCTTGTAAGACGCTTAGAAAATAAGAGTTCATTTAAATGCAGCTAATAACTCTTCAGTGCATTTATCCCAGCATTTATCCTGCATAAAAGGAGTGATTATTCCTTTAGATTCTAAAAGACTTTCAAATCATTTATTTAACAGCGATAGAGTGTGTAACACACGCTATAGGTAGCGTAGGGCGAACAGTTCAGAGATGCCGGAAATGGAATTTTCCTTTTCCCTTCACTTTTATTTACAGTATTTACAGACAGCTATTTACAATATATATATATATATATATATATATATATATATATATATATATATATATATATATATATATATATATATATATATATTTATTTAGTAATGCACTGATCAAAAGATAACTTCTTATTATAAGCTTCTGCAGAAGCTTATAATAACCATTGACCGCCAAATTATACAAGTTATTCTCACAATATATGCTCTCTGTGCGGGCGTCTACACCAAGGGCAAAAAAATCTCTCCACTCCTGGTTGCAACACGTTTATATCAAGAAAGCTCTGCCCCCGGGGTATACTGAACATCAATTTGGAATCTACTTACTGATCACGTGTGGATTTCTCAAAAGTGTCGTTTCGCTAAGTTCTTCGCAACTTCATACTTAAGAACATTTTAAAATTTATGAGCCTTTCCCGAACACATCCGTAACTTATGTTGTTCTTATCGCACAGAAACACTAATAAACACTAATATTATAATAATAAATACTAATATTATCACCTGGAATTTGGTAATTTAATCACGTATTATTTTATACATTATCATTATTTTATAGATATCTTTAATTTCCAGATTTAAATTGCACATATGCATCAGGTAGGTTTTCAACAGAACGCAGTAGTGCCATAATTGTTGTATGTGCTATGCTACACAACATTGCAGTTGGTGCTGGCTTAAGTCTTCCTGATGAAGAATTTGAGAATGAAGAGAGTGAAGATGGCATTCATGTTCCTGCCAAATACAGTTTATGCCTGATCTATTAGTTGAATTGCAAGCACTGATAGTTTGTGATACATCCTCTATTTTCTTCTTTGTTGGTGGAACAATCTTGTGCTTTGGAAAATAATGTAATATGTGTTTTTGTTCTACTTAATCAAGCTTATTTAGTTTGCTTCCAGAAAAGTGTATATTACGCTGTTGGTTTGCCATGCTTCTGAATAATGCATTCAGGTTAAAAGTGTACCTATTGATAAGCTTGCTTGGTAAGCGATTGGTCAAAAATTGGTTGTTTCCCACTTTTTATAACAGTAGCCTAATTTAAATATGATTATTTATTGTTTATATAGTTTTTTTTTTATATTTCCTGAATTAATTGTTTATTTTTTGTGCATTATAATAAGAGATTGTGTGGTAATCTGTGATTCAGTTTTCAACTGACAGTGCCTTTTCAGGGGAGGAGTATTCAAAAAATGACTTCAAAGTCTCTCTTAGTCTAGGAGACTTAAGAAGGCTTTTAGGAAAGCACCCTAAAATTAGCATCCTTATAGTCGTTCTTAATGTTTTTCGTAAATCGCTAAGAACTAAAAAATACTTTAGTTTGTTAGTAATATACACAAGTCATACTTTCTAGCTATTCCAACATTGTTAGTTTTATGTGCTTAGATAACCTTGCTATAAGCAGAACACAGGTGTTCTGCACCCCTCGATTTCCCAGGTAGATGAAAAGCATTGCTTTAACAGTGCCTATTCTTTTAGGCCCTAGCAGGTCAGGGTCAACCACCAGTAGGTTTGGTAAGTATACGTTTTTGCATGTTTATGGTGTGGTGTATCATCACATTAAAAATTTTCTTTATTGTGTGATCTTGGTTTAATGTGCATTTGAGATATTATTTCTTAAAGTTAATACACTTTTCATCTTCAGGTTTTCAATATACAATTATTGCTGATTCTCTATTTAGCTGGTGTTTAATTTAATGCATTTTTCCTCACTTTCGGGGACTGAAATTTAAACCCAAAACTGTATCAATCCAACACTGTTGGAACAGTTGGAAAGCTGTCTTTTAATAAATCTTTAAAAAGAGGTTTTGTTAAGCTGCACAGATCAAACACAGTCTAATAAATTGCTGTATTTAACCCCCAGGTGCCCAGAACATAAGGCTGGTAATAAGATGAGTGCAAAAAGACATAGAAACATATGGAGGATCTGTAGGTAATTAGTAGGACTATTAATTAAAGCTCTATAAATATCATGGTAAAACATTGGCTCTCTTTTTTAAAATTGCCAGGATGAAAAGATGAAGAACTAAAAGTTACTGAGAAAAAAGTATGATTGAGACTCTCAAGGATTTGTAGGTTAAGCTCCCATAAGGATTCTTGTGGTCTTTGCTTACAATTGTTGACCCACACTCTGTGATTTTGATTGAGTATAACTCAAAATTACATAGTTGCAATTTGCATGGAATAGTTTACAATAAAGAAAAGCAATATAGTATAGTGAAAATCCTCTAGGAAATTATGCAAGACATCACTGAAAAATGAATAAAATTTGTGAAAAGTGGCAAGTCCAGTCTGCATAACCAACTATAATGATAATAAAAATGTTTACATTTATTCCCCTGGTTAATTTGCACTTATAAGCAAATCAAGCTTAGTAAAATTTGGTTCCCTTCCTTACCAATTTTGCAAGGTAACCTACACACAATTTTAATACTATGTATTTTCTGTACATACTGCAGCATTGACAATAAAGTACTTTGAATTGACTCTGGTGCCAGATACAAGGTTTTAAAGTAGGGACAAAAAAATCTGGATGCTTATGGCTACTAGGACAGATTTATTATGCCACTGGTTAAAAACTCATGTATTTATGCATAGCCCTTGTTGCAGCCACCATAAGGGGATAAAAACTAATTTAAAGAAGTTTAGCCTTATTAGTAAGATTAATCTAAAAGTCATGAGCATGAGAAGTGATTGTAGGAATATCCCACTGACTCAGTTTGTGTGTGGATATTTTTTCTTGGCTCTAGAGTTAGAGAGCAGTGAAACAAACTATAAAATCAAAATTCACAATAAAATAAGTGTGTAAAAAAAAAAAAAAAAAAAAAAAAAAAAGGTTTACGAGAGTATAACAGGGATTTAACAAGGGTAACAGAGGGTATAACAGGGATTAGATGTTTACAGATTTTTACATTTTTACATCTTTACAGAAGGTACATTTATTATCTAAGAAATAATCACAATTATACAATTATTATGATTATTATGCAATATTTAACTTTACAAAAAAGTTCCAGAAATCTCAAGAACAATGCACAGTTTTTTTTTTTATGTTTGTCAGTGCAGGTCTTTTGCTGAATATAACTTTAAATATTTCGTTATTTTAGATAATAGCCCACTTCTCACAAACACTTGCTGTATTGAAAACCCAACTCTTACCATTACGTTAGACCAATAATGTCACAAATCACTGCTGGTCCCGTGTAAAGTTGTGATAAGTGATGGAAGGAGCCAGGAAGCAATATAACCAAATGCGGTTTTAATAAAAATATCAAAAAGACAAACTTACAGGACTGGGTCACTGGAGAACACATAAGATAATGTTGATTCTTGTGCAACTAAAGATAAACAAAATAAGAATAAATAACAAAAACAGATCACATGACTGAAAACTGCATGAACAGAAGGGCAAATGGACACACACAGTTATTTAACTTAAACAAGGAGGCAGAGTAAGGATAACAAGTTACATCCATCCATTATCTTCTGCTTTATCCTTTAGTAGAGTTGCGGGGGGGTTCCCCATGCCAATCTAGGGGAGAACGTTTCGGGTGCTGGGCAGATACACTCAGGACAGGGTGCCAATCTATCGCTGGGCACACACTCACTTACACAGATACACTTTATATGGGGTAATTTGGAGAGTTCAATTGACCTTGATCAATGTTTTTGGATCGTGGGAAACCCACACGGACACGGGGAGAACATGGAAACTCGCTAGGGATTTGAACCGGGAATCCCTAGCGCTGAGAGGCGAATGTGATAACCACTAAGCCATCGTGCCGCCCAAGGCTAACAAGTTAATTAACTAAAATAGACCCAGGAAAATGAAAAAGAAAAGAACTTGAGGAGTGACGTGTCACTCTGCCACACTGGCACACTGACTTGCTTTTTACATTTTTGCCTCCACCATATTTCTAGCAATTCTCCCAACTCCGACCGGTTTCAGTGACCATAGCAAGACCATAGCAAAAATCAACAGCTGCTTTGTGTTGTTGTCTCCTGTAGCCACACATGTGCTGCCAGTATAACTTTATTTTGTTCCGTGGGAGTTGCGCCACTTGGCCTAAAATTCCAGCTACCGGCATAATATGTATTTTCTAATATACGTTACCATGACAATTTTAAGGCACTCTTTCCATCAATTAACCGCAAAGTTTTCGGTCACAATTAATTGCCTGATCCCCAGTGTAATGGTAATGGTAGCTCAACAATAGAGTGTCAGTTTTAGGCAGATCCTTTCTTTGAGAATCAGTAATGTGTCTCCTATTAAAGGAACAACTACGACAGATCAGCTGATGGTCACTGCCATCAAAAAATGCAATGACGCTTTGGAATTCTTGGTAGAGAAATGGATTGTCTCCACCTAAAGAAGGTATGTCGTTTTTTACTCTGACTGGATATAAGCTTGTCAAAAGCAACCTCACTATCTCATCATGCAAGCTCCATTTGTATCACATGTCGCAATCTAACATGAAATAAAGAAAGAAGCACAGGCTCAATTCAACTTCTGCTCGAATCCAGAGATCTTAATTCCACCCTGTAATCAACTGCTGAATGCTAGAAATGATGAAGATCAAACACTAACTCTCCGGCCTACTAAGAATCTTCCCTTCATGGTTTGGAGAAGTAAGATTGCCGAATGCATTATGCTGTCAGATTACAGCATGAAGTGTGAGTACAGACAGAAGTGAGCAGAGGTCTTTATTGATGCAAAATATATCTTTTTCAACTAAATAGCCACCAAGAGGACAAATATAAACAAAATATTTTTTTTGGTGATGACCACCAAACATGCCTCAAACTGAAACAAAAAGGTGGTAGAGGTTTAGAACTAGAGGAACACATAAAACATTGGAAAACATTCAGTTAAGTAACTCAGAACCTATGCAAAAAACTTTTTAAACCCAAATTTTAAAATGTTATGCAAACAACTAAATGAAGCACATGACCACTAATTATTGGGACAGCATGTAAAAATTAACTTTTTATAAAACGTTGAAAATTGGTGGTCTGGCTGTAAACGGACTTCAACCCTATAACCAGAAAAAAACAGAATCAAAATACTGTCCAAAGATATTTAGTTGGACTCGTCCACTACGATTATGCCAGGGTGACACTGTAGTGGGTAAAGCACACAAGTGCACAGGGAAAGAAGAATGAAAGAGAAAGTTATGCCTCTGCCAAATGACCTCCCACATTATTTTTCTTTCATTTGTCCTCACATCTTATTTCGGACATGTGCAGAAAATGCAGTAAATAAAATAAATAAGTAAATAGAAGTTTAATTGACCTTTACTATCTACCTGTAAAAATCCATCTCTAAAGCAGAAATTCTCAAAAAGACAAAATCTTCTTAATTATATCTATTGTAGGAAAAAATAAGCAAGCATTGTAAATAAATAACATTTTATGTAATTACTTATGTAATGCTCAGTCCATCTATCAGTTTTTACAATTTGTTTATATTTTGTATAAGTATGTATTCCATGATTTTAACCTGGTGACACTTAACAGAAGACTAATTTGAAGTCTAATGAGGTATCATACCCATTAAAGAGGCAAAGTGCTTTTATTAAAAAGAAGACAGAAAAGAAAATGAAAATAACAGTGTAAATTTTTGAAAGTTTAGTACCTAAACCACCATTTTAGGTAAAGGATTTTGCCCATTCGTCAATTTTCTCCATTTATAACTTAAAGAAAAACCCTATCAAAGATGACAAAATGTCTAGGTTAAATCCTGCAAGAAAGTACTGCAGTACTATAATTACAGACAATACACTGTACAACTTAAAATATTTTACTTTATTGCTGAATACATTTACAGAGGCTCAAAAGAAAAGGTCATGACTGATGGCCAATCCCATACTCTTAATACAAACTTCCTTAATTAGATTTTGTAACAAACCTTTGATTGGCATAGCGGCAACAGGAAACCCTTTGGGATCTTTGAACACAAACAACAATTATGACCTTTTCTCATGATTTTTGTAAATGACCCTGACTAGGCCAATTTTAATTCTTTTTCATCATCTCAAGAAAAGTGGGGCACCACCAAGACTGGGGTCTTGATTAATTAATGACTGTGGATTACATGCAAGAGGATAGGAGGGGAAAGAAATACATTATTCCAGTCTTACATTCCTGCATTTAGTTTTCCTGGTAATCAGGCCGATCCTTGGTTCATATGATAAGGGTGGTTCAGCTTCTCTAAAATGAAACCAGGTCATGAGCTGCAAACATGGAATAATGATGGCTTACAAGGCTCATTTTAGAGTCTGCGTCTGCCACTGATTAACTGATATGAGTACATGCTTAACAAAGAGTTATAATACAGGTGTCTATAAACATTTTGTTAAGTAATGAACAGTATACCATGACAATGATGATTGTGTTGGGTTAAACCAATCTGTTAAGGTATAAATCTATACCTTAGCTTTATACAAACGAATGGCTCTGTAAGAAGCATTTCAAGGTCCTTGAGTCATGGTACTGAAGTGTGTAACTAAACCGTTTTTTTCCAAACAGTATACATATTGTATATATTACAATAGAGTAAAAATAAATTGCAACAAAATAAAAAAAAGAATATCTCATAAAACATACATTTAAAAAGTGTTATTTTCCAAGGCAGTTCTGTTTTTTGGTGATTAATGTCTAAACAAAAAACGAGTCCAGCATACCTTGATTTGATAACTCAAGGTGAAACAGATGGCACAGGCCTGCAGCTCACACAGTGACCTTTTTTTTCTAAAAGGTTGGAAGCAAAAACTGATAAAGGCAAGAAAATAAGAAATATGGGAGGAAGAAATGCATTCATGTGTCTTCTGCATGGCACTATCAGCACCTCGGCTTTGCACAGCCTGGAACAGAATGTTTCCACCCATAGCCAGCGCACAACCCTGCCAAGATAAGAGCTGCATTTGGCCAGCTGTGGAACTGTCAACCCGCACAGGAACATCCTGCCATCTGGCCTCCTTGCTTTACTGTGCAGTGAGCCGCAATGCCATGTAGCCGTCCACCTGCTCTCTGCACCAGCGGCCACCAAGGACCACTGAACATCACAGCGTTTACGCTGTGCAGTTTAGCAGTTTGAGCGTGCATGTTTAGTACATACAGTATGTTGTATATATGCACATGCCTGGCCTGGTTAAATGACCTCTTTGGAAGATTGCTATGATAAGGGTAAAAAAAAGTATAAGTATGAAATATAGAACGATAATGGCTGTGACCTCTCCAAGGACAGCGATCAGCAAACATTGCTTAGCAGGGTGTCTGGAGAAGCTGGGGAAATAAAGGTGATAAAGAAGGCTACCTTTGTTTTGTTAGATGTTTAATAAATGGCCTCGGAGATGCAGGTTGTTTCAAACAGATTTTAATGCAAGTTACTGAATAGACAACCAAGTGTACAGAAAATTCATCAATGGCGGGCAACCACGATTGATGAGAGAGCTTTCTCAAAGATCCAGCTTCGGTTTATAAACCTTAGGAGGCTGTCCTTTTCCTGTACACAATCTGTAGGTAAAAGGAAATTTTTTCTGCACCCTTTTGACAAACACCCACAAACATCAAAGCAGCTATTTCTTTTATCCATGTTGTAATCATTGTTGGTCTAATGATGCAAAAATATTTTCACAATTTATATAACACTCATTGCTGTTTTTACACAATACACAACTAAAGTCAGATATCTGTACATGCTTTAACACAATCTTAAATATTAAAGTGACAATATTTGAAATAAAAATATATTTTTATTGCTATTATATATACACCAATGTCTGTTAAGTACAGGTGAGTGGGTGTTTTTAAAAAAGTGGTTAAGTAAGTAAAACTAACACTTACATCAACTTTAACCTCAAAGAATGGGAGAGATTTTCATCCAGGGTATTGGATGGTATTTAGATAATGTTAACCTTTCTACTTTCCTTTCAACAAATAAATTTTAAACAAATACACTTACCAATGTATATGTACAATCTATTACTGTACAGTTATTGATTTGCATGCAGTGGACAAAATGCATAAGAAGGAACTGTGAAAGATCCTGTTCACTAATTAATCTACCTATTTGTTCTGCTTAAACACTGGATCACTTTGCAGTGCTACTTAATTATTTACATACAGACACAGTGTCAGGGTCAAACCGCTACTGTCCGCAGCAAGAAGTGGAGTCTCCATTTAAACCATTTGTCTACAACAACAGAAAAGGCAGATAGAAATAAATTTACAAGAATTTTAATGCCCTCTGCCCTAAACATTTGTGGGGAAACAACATAATTATCTTCAGTTTTGTGTTTCTAGTAAAATGTGGACATAATTAATGTACACCCACACTCTTGCACGTACTCAGTTGTTAATTAATTAAATACATTGGCAATTGGGAGACAGTGGAACAATTTATATAATTCATACATATATGGGTAATGTTCATAAATGTTTTAAACAAAATGTCAAAATGGAAAGTAAAAAGAAATGTGTCTATTTTTCTGAGAAACAATGTAATTGTTGCAGATGCAGAGATACCTCAATAAAATAAACTCAAAATAACATGAAACCACAGTTATTTTAACGACGCTAAAAATAAATTTAAAAACCACAAATTTCAACTTTTCATACTTTTTTAATGATAAACGAAAAAATACAAACCATTAAAATAAATCATTAAAGAAACGAGGGACTCTAGATTAACTAAAATGTGAGCAATGTTCAGAAAAAAAGTTTCGGTCATCGCTGCAATAATGGGATGATTAAAAAAAAAAAGGGGGCAGTGAAGCATGATTATCCAAAGCCAGGCTTTGGGTAAACAACATTATTTGTCATTATTTTCTTTTTTATTAACATATTTGTTAATTTGTTGGGAATGTTAATTATTCTTGTATACACAGATTACAAAATCTTAAGTTAATAAAAAATATAGCTGGTGCAATTTATGAATGTTTTATTTAAATTAAAAGCATTTTGGGGAAAACCCCAGTGATTTTTAAGGCGTTTTTAAAAAGGGTAAAAAGTCAATGTAACAGGATTTATTGAGGTAATATTCAAAATCAGTGACATAAACCCTAAAAAATATCGCGAATCTGCAAAACTGACGTAATCCGGAGACTGATACCTCCATTGGAGCCACTGAGAGAGTGTAGTGGTAAAGTGGAAGACCCGTCCAGATGGTTTCTGTAGACCGGATCCAGGGTCCTACAGAAATACGACAAACATTAACTAGTACGTGGCACGAAATCGTAACAGAAGCCGACTCAGAGCAGTCCAAGGCCGGAAGTGAAAACTTTTGTTGGAAGGTTGTGTGAGTGTAGTTCTTATAGGCTGGAGATGGGCAGGAGAATGAGAGTCAGCTGATCTTAATGAGTGGGAGAAGAGTGATAGAAAGGTGTCGAAAGGCGATACGAATAATGTCCCAAGGAAAGTGAAGGTGTGTGTGTATGTGTAACATTACCACCTTCTGAAAAAGGCTCCAGAATGGCCTCGGCATGGCGGTTGATCCCTAGGACGAGGAGCAGGTAGGTCCGGATGGTTCGTATGAAACTTCCTCATGAGTTCAATGTCCAAAATGTCCTCTGCCGATACACAGATTCTCTCCTCAGGACCAAACCCCTCCCAGTGCACCAGATATTGTAGCTTACATTGGTGCCGGAGGGAATTCAACAAGGAGGACACCGAGTAAAAATTTGGCTCGTCACCTTCGGAAGACTCCAAGTTGGATTCCCTCTAAGTGGAATCCAGTGGACCAGAGAAAAAAGGGTTTAAGCAACAAAACAGGAAGTAGGATGGAAGCGCAGGTAGGATGGAAGTTTATGCTGAAAAGAAACCTCATTAATGACTGCCACAAAAAAGACCCAGAAATTTAGGAGAAATTTAGGAGAAGCACTCAGAACACGAAGAGTAGTCTTTTTGGACACATTTAGACACGTTTGGACTAGTGCACTACTTCTTCAACCTATCGATGTACCTGAGTCCATACCTCCCCTCTATGAGTGAACCAAGCATCCACAGCAGGTGCCTTCGTGGCTGTCCTGTGCCATGGGGCAAAGGGCAGTTGATAACCCACTACGCATTGGAAAGGTGTAATTTATGTAGTGCTGAAGGGAGTTTTGAACAATCTCTGCTCAAGAGTGATAATGAGACCAGTCCAAAGCATTATGATGTGCGTAAATCCTTAAAAATATGTTAAGCTCTTGTTGAGAGCATTTGCAGGCCTCATTGGTCTGCAGGTGAAATCCCGAGAAGAGGTTAATGAAGTTGCCTAATTTTTCAAAAAACAGCAGACATAAATTGAGAACCTCGATCCAAATTGATGACCTCTGGAATACCAAAAGAAATAAACACCTGTCAAAATAAGAGTTTAGCTGTCTGAAAGGCATATGGTAGGCCCTTAAGGGGGAAAGGGAAAAAGGCATGATAACTGATAAGATTACCGTATAGCCATTCGAAGAGGTCAAACCTGTGATGAAATTGAGCGCTATGTTGGACCAGGTTCTGTCCAGAATAGGAAGTGGATGTAATTTACCCGCTGGTAGTATATGAGGAATCTTACAAGTGGCACAAATAGAAGATGAGAGAACGAATCTTTGTACATCCGCTTGTAACGACTCCCACCAGTATCTATGCAATATGATCTTGCATGCAGCACCCCCGGGGTGACCTGTACAAGGAGAGGTGCGGGCCCAAGTAATAATTTTATGGCAAGTAATTCTTGGTCCCCAATCCCATAATTGCATTTAGCAGAATTAAACTCATTAGAAAAATAAGTAATTGGACGAGCTCGTGTCAATACCTCAGTGGTTTGGGATGCCCCACTATTGGAGGCATCTACCTTCAAGATAAACTGCCGATTGAGTTGAGCGAGTATGGGGCCAGTATTAAAGCTTTCTTTCAGCATATGAAATGCCTGGTCTGCCTCGACATTCCAGCACAAGACCTTAGGGTTGCCTTTAAGACTGGATGTAAATGGCAGAGCGTTTCTACTGAAATTCTTGATAAAGCATCGATAGAAATTCAAGAAACTTCGAAAACTCTGTAAATCATGAGGAGAGGAGGGTGTAGGCTAAGCCACCATGGCTTTGACCTTCACCAGTTCTATTTCTATCCCCTTAGGCGAGAGAATAAAGCCCAAAAACGAAATGGAACTCTGATGAAACAAGCTTTTTTCCTGTTTTACATATAACCCATAAGTGATGAGGCAAGACAGAACCCGATGCTCCAACGCAATATGCCATTCCAAATTCTGCGAAAAGAAATCATCATTAATAAAAGCCTGGAAGACAGTTGGGGCATTGATGAGGCCAACATGAAGACACAGTTCTCATAATGACCTGAGGTGGTGATAAAAGCCGTCTTCCATTCTTTCCCCTCATGGATACAAACCAAATTATATGCATTTCTCAGGTCTAATTTCGTAATAATCTGCACCATTCAAATGCTCTAATTTGGATGGCATCAGCGGAACCAGGTACAGGAAATGTTTAGTAGCTTTGTTAAGTTCACAAAAATCTATACACAGATATATTTCCCCGTCAGCTTTGGGAACAAAAAAAAGAATCTGCAAGAGAATGAGATGGACATATAAATCTGTTGTGGAAAGCCTCAGAAATATAGCTATTCATGGAACGTGACTGAGAGTGAGTAAGGACGAGTGCGTGGCAATTTGGCCCAGAGCACAACTCGATCGCACAATCGTAGTGCCGATGAGAGGAAGCCATTTTCAGAATACTACAGACAAATCGGGATATGCTTTGGGTACCTGAGGGGAAAGTGAAACCAGAGGGGACATATTGGCCAGAGAGAGATGGGGATGTGCGTGAAGTGTCAAACACTCATGAAAGCAAGGAGAGGACCATAACAGGATCTGAGACCATGAGCAGGAAATGGTGGGGTTGTGCCGCCGAAGCCAAGGCAAACCTAAAATGATGGGAGCAGAAGGAGAAGAGATAACTTATAACTCAATATATTTAGAATGATAAGCACTAGAAAACAACAACAGTGGTAATGTGTTCTGTGTGTAACGGAACCAGGGGGTAGGGGATTGCTGTCACTAGCCTGGATACAGATGTTGAAGTCAAGTTTTCTTATCGGGACTGCCTATTAATGACAAAAGGAACTGTCTATAAAGTTGCTGTCGGCCCCTGAGTCAATTAGAGCCACCGCTGAAAACAATCTAAAAGAAAATTCAATCTGCATATCTAGTTGCAGATATGCAGATTGAACTGCTTCAGTGTGTTGTTGGCTATCTCGACTACAATGAGATTGGCAGTTTTTAAAAGTCAAATGAATTGAAACTGAGCGATTAATTAAAACATTTTAAATGTTTGGAACATTATACATGTTTTTGTATGCCATAGGATAGGGTAAATGCTTCCCCGGTATGTTACATCAACTGTAAAACAAAAGTTGAAGTGTGATGGTTAAGGGGCTGTTTTGCTTAAGTTGGTTACTTGCACAGGGTGACCAGAACACTGAACAACAATGACTACCACAGCCCTTTTGAAGCTTCATGTAATCCTTTTTGGACTACACCTAGTTGGTCAGGGGTTATGTTAGCAAAACAGTTACCCACATCCTTCAAGGTTATGTCAAAACTTGGATGGTAGGCTTTATAGAATGGAAAGTAAAATTTCAAAAGCAAAAATCAGATGGAGTACAGTATATACAGTTGTGATCAAATTTATTCAACCCCCACTGAAATAAAGTGTTTTTGCCAGTTTGACATTGATTTGGATCATTTCAGTCTTCTTATTTACAATTATATCAAAGAGGCACTTATAAATTAGACAAATATAACATAATATTTATGATGGAATAACCACAAATGTCTTTACTGTGCTAACATCATTATCAGTTTTATTCAACCCCCTAGTGACATTATTTTTTAGTACTTAGTACAACATCCTTTTCCAGTTATGACAGCTTTCAAGCGTGAAGCATAGCTTGAAACAAGTGTCTTGCAGCGACCTATGGGTATCTTAGCCCATTCTTCATGGGCAAAAGCCTCCAGTTCAGTCACATTCTTAGGCTTGCGCACTGCAACTGCCTTCTTTAGGTCCCACCAGAGGTTCTCAATTGGATTTAAGTCTGGTGATTGCGATGGCCACTCTAGAATGTTCCAGCCTTTCATGTTCAACCATGCTCTAGTGGACTTGGATGTGTGCTTCGGATCATTGTCCTGTTGGAAGGTCCAACGTCTCCCAAGCCGCAGGTTTGTGACTGACTCCATCACATTTTCCTCCAAGATCTCCTGGTACTGAAGGGAATTCATGGTGCCCTGCACACGTTGAAGCTTTCCTGTACCATTGGAAGCAAAACAGCCCCAAAGCATAATTGACCCCCGCCATGCTTCACAGTAGGCAAGGTGTTCTTTTGTTCATAAGCCTGGTTCTTCCTCCTCCAAACATAGCGCTGGTCCATTGTCCCAAACAGTTCTAATTTAGTTTCATCTGACCACAGTACACTGTCCCAAAACCTTTGTGGCTTGTCCACATGACTTTTGGCATACTGCAGTCGACTTTTCTTGTTCTTTGGAGTCAGCAAGGGGGTGCGCCTGGGAGTTCTGGCATGGAGGTCTTCGTTATGCAGTGCGCGCCTTATTGTCTGAGCTGAAACTTCAGTGCCCACATCTGACAGGTCTTTTTTCAGTTCCTTAGCAGTCACGTGGGGATTTTTCTCCACATTACACTTCAGGTAGCGCACAGCAGTCGTGGTCAGGATCTTCTTTCTGCCACGACCAGGTAACGTTTCCACTGTGCCCTTTAACTTGAACTTGCGAATGATACTTCCGATAGTGTCTCTTGGAATATTTAACAACTTCGCAATCTTTTTATATCCATTGCCATTCTTGTGAAGAGCAATAACCTCTTCTCTTGTCTTCTGGGACCATTCTCTTGCCTTCACCATGCTTGTAAACACACCAGTAGATGTCTAGAAGGAGCTGAGTATCACAGTCCTTTTAAATCTGCCTAATTGGTGCTTATCATGCTTGATTGCTGCTCGTTGACATCCATAGGTGTTTTCAATACCTGATTGAAAACACTGGAATGAACCTCTGTTCTTATGAGTGGTAGTTGTAAAGGGGTTGAATAATTGTGTCAATGAAGAAATCACAAAAAGGCCATTTAATACTTTATGACAAAAACAATTGATGCTATCTTAGTTGCATTTAGTTCTTTAACAAGTCCTTGTAAGATTTCATTATGAACACAATTACAAATGTGCACTGAATTCCATAAAACCCTTCGCAGCATTGGGGGTTGAATAAATTTGATCACAACTGTATATATATATATATATATATATATATATATATATATATATATATATATATATATATATCAAAATTATGTAAAATGTAAGTGAATTTGAATGGCGATGTAAAACAAGTTTAGAAGCCAGTATGAGTATTTTAGAGCACTGTCTCTGTGCTAGTCTGTTATACAGATGGTTTAGTTCTAGGTCAGAAGCACATTTACAGTTCAAGTGCAGCCTTTGCCTGCTGTTTTTTTCCCTGGAGGTCATCTGTCCCATACGTTTTTAAGCTGCTTTAAAGAATGTGCAATACCGCAAAGTATACAAAAATGGCTTATATAAAATACACTGTAAGTGCAGGACTATGTATCTGTATCTGTGTGTGTGGATGAAAAATATGCTAAACATGACCTTAAAAAATATTTATGTAACCAGTCTTTAAACATATGGAATATCACATTCATCCATATTAATTTTAGTTATTGACGTTGAGTTGTTTTAAATTATTGTTTAGATTCCTGAATCCTGAATTTTTCATTGGGATCAATAAAGTATACATCTATCTGTCTATCTCCATCTGATTCAGAAACTGTAAAGCAGGCTACAATTAATACCAATAAATGAATTGATTTTGAATAAATAATTAATTAATATCCAAAATTCCATAGAATATTTTGATAAAAGTATGCCTAACCAGCACAATTGCCATCAGTCCTTCTCATCAATGGATCTAAAGACAACACTGGGTACACCAGGTCAGTGAATGGACTTTTCTATTTATGTTTATTAAAAGCAATATGCACTTTAAATAGGTTAATTATTAATCTTAATCAATCAGAACATTGTTAAGATTCTGACAAAGATTCTATCTGCTTCTTGTTATACATCCACAAGTTAAAATCAATCTTGTTTAACATAAAGGTCAAACTTGCAGAGGAATCAAGAAGTCACAGCAAGTGACGAATGAAGCATTTATTATAATGCAAAAAGCGTGAAGTAAACACAAAACAGCACCTAAACAAATGCAACACAGAATCTCAACAAAAGAACAGCCAAAAAACACTAGGATGAACTGCTTAGGGAAAATGCTGGGAAAATAAATGGCTAGGGAACAAGGCATCAAACATGCAGCAAAGACAGGCGTAGGGTCATGTATGATAAAGACAATCAACAGACATCCACGTCAGTAAGTGCACTAACATTGCAGAGAGCAAGATATAAGCAAGGCATTAAAGTGTAAACAGGCAAGGAGAACCCTAAATAATGCATTGCAAATAATAAGGTAAGAGTAGAGTTTTAGGATTCCGAGCGTGCAGGTGTTAATACTCATAACATGTAGAATATTTTTGCCCAGATGAGGGAACAGAAACAGGTGTGAGTATAAATTAGCAAAGATTACTTAAAAAATATTGTTAATTTCTTTCTAAACAGGAGTCTTTGGTGTAAAAAAAAATCCCATCTTTTTAAAAAAAAAAAAAGTTGATTAAAAAAAAAGATGTGTTGCTGCCATCATATTTAAAATGAGTTAATATTTGTTGTGATGCAAAATGTCTCAGATAGAATATCATATCATAGCTATTTGTTATACTGAGAATACAGTATTTGTTACTGTGTTTTTGCAAAACTGTTTTTATTACCATTTTAACACAGCAAACCATTTTTAAAAATTGTGTCTCTATGCAGTTCACTGTGGAGAAATTTCCCATTCCTAATATCAAAGAATGAATCCTTCAGTACTTCTAATATCTCTATGAGCATGAGCTTGATGAGCATCCTTTGTCCAGTCAACTCTATAAGTCACATAGAAACTCTAGATAGAATTTTTGTTTAGTTGATTGAGTTTAGAAACTTTCAACTCAAAAAGCATTATTTCTGTCAATGTTATTGTTTCAGAATCTTTTAAGCTTAGACAGTATTCTGTCTGTTAACTCTATAGTTTAGTCTAAATCCTGCAGTTTTACTTTTGTTGCCTTTAAAAGTGAATCATTAAGCATTATTAGTTCTGTTAACTCAAAAAGCGAGTATGAATATTTTGATGAGCATTTCCCTTTTAATTCCATAGTGGAGTCTTAAATGTTTGATGCCTACCTGTGTGTCTATGTATGTTTCACGAGCCTGTGTCAATAAAATGTGCTTTTCTCTCAGTCTATGCATACCAAAGGTGCCGGCAATGCATCTGTTCGGCCTAAGAGTGCTTAGCTAATTTTGTGTAGAGCAAGTGTGTTTTATTTTGTTTGTGGATGAGAGGGCGTACCTGAACCGGTCGGCAGTACAAAGAGCTGTCAGTGTTTAAGGCAGTGTATTGTGTTGAGAAAAGGGCATAATCAATGGCATTCCAGAAAGTGTCTCCTAAAGCACTTCAAAGGGTGCTCCCAACAACACTCCAAAGAACATTTTTGATCCTTTTGGCAACCACTATCTAAACACTACAAAATTCTTTTGTTTTGTCTTTTCTTTTTTCCCCACACTGGTTTTGTATGCTATTGTATGTATGTGTTATTTGCTCTAAACAACAATTAAAAAGGGTCATATACTATTTTTTCCCTGATGAAACAAAATACAGCACTGCTTCTTAATTTGAAAAAAAATCTACAGCACAGTCTTCTATAACAATATTTAATTTATATTTTATTTAAAGACAAAATTTTCTCCAACCTTCATGATCCTGTTATATGTCTGCCCCGACATAATTTTACCTACTTTAGACCTTTCAAAATATTAATCTGTCTTTGGTACTGTCGGTACCTTTCACAAACACCTAGAAAATAAGGAAAACAATTAAACCAACATGAACCAGCTCAAAATAAAACTCCATTGTAAATCGGATGGCATATTTTTTTTTGTCTAGTTCATTCTCAATGTTAAAGCCATCTATAAACACGGTGGACTGATAAACAACATGCTGTACAGAACAGATGGCATGGCAAATATATCCTCAACATAATTCATTTAAAAATCAGGTTTATTTTGGTTAGAATGCCCTAAAGCGGCCATAATGACAGGGTTGGCATGACCCCTAATGCAGACTGATATTCATAAAACAGTTGATGTATGAGCTTGTGAATAAAACGATCAAACACAATACAGTACATTCATTTTCTTGGTTCCTTTAAAATTGTTAAATCTGGCCAAACAAGTAAAGGTTTATTCACACACTGTTCACATTACAAATATACATCCATATGTACACATCTCTATTTCCAATATGAGGGTCCAGGCACTTTCATACAGTCCAGAGATGTAAAGATAAAGACATTTTATTAAAATAAGTCCATTTGTGTTTTTTCGCAAAACGGTTACTTTTAAACCTCTCTATCTGTCAGACCACACAGCTGATTCCCTCGACTCTCCAAACAAGCTTGGTGTCTTGGCACTTTGGGATGAGTCAGATAACATTGGCTGGAGAGGTGTCACTCAGTGTTAATTTCGCTCAACAGCTCAACAGCTGCAATGACATATGCTGAAACATAAATCTCACAAACGACCACATTGAAAGCTTCTATGTGTCTCTTTATGACAGGTAACCTGCTGGCTGCCCATCATTAGCTTTTCTGCAGTGTTTAAAAGGTTTTTGCATAATGTGTTCGGGCAATAGCCTAAGAGCTCTTTTGTCTTCAAGCCTCAAAACCATTTTAGCTGTGTACTCCTGAACAATAAAATGGGTCAAAACTGCAAATACTTTTTTGCCTCAACAAGAATGCACTGGTCAAAAAATTTACAATAACTAAAAAAAAAACATTTTATAATCAATTTTGGCAAATTTTAATGTTTAAATACTTGCAGACTGAGAAATCATGCAAAGTATCTTTATATTACATGTTAATTTTTTGACCAATTATTTGTTGTCAGGAACATTTTACAATGCTTACAGGGTAAAATATATAACAATCGTATTTAGAACACCTATGAAATTGCTGTATTGTAGATAGCCTTGTGACCTGAAAGTCCACGCTTCGATTCTCAGTCCCACCAAGTACTATGTCCCTTGGGTAAGGCACCTAACCCCAATAGCTCCCTGGGTGCCATGTACAGGGCATGTTTTGGTGATGGTGTAGTTTGATTTAGAATGTAGAAAACAATAAGGTGCTAAATATTCATATATTTTGCTGATAAAATTCCTTAATACTAAAATATGGCAGCCCAATAAAATGCTCAGTAATGCATTATCTTGAATTGTTTTTTTCTCCAACTGGATAACAACAAACATGTAACATAACTCTGGAAACAAAATAATTTGAGATGCACATAATTGAAATTATTCTAAAGCTGTACTATTTAACTATTATTTGATTTTGTTATTTGTCTTATCATTAGTTTACCTTAACCTCAATTTTAGCAGTTGTGCATTTGGAGTGAGTCGGTATTAAGTAACATAAATATACATTAGATTAATAATGTTTGTATTTTATGGAAACTTTCTTTTTGTTTTGATGATGTAGATTATATTGCACAATAAAGATAGAAGTAGTTTCAGTTGAAACAGTGGAAAATAGCTTGTGCTCTCAGAGGGAAGGATTGCACGCTTTCTAGCTATTAATCACAGCTGCACTAGCCAATTGCAGACATTTGTAAGCACATGTAAAAGGTGTGGACAATGTTCCATGCCATTGAAGCTGTGGCAAGAGATATCACATTACATACTCCTTTTCTGGTTGGTAGCTCACATACAGTATGCCAGCCTGATTGGTGGGAATCGGACTTTACTATAAATTGAACAACCACAATATTTCCTCAGTGGTACAAAAGAGGTGTTTGCTATGCACAAACACATGATTTGTGATAGAGTTTGGTCATTTGGCCATGATCATATTTTCTTTTAGTTGTTCCAATGGAGGCAAAATAGTGAGACTTTAAGCAAAGTTAGTGCCATGAAGCTGTAGAATTCTACATTTTTGCAGATTCTACAGTTTAAATATATTTGGCATTTATCATGGTTTTCCCTTGCCATGAAATAAGTAGAACAGTGCATCACCAGTATTAACTGTAACAGGCACTTAATCAGCAATTTTAAAGAATGTCAGCTTTTTAAAATTTTGTCTATATTTACAATTAGTCATTTATCAGACACTTCTATCCAAAGCGACTTACAAATGAGAGCACATTTATCTACTGATAATGCTATTAATAATGATCAGAATTTGACCGTAAAATAGGCAAATCTACTAATTAGAAGGAGGTGTCTGATGCCTTTTGTTCATGCAGTCTACATAATGGTGAAACGCTTTCCTGTTCTGCTCCCTCTCACTGTGTTAGAGCTTAAGGTTGCCCTTGTTAGTTTTTAAATGCACTTGTAAATCTTCATTAATGCTGCTCCTGTATGGCTATTTGAGTGTTAGGATGGGGGTCACTTGCACTTTACCTTTACGCTTAGAGACAATAAAGAATGTCCTTTTAGCTATAAAACAGCTGCTGACCTTATATATACAAGTATAGGAACAAAAATGAAAGCTAAGTATTAGAGCCATCTAGCCATATCATTTCAGTCAAGCAAACATGACATTATGTATTATATGAAATAAGGGACATGTATAACATTAGACCATTATGAATAATTCCTTTTCCTCAACCGTTGATGCACCAAAGTCACTACATGAGAACCAATTTATGCAGTCCATTGGCATGGTAATACATGTATAAAACTCTAAGCTTTAGAGATGCACTGAAGAGACTCTGAATGAGTAGCCCAAGTACAGTTGGCCGAAGACATTATCAAGTGTTCCTTTATTTTTGTCCTTGCTCTCTCAATGGCTGTTAAAGATAGTATCTTAGATTTAGAGATGAGACGGAGAACCTCAGAGCTGTTTTTTTCAGTCCAGCCAGACCTGTACACTTTCAGGCCATGTTTTTATACCAAGCATAGGTCAGAGTCTCTTATCCTGTACTGTAGTCAAAACTCTGTAGCAAAGCAGACTTTGGGTAATTTTAGGTTCGATTCACGACTCAGAGGAGAACTGGAGGGGACAGATGCTGACAAAACAACACTAAATCACAAACAGCTATGACACTGAGCATCCACCACATCTACACATCCGGGCAAACAGGGAGTGAGCTTCTGCTCACAAGTTTATTTTCCGTTCTCCAAAAAAAGCTGTTTGATAGGAGTTAGCTAGAAAAAAGGAAATGAGAAAGAGATTGAGAGAAAGATTGCAGGAGTGATCATCTGTCACCAGTCCTCGGTACAGTGAGCATGGCAAAGTAGATTTTGCTATCTGAGCTCCATGCACTCCAAATACTCCAGCATCAGGTCATAACAGAAACGGTACTGCTCCTGCAGAAAACATAGAAAGCAAAAAAATATTATTATATTATATATATATATATATATATATATATATATATATATATATATATATATATATATATATATATATATATATACTCACCGGCCACTTTATTAGGTACACCTGTCTAACTGCTCGTTAACACTTAATTTCTAATCAGCCAATCACATTGCGGCAACTCAGTGCATTTAGGCATGTAGACATGGTCAAGACAATCTCCTGCAGTTCAAACCGAGCATCAGTATGGGGAAGAAAGGTGATTTGAGTGCCTTTGAACGTGGCATGGTTGTTGGTGCCAGAAGGGCTGGTCTGAGTATTTCAGAAACTGCTGATCTACTGGGATTTTCACACACAACCATCTCTAGGGTTTACAGAGAATGGTCCGAAAAAGAAAAAACATCCAGTGAGCGGCAGTTCTGTGGGCGGAAAAGCCTTGTTGATGCCAGAGGTCAGAGGAGAATGGCCAGACTGGTTCGAGCTGATAGAAAGGCAACAGTGACTCAAATAGCCACCCGTTACAACCAAGGTAGGCAGAAGAGCATCTCAGACTGGAATCATCTCAGACTGGTTTCTTGAACATGACAATGGGTTCACTGTACTCAAATGGCCTCCACAGTCACCAGATCTCAATCCAATAGAGCATCTTTGGGATGTGATGGAACGGGGGATTCGCATCATGGATGTGCAGCCGACAAATCTGCGGCAACTGTGTGATGCCATCATGTCAATATGGACCAAACTCTCTGAGGAATGCTTCCAGCACCTTGTTGAATCTATGCCACGAAGAATTGAGGCAGTTCGGAAGGCAAAAGGTGGTCCAACCTGTTACTAGAATGGTGTACCTAATAAAGTGGCCGGTGAGCGTATATATATATATATATATATATATATTATACATTATATAATGATACATACTGAGTACTTTCTTTAGTTGTATTAATATAAGGTTTCTCCTTTTGGTTTACCTTCAAAGTTAGACTTGTGTATTCTAAAAGGGGCTTATTTGCTCAACAGTATTAAAGACAGTGTCCTGGTGTCTATAGATTTTTTATTCTTTCATTTCATACTCCTTAAGTGTTTTTTCATTTATTAATGCACTTTCTTCTTGCATTTCCCATTAGCTTATTGTGGTATTTTGTGCCCTATCATATTATTTACTGGCCACAATGCTTTGTTAAAATATACCAAACCAAAAGTTTAACTAAACAAAAGTTCACGTTAATCCATCCTGTAATACTGGAATATATCCTAAAGGATCTAAAATTAAAAATATACATATATAATTATCCTTCTATAATTATCCTCTTTATGGCATGGTGGCTTTGTGGTTAGCACGTTCGCCTCTCAGCACTAGGGATTCCCGGTTCGAATCCCCATCTGGGTGGAGTTTCCATGTTCTCCCCGTGTCCGCGTGGGTTTCCTCCGGGTTCTCCGGTTTCCTCCCACAGTCCAAAAACATGGATCAAGTCAATTGAGTTCTCCAAATTGCCCCATATAGAGTGTGTTTGTGTTCATGTCTGTGTGTGTGTGCCCAGCGATAGATTGGCGCTCTGTCCTGGGTCTATCTGCCCAGCGCCCGAAACGTTCTCCCCTGGATGGGCATGGGGAACCCCACCGCGACCCTAATATAGGATAAAGCAGAAGATAATGAATGAATGAATAAATGAATCATCCTTATATATAAACTCTTCTTAGCAGGTTTGGGACATAACATTGATTCAAAATCAAAGGTATAAGACAATATCCTAATTAAATTAAATACATGTAGTTCTGCAAGAGCTGGTGTAAACCTCTCTGCTATTACCATGATGTACAGTATATGCAAGCTGGAGGTATTGAAAGTTTTATAACTTATAGGCTTAAAAAACTGCACAATTGGAGCTACTTAGTGCAGTCATTTAATACAATTACCAAGTACAGCATTTTTTTGTGTTAGGGTTAACAGAGTTATTGTTTACATGCATTAATGTCTATGTACGTTCTATGCATCAAAGCAGGCATTATCTAGCAATAACTTACTTTGTAGTAATGGACATACAGAAAAAAACTGCATTCTAACATACCAGATTAAATTGGTGACACTTTAGTACTGTTTTATATTGTTGACACTTTCTTAGAAATATTTTTCAATAGTTAATTTGCATTTCTAACAATTGTCCTTTAACCTTTTTACATTACAAAATAATCTAATCTCTGCTCTTGGAATTAAAAAAAAACTCAGTACATACCAGTGACTCTACCATGTTAGGTTTGACATTGCGTAGCGTTTTGGCAGCAAAAAAAACATCCACAATGTTCTGGTACTGAATCATCTCCATTAGAATGGTACTGGCACAAAATGTGCCACTGCGCCCACCACCATTCCTACACAGAGCAAAGACAAGAAGCATTCAATATAAACACCTTTACAGATCTCTCAATATGAAGAAACAAGTGTGCAGTTAGATATGTATTGAGATATTCTGTATGTCTTTCTTTGGCATTTCATGTTTCCATTCTTGTGACCGCAAAAAACAGCACAGAGCCAATGATGGAGAAGGCCTGAGTGCAGCAGAATTCAGATGAGAACCTGGTGGGATAATCAATTGCAGTCAAAGACTTGGCAGCTCTGGTTACAGTGTTGCTAGTGGATTTTGTATTCAAAATTAGAGCATAATTGATTTTTATCTCTATAATCTTTTCTCTTTGCTATTAAAGAATAACTCCGTGTGGCAGCTCTAAGTGGTTTGCTGTTTTCAGGTGGCCGCTGACAAACAGCACATGCATGCAGGCATAAGTAAATTATTTCCCTCCAAGACATCTGTAAGTATCTTTGCATTTATTTGTAAATAGGATACGATTTTAGTTTGTTGTGTTTCTGACTAAAACATGTAAATTCACTGTTAGCAGCTTACTTCAGCCTATATAAAAAACTGACATGAAAACATAATATGGAAAATGATATTTGACATATAAATCACTGGATCCAAGTGTTCCATTTGTCAATGGTGTATAAGAAAAAGCACCTTGCCTTAGGTTTTGGACAAATGTATGCTGCCAAATTTGTCTGAACTTGTTTCAGCATGACTGTGCCCCAGTGAATAAGGCAAGGCAAGACAAGGTCAGGTGAGATTGTTATAAAAGAACATACAGAGCTCTCTACACTTTTGGGCTTTTGGATAAATTAGCAAGAATCCTCATTTAAAACTTTCAATTTCTTCCTTAAAACCAACAAAACCAACTTCCAAGGTTCAGGCTCAGAACACATTAAAGCTGCTTTGAGACAATAAGCTAGCAATAAAAAGCAAGCAAGTGTTTATTTTCTAATAAACTTGAACTTTTGCAATGTTAAGGTAATAACATTCCAGGTTTGATTACTGGGCAGATACTTTTTAGTATCATAAATAATGAAATATAAATAAATGAATAATAGTAGGCCAAATAGTGTCCACAATAGCAAATCCACTGGTGCTACAACTTTGGGGGCATATAATATATATATATATATATATATATATATATATATATATATATATATATATATATATATATATATATATATAGTACATATAGATTGCTATATTATATTTGATATAATTATAGTACCTATATTAAAATCAGGGGCGGAACGATGGCTTATTGGTTAGCACGTTCGCCTCTCAGCACTAGGGATTCCCGGTTTGAATCCCAATCTGGGTGGAGTTTCCATGTTCTCGTGTTCTCACGCATGTCCGCGTGGGTTTCCTCCGGGTTCTCAGGTTTCCTCCCACAGTCCAAAAACATGGATCAAGTGAATTGAGTTTTTGAAAATTACCCCAAATAGAGTGTGTTTGTGTGACTGAGTGTGTGCCCAGCGATAGATTGGCGCCCTGTCCTGGGTGTATCTGCCCAGCGCCCGAAACATTCTCCCCTGGATGGGCATGGGGAACCCCCTACGAACCTAATAGAGGATAAAGCGGAAGATAATGGATGGATATTAAAATCATCATCATCCTCATCATCATCATCATTTGCCTAAGAAGGTGAATTTATCCTAAGAAAGGCTCAATAAGATTTGATCTTTGGTCTTACCTGTGTTGTTCTCCTAGTTTGTGTTTAGAATGTTTCCAAAGAAAGGCATTAAGATGGTACAATAACTGGATTTTGGAACCACCACAGCTAATTACATTCAATGCAAAGCAGAATTGTCTCTATTGTGCACAGACACCCCATTGGGGAAACTCATTACTGCCGTTTTCATCTTTAATCTGTTTTTTCTGTTGCAGTTGAAAACTTGTAAGCATAGCTAAGTGCTGGAACAAAGATCAGCTGATAATTTTCATTTTCAACCCATCATCACCACTATACCGAGGAGCTATAAGAAAATATATATAAATCTACAAATTAGTTTATTTTTGTAATAAATAATTTAAATAGTTAAATGATTGTATTTTGTAATTAAGAGCTTTGCAGAATGAAATAATGCCTATAGATAAAGCAGTGTGTTTTTATTTGATAGTGAGTTGTTATTGATTTTTTCATAATAAGAGATACAGGTGATTTTGGAAAAGTGTAGAGTATTTTGAGAGGATTACTTACAGGCAGTGGACCACAGTACGACCCTCACCACACTCCGTTTGCCACTTCTGCACATGGTCTAGCAGGGTGAGAAATGCCTTCTTGGAGTCAGGCACATCACGATATGCTGACCAGCGTAGGAACTGGAACTGGCACACCACCAGATGACCCTCCTGGAGCTAGCCATAGACAAGAGAAATGGGCTGTAATCTATCATCCACTATCAATTTGTGAGTCTGTTTATGAGCATGTACACAGCAGCATACAGCTTTTTGCCATGTTCAGCTCTCAGGAGTGCAGAGTCAGCGAGGCCTGTGTGATGAATGAGTATATAGGGAAGAGGAGTATTAAAGAAAGACACACCATCACCTATGTTCTCACTTTTATTGTGCAAAATACAAGGGGTATTAGCACCTCAAGAGTGTATTCTTACTCACTTTATCCATTAACCTGGGCATTGTGTCAAGTTAACAGCTATTGAACTGAAGAAAGCAAAGCTGCTTTCATTTTTTTTTTAAACAGAAAAAGACTACAACAACAATAAATGAAAAAAATCTATTGAAATCTGGAAATTGTTTAAATCATGACATATTTTATACAAAAGACTATTATATTGACATCAATTTAAAAGTCTGAAAATCTAATGAAAATTACACATTGTACTACAATTGTGGTTCAGCAGAATCAAAAATAGTGAAACTGACAATGGTACCCAAAGAAAATTGTAGAGACATGACTTAACAAGTTTTTCCCCTTTACCCAAAGAGAAATTTAAAATATATAATTATTTAAATTATAATAATTAATAATAGATTATGCCCAGCAATAGATTGGCGCCCTGTCCTGGATGGATCTGCCCATTGCCCAAAAATTTCTCCCCTGGATGTGCATGGGGAACAACGCTGTGACCCTAGTAGAGGATTTAGCGGAAATAATGAATGAACGAAGGACAATAATTAATAAAAAAAAAAACCTGACATATGTGTCAAACTGGCATTACACAAACAGATTAAAAAAAAAATCACATAGAAAAACACTTTCGATAAACAGTGAAAGCAGAGCCACAGAAGGAGGTCAGTTAATGCCTGCAATGTGGCTATGTTAATTGTTTGTATATGGGAATAAAGGAGCAGGAGGCTTAAGAACGTAGAAGAGGATAGCACAAGAGACATGTCAGACTAAGAATGTCATTAGTTAATGTCTGGGTCTGAGGTTCCACATTCTAAACAATAATGACTTACTAAAATCATTATTCGGGTCTGTTTTTAGTCTTCATTGTGTCTGGTGATGTCACACACACACACACACACACACACACACACTGATGTATGGCTGTAGGACACCCCTGTGTCAATGTCATGTGATGAACTGACCAGGATGTCAGAGTCAGGATAACCTCCCGCTAAAACTGTGCTGAACTTACTGTTCTCAAAATACACAGAGAATGAAGGATGGACAAACCTCTTCAACAAAGACAGCTAATCATAGAAAGACCGCTACTGAGACAAGCAGGTGACTATGCACCGGGAAGTAAAGGAACCGAGCTTATTGGCAGATGGCGCATGAGGGCACGAAGAAAGAGATGCTGTGGTCCCTCTCCCTCACTATCCTTTCCCTTCTCCTCTCTCTTGCCCCAGTATATTTTACCCACTCTAGTGTCATGTCTCCAGAGGCAGATTTCCCACAAAACCCAGGAATGGCCAGGATTTGTTAGAGAGAGAAATGTTTAACACTGAGTTGACAAAATTGTTCAAATCCTGAGTACAAGCCCCCCTGATTTTGCTCACCCTGGGAGCCACCAGCCTGCTTTTGACATCTCACATTTAGGAAGGAGCTGGTTCTCAAACCAGTTGTCTCACCTGCTTGTTTCAAACTGATTTAGCAATAGAACAGCTTGTAAGTTGTAATTACTTCACAATGTAACTTTACCTGTTTTGTTTATAAAAAGAGGCGGCACGGTGGCTTAGTGGTTAGCACGTTCGCCTCTCAGCGCTAGGGATTCCCGGTTCGAATCCCCATCTGGGTGGAGTTTCCATGTTCTCCCCGTGTCCGTGTGGGTTTTCTCCGGGTTCTCCGGTTTCCTCCCACAGTCCAAAAACATGGATCAAGTTAATTGAGTTCTCTAAATTGCCCCATATAGAGTGTGTTTGAGTGTGTGAGTGTGTACCCAGCGATGGATTGGCGCCCTGTCCTGGGTCTATCTGCCCAGCGCCCGAGACGTTCTCCCCTGGATGGGCATGGGGAACCCCACCGCGACCCTAATAGAGGATAAAGCGGGAGATAATGAATGAATGAATGAATGTTTATAAAAAGTGTCAGATACCGAATCACATTACTTATATGTATGTTTGTTGTGCCTATAATACGTTTATATATATATATATAATTTCATATATATATATATATATATATATATATATATATATATATATATATATATATATATATATATATATATGTATATGAATATATACATATACATATTCAAAGCAGAACTACAGACATCAGACATACCCAAGTGCATTTATATACAACACACAGCAGAATTGTCACAGGTGCCTCGGGCACCTGTCCCTCGTTTGTGTTATTCATGGACTCCGTTGGGTGATTGGTTTATTTTGTGCATGTGACCTGGTGTTTTTCTTACTTAAGTTCTGTATTTCCACTTTCCCGTGCACGTCTTTGTTTGTGGTTATGTATACCCGGTGTTACTTTGTTTGTTTGTTCCCCCTTTTCGTTGGTGTCCCACCAATTTTTATTAAATTCTCATTTTGGATTTTATCCCGGTGTCTCTCTCTCCTTCCGCGTGCAACCACGTTTGCGGCGCTGCGCATCTTCTCCGCGTGGGTCGTAATTCGTGGGAGTGTTTTCCTCGTACCCATGCACGCTTTATTCCCCGCGTGGTCGGTACCCGGGAGCGCTCACTAGGCGCGAGCGGCTGAACGCAATACCTCCGCGTTAGCCGCCCTCTCCCGGGGAAAGACGGACAAAGCTAACAACAATGGTGTTTGATTTGCAACAAGCAATAGTCTGTCTCCAAGCGGGTGTGACTGTAAAATGTGTGGAGATGTACAGAATGACATGTACCTAAATAAATGACAAGGTGTGTCACTGAACTGCTGTTCCTCATGTGGCAGTTTGACCCTGACAGATGCTGACAGTCTATGATTGACCAACCCTTCATTCCCCAGCAACACAGAAATGTAATCAACTAATAAACAAAGCATTTTTCAATACAGATTAAGGATGGCATACACCACATTACAGGGGCCTATATGACAGTGTCTTCATTTAGTCTGGAATTGGAGTCTGGCCTTTGTCTTTTATTTTTGTCTATACTGAATATTTTACCTGTGAGCAACGTCAAGCTAAATATTACAATGCACTCTTAGGAAAAAAAAATACAAATGATGTACTGGAACCATTTATCAGTCTTGGGTAAAGATCATGTGACTTGCCTTTATAAAACCTTCAACCTCCATTCCTGTAATACTTTTAAATATTTGATGACCACTTATAAATAATCCCACTATAAATACACTATAAATAATCCCAACTCACAATCCCACAACAATTACTGTAATTAAATAGCTTTATATATATTCTAAAACATAGCCTAAAATCAAAAAAATATACAGATCAATATTAGAGAACACTTTCAGATACCTTCATGTTATTGGTGTTAATCTGGTGCTAATTTTTTTAATTATCTGCCACACCCTATTTGACTGGCTAACATTCAGCACTGAACAGGGTAAGGATCTGTCTCATCATACAGTGTCTTGATGGTTCAACCTCATTAGCATTGTGGTCCATTGAGTTCATTTTAGTGATGAAAGTTGTAGTGATGTCCTGTAACCGTAGATGTGCTAAAGTCATTCAAAGCAACGGCCTGTACAGTTCCCACTGATTGCCAAACTTTGTGGATCAGTAGCTTATCTGTTGCACTATTTGTTAGTCAACCTTTATTACTTCATCAGGACACTGCAGAAAAAATGCTGGTGGCTACACATTTTTAGTTGGTGGACTATTCTCATTCAAGGCATCACTAAGGTGTTCAAAATCCCTAGCAACACTGCTCCAGTTTATCATACCAACACGCCACCCCCTCAATGCAGTGCTGAGAATTATCCAACAAAATAATACCTGATCTCCCGTTTATTGAGGAGCGTAAATATTACTAATAAGGTATGTAAAGAAACAATACGATTATGTAATTATAGCACTACATTATGCCCCAATAAGGTAAAGGGAACTGATAAAAATGGAAAGTAATGTAGAAAAAAGGTGTACCTGTTAAGGTTGTTGGTTAATGTATATAGTTATATTTATTTAATTTAAAAAACAGATTATTAAAGCACACTGTATTTGTTTACTAGTTATGTTCCAACATCCTAATTATTTTACTTACTTGTTCATTCATTCGTTATCTTCTACTTAATCCTCTACTCATGGAGGGGTTCCCCATGCCCATCCAGTGGATACATCCAGGGGATGTTTCAGGCGCTGGGCAGATACACCCAGGACAAAGCGCCAATCTATCGCTTGGCACACTCACTTATACAGACACACTATGTGGGGCAATTTAGGAAATTCAATTTACCTTGAATTCATATTTTTGGACTGTGGGAACAAACCGGAGGACCTGGAGGAAACCCACGTGGACACGGGGAGAACATGGAAACTCCAGACTGAGAGGCAAACGTGTTAACCACTAAGCCACCGTGCCGCCATATATTATTTTCTGGCCATCTGAATTTGATAATTCAGAGTGTCATGTCTTGACACCATCAATGCCTATTTCCCAACAGCAACAATTACAATAAATGTAATCATAGGGGCCAAGCAACTTAATATTGCCAGTTTATCTATAAGCATGTCTATGGAATGTAGAAGAAAACATGAGTCCCTCTTGTTCTTTTCTGTGGTATATAAATCTTGATCTTTTTATTGCGTATTTCTACTTTTTCTTAATATTTTAATGTGTTCTTAAAGTCTGCTGATTATAATTATATGTATAATCAATGCTTTGTTTGGTTTCTTATTTGTTAACGCTTTGTATGATGGTGGACTCACAATCAAATAGAGGCGGAGCCAGAAAATTTATATAAATTGCCCAATCATGACTTCATTAACACTGCTATTATTTTAATTGTTACAATTTAAAAAAAAAAAAAAAAAAAGTAAATTCAACATTTATAGTAAGATTTAAAACATTAACATAACAGCCAGACTTGTCAACGATCATATTTTTAGCAGCAAAATCTCTAGATCTATGTTGGAGTTTCACATCACTTAAATATTAAACCTTTCTGTTGTCAAACTTTATTTTATTTATTTATAAAAAAAAAAAAAAAAAAAAAGAAAGAAAGAAACTCAACTTTTATATCAAATATGAAGGCGCTCCAGTGTACCAGGCACCAAAAGCTTAGTATGGACTTTTATGTAATATCAAAACTTGGAACATGATTTTTAAGAGTGCTTAGAATGCAGTGGGGATCTGGGATTCTTGCATGTTTGATCTTCTGTCTTTTTGTATAAAGAAGAGGAAGGAAACTGAATCCACAACCCACAACATGAACTCCAAAGCTAATCTCTGTACTACCTTGACAGGGCAACAAATTTTATTAAATGCTTTAGAAGTATTTGCCTTTTATAGCCTTGGTTCCCTAAAGTTGTGATGTTACATATATACTAAATATCAATGTGATGCAGCAAAAAGCCACAAGAGCAACAAAACAAAATTCTACATTAATTAATACAATGCTTGGGAAACATTCAATAAGGGATCTAATGTTGACCTACATTAAATTGTTGCTCCATCATGCATTTGTTATTAACAATGTGTTAACATTGTGCAATTAAATTTCAGTGCAATCTAAAGACCACTTAGTACTGGGTTGTTTATGTGTAGTCCTCATCCTCACATGTGGGATGATAATTTGTGTTTCGTTGTAGGAGCCAGTGCTGCACTAGGTCCAGAAGACCATGGCAGGGAATCTTGGCCTACAGCAGTATACAAAGAGGACTGAGGAAAGAGAGGGAAAGCTGCTAGATTCAAAGCTCAAGTGATATAGGTCACAGATCATCACATTGCAGGGGACAGCTAATGGTTTGTTATCACATGTGGGAAATATAATGGGATTTGGAAATATAATTGCATAAGAATGAGGCTAAATAGCTTGCAGGTTGCTACTGGTTAAATTCCAACATCAGTTAGTTTGAAGTAGAGCATTTAGTAGAGTAATGTTGTGTTTGATTTGTTTTGCAGAGGTGTAAAATTATTCATTTCATTCATTATCTCCCGCTTTTATCCTCTACTAGGGTCACGGTGGGGTTCCCCATGCCCATCCAGGGGAGAACGTCTCGGGCGCTGGGCGGATAGACCCAGGACAGGGCGCCAATCCATCGCTGGGCACACACTCAGTCACACAGACACACTCTATTTGGGGTAATTTTCAAAAACTCAATTGACTTGATCCATGTTTTTGGACTGTGGGAGGAAACCGGAGAACCTGGAGGAAACCCACACAGACACGGGAAGAACATGGAAACTCCACCCAGATGGGGATTCGAACTGGGAATCCCTAGCGCTGAGTGGCGAACATGCTAACCACTAAGCCTCCGTGCCGCCAGGTGCAAAATTATTCATTCATTCATTCATTATCTCCCGCTTTATCCTCTATTAGGGTCGCGGTGGGGTTCCCCATACCCATCCAGGGGAAAACGTCTCGGGCGCTGGGCAGATAGACCCAGGACAGGACGCCAATCCATCGCTGGGCGGTGCAAAATTAGTTTAACAAAATTTAACCATGCATTTTTACATTTTTTTTTTTTTGGAATTTGATACATTTTTATTGTTTGTTTTTATTTTATATTGTTTATACATTTGGCAATATCTGTTCTTCTTTTCCAGTTCACACAATGTGGATGTCAGTCAAAATGTCAATTACTCACAGGTATATACACAAAATTGGTTGGTTGGATGGTTTTTATCCACTTCAGTATTCAGTGATATGGTTCCATTTTAGTTATGTGGTTTATTCTGGATTAAATTTAGACTTTTGTCTCATTGGTAATTTGATAATAGACTATAACGCCTGAAATTATTTTGGGTTCCTCACCAAGAATAATTTTTATATTCAACAATTATTATTTTTTTAAATTGTAAAAGTTCAAAATGTACAAATTATAATTTAGCTTTTTAGCTTACTTAATATGCTAACTAAATCCATATGAACTTTCTGCGATAAAAGGATTACAAAACATACTTATATTATAAAAATGTACTTAAATTATAAAAAGGTGATAATTTTTATTTAATTGGGGACTTTAAGTTTACAAAAGATTTGTAACAATATTATTGTTGAGTATTGGGTCATACTTACAATCACAAAAGCTTTTATGACATCCTATTCTTTTGTAACTGTTGTAACTGTTATAGATTTAACCATTTTGTAAAATTTTTCTTTGAAAATGTAAAAATTATTTGAAGTGTGTCTGACTTTTTCTGATTTATCCATAAAGGTCAGATATTAATGATGCCTAAAAGGACGGAAAGGTGGATAGACTGAAACAATCAACATGGTTGATTGTAATACGGTAATACATAAATTGTTCATATACATTGATACTGCAGTAAAGTATATAAAATTCAAATTGTTGCAACAATTCATATAACTCCTACAGCATAGTACTCCACAATGAAATGGGACAATTTAAACAGAGTTTAAAATCTGCATCTATATTGTGTTTATCTTGTTAATCATACACATTACACAAATTAACAACTTACCCTTGTGACATTTTGCACACGAAACAGACGTGTGATAATATCTTCATCAGCAGACATCGACAGAAATTCCACCTGCATGGGACCATACTGCTGAAGACCAGGCTCAGGCCAATACTGCACACAAGGCTGAAGAAAAAAATGGGATTAGAAAGGTAAAATGCCTTTGAGCTGCTGAACTGTTTATTACCTCAAAATTTACCACAGCATAAAAACAGCACTGAGCACTAAGTCTGGTGTCAGTGACAAAGTGTTGAATGTAACATTGTTCAGAGTTGCCCCAGTGCATACTAACTGTACAGAATAAATTACAAAAGCACAAGTAGCAAACAGTTTGTAAGTAAATTATTACAGCTGTAGTGTTAAACCATTTACACACTGGGGAGCTGAGCCAAATAAACAAGATGATAATTTAAAAAGCCTGTAACTAACTGTATTTTATGATAATTATTGTACAATTATTTATTTAATTAAGGTCCAACATGTTTAAGCCATATTTTTAGGAAAAAAATATTTCACATCATTCAGCAGACCTCCTCATTATCCATTATTCAAGTGCCATGCTACCTATTTGTCAAAAAAAGTCTAAAATCTTTTTCCAATACAAAAGAAGTAAAAGGACATTCCAGTGCCTTGTACAGAAACTGAAACAGCTATTCTGGAGATACACAATGTAGAAGAAGTACTGAGACTACTACATATACGGCCTACATCACATTCTGTGTTGGTCCTTATTTGCAAATGTAAAATTTCCAACCTTTAAGGGAAGTCATTTGCATGATTTTGCAAATGAAAAAGCAGAAACTGATGTTGGATTGAAGGTCCTGGCTTAGAATCTAGATTTTAGTTAATTTCAAATGTGTAAAATGTGTTGTATTCAAAGCTCTGTGCAGGCCACTCATGTTCATTGACACCAAACTCACTCATCCACACTTTAATGAAATGACAAAGATGACAAACCATGACAATCATGTTATTGAATGAAACATACTGTATGATTGAGAGGTGTGTCCTTATACCTCCTGTAAAATGAACAGGACAATATGTTCTTCAATTATACATAAGTGCCAAGTGTATTTTTGCTATAATTCTGATTTATAATATTAAAACAGAAACATATGTCAATATTATTTAAACTATCACAAAATGCAGAACATTTATTTTTTATCAGCTAATAGCTTATTAAGTTGGCATTGCACTTTAATGTGATGGGGTTTGGTCCTGATCATTAATAAATAAAGAAAGAAGAAGTCTAATGTAGTGAAACATAAAGACTACTAAACTGGTAAAAAAGAAAAACTGATAAAATGGACACCGAGGGTAGAAACAAAACATCTAATAAATGTATCTAATGAAGTGGCTGGAAAGTGTATATTACTCCACTACCAAATTGGTAGTTTAGATTATAGTCATTCATTCATTCATTCATTCATTCATTCATTCATTATCTCCCGCTTTATCCTCTATTAGGGTCGCGGTTGGGTTCCCCATGCCCATCCAGGGGAGAACGTTTCGGGCGCTGGGCAGATAGACCCAGGACAGGGCGCCAATCCATCGCTGGGCACATACTCACTCACACAAACACACTCTATATATATACATGTTTTTGGACTGTGGGAGGAAACTGGAGAACCCGGAGGAAACCCACATGGACACAGGGAGAACATGGAAACTCCACCCAGATGGGGATTTGAACCGGGAATCCCTAGCGCTGACAGGCGAACGTGCTAACCACTAAGACACCGTGCCGTCTAGATTATAGTCAAAAGGCTAAAAAAAAAAAAATTACAGTAATAAAAAAAAAAAAAGTACTATTTTATTGTTAATGCTAATTCCTTACTATTGCTGTATCAAGACACAAGCACCCGATTCTGCGTAAAATTCTAGCATAATTGTCTAGGATCATAAGTTGGAATTCTCCCTGTCTATGTTTGTTTCCACTGAGAACTCCAGTTTCCTTCAACTGCAAGTGATTCACCTGGTAGCAAATATGTGAGAATATATACTGATTGAGCCCTTATTGAGCTGACCTCATTTTTATGCATGTAAAATGCTGGGACCTGACCAACTGCAGTAACTACAGATCATAACTTAATCTATGTGGTGACCTTTTTTGCCACGCAGTGTATATGTCTGTGTGTCTGACCTTTGAGGGACTGGTAATATCTACAATTGGTGATGGGAATAGGATATCAGCTAAGGTACCACTGCTATTAACCTTACTACATAAAATAAAGCTATTATATTTTAGACAGTTGAGATTTGTAATGAATTATCTTAACACTGCTAAGCATTATAAGGGAAAAAAGACACCACGCTAATGATTCAAGGTAAGAATAATGAGATCTACAGTGAATTAGGTATGGTAAGAATAAGAGGAAAAAGAGAGGAAGACAGGACTTAATGAGATACTTGGAAAGAAAGAACAATGATGCCTTGACTATAATCCACAGAGACTTAGCAATGGCATTAATGTTGTCACACAGAAAATAGGAAGAAAGAATCATCAGTAATAAGGTATTGTTTCCTGTGGAAAAAAATATAAAAAACATAAATACTCAGTAAAGCATACGGCTAAAACTAAAACTACAAAATGTTACAATTCAGAAAAAGATGGGACAGTATGAAAATTGCACTTCAAAAAGACACAGTGACGGTAAGAACATATATTTTCATGTTTTATATATATATATATATATATATATATATATATATATATATATATATATATATATATATATATATTATTTTTTTTTTTTTTTATTTTTTTTTTTTTTTATTTTTTATTTTTTATTTTATTTTTTTTTTTTTTCATGATATTTCATGTTTTATTTTGTCAGTTTAATTTTAGCTTGTTAAAAAAAAACAAAAAAAAACATGAATTCGAGAGTTTCAAACTGAAACAATGCAAAAGCGCATTTTATCCTCAAAGCTGGCAAAAAATAGGCAAATGGGTCAGAGCATCTTTAAACTTGTAGCTCTCATGGGTGTTCCAGTTTTAGTGGTCAGGATTTATAAAAAGAAGTCCAAGAACAGAACAGATATAAACTGATGTCAGGGTCATGGGTGGCCCATGGATGCAAGTGGGGAGTGACAAATGTGTCTGGGAGGACTGGCCAATTTGATCTGATGAGTTACTGGAGCTCAAATTGCTTAATATTGGTTCTGACAGAAAAGGTTCAGAATATACTCAACCATGCATTTTAGCACTATGGCATAGTCATGCTACAACAGTCAGCACAGGTCACTGGGAAACATTATAGTTTAATTATACATTACACTGAAATGCAATGCTATGCTATGCTAGCTGTTATATATAAAAAAGAAGAAAACTGCTTTTTACTGATTAAACCCCAGACCTAAGTAGTCAGTAGAGATGACTTCAGGTCTATAATGCAAATTCATTATGTACTTTAAATTGCTAGAAACAGTTTGCTTTATTGTGAAGAAATGAGCCTGTATCTAGAAAAATACATCTTTTTGCATTTCTTAGCTTTTTCCATCACTTGGATGAGGGCATTTTCACACTGCATAATTTATACAGACAGCGTCACCTACCACCTAAAAAATGGAAAAAAGGCTAAGAACAATACAAAGAGAAATTGCAGGTAGAAAGAGAAATGCAGAAGAGAAACGAATATGACAGACAACAGAGGGATGGACAAAAAAACACTTAAGAAGAAAAATGCCAGAAAGAATAAAGAATAAATGTAACAAAGCAAATGGTTTTGAGAGAACTTTTAAAGTCATTAAAAAAGAAGACAATAGGGAGAGAATATGCCAAAAATTATTAGAACAAGCACAGCAAACCACTGTCAGACATAACACTAAAATAAATAAAAAGAAAACTGTTATATTAGTGACATTAATTTGTATCATGGTAAACAACTCACAATAGGTGTTTTCAGATGGGGAGATTTTTTTTATAATTCTATAAATGCTGTTTTAAGAGATTTTTAAAGTTTTAATTCAGAATGAGTATTTTATGATAAGACTATCCACCTTTTAGATAAGTGTTTTTGACTGGTCCAGAAAGAAGCATATGGTGCTATTTATTTAAGAAATAAACAGCTGTGTAAACGTTATACAGCTAAAGTACAGAACTGGCATGACTGAGATCTGAGATGCTGCTTCAATATTTTCAGATAATGTTCTTTCCTTATAATAATGCCTCCTACCCCCATTATGTCATGGTGTGATTGAGGTGTGGTTAAAAAAATCCACATATATGAAACCAATTAACTCCTCAAAAGCTTCTAAAGCCATGACGTCATCATCTGGGATTTCTCAAATTATATGATGGAATAGTAATCTTAGTGTTTGTAAACTTGTAAATAATCTTAGTGTTTGTAAACTTGAAAGTTTACAAACAGCAAATCTTAAAAATCACTCTCCCTAGAAATCATTTTGGTAAACCTTAACTGACTTAAAACTGGAAAAGTTCAGTCTGAATTAAAATTAGACAGTGAGTAAAAAGGCTTTTTAGTACAGTATAAACTCCTGGTTTTAAATTTATATAATAATTTTCTGCCCATTCAAAAACACTTTAATTCAATTCAGACTGGTTCACAATGCACACAGTGAGGACTGAGACTCAGTGGATAAGCATCGCAAAAATAGATAAAACATTGCTTGAGCTTACCCTTAAGCCCTTAAAACTTACCTTAAAGTAAAATATTTGAGCCAGAATAAAACCATATTATTATTATTATTATTATTATTATTATTATTACTATATTTATTATTATTATAGCATTATTTACTTTGCCACATGACTTATTTACTGCAGACATAACAGCCTCATTGAAGATTCATTGGGCTTAAAATATCTTTTAAATTTGTTTTCCACCATATAATGATCATCAGGATTGTGCAAACCCCAGTAACCAAAGATCAGGAAACCATTGTGTACTATGAACATTACAGCAATTTGACAACATTAAAAGTCATGTAGTGTGTGAAAAGAATTAGTCTATTTGCTGAGGCTTTACACTGATTATGAAACTTATTATGCAAATGATCCAAATTCCTTAAAATAACCTAAGTCATTAAAATGATAAAAAGATTGATTCTTTAAAAAAACAACCTTCCTCAGGTAAGCTTTTTTAGAGGTTTAAATATTTATATAGTTTTAACTGAAACAAATTGGTGAGCCCTATTAGGAGCCTTTAAATCCCTGTGTTTTAAGGGATTTTATATAAAGTGGGCACAAGACTTATTGAACATAACTTATAGTGGACAAAAATTAGATGAAGAATTTTCTGATCTGATGTAGCACTTCATTCTTCATTCTTTTTTTTTTTGACATTTTTAAAGGCTGAACAGACTTGATATGTACCCACCCAGGCTGAGTTGGACTGGTTAAGTTGGTTAAGCATGACGATGGAGGTGCATCCATAGTCAAACACCAGCCTCCAGAAGTCAGTAGTGGTGCCAGGCAGAGGGTGAGGGGTCACAATAAAAGCTGCTGGTCGGTGAAAGCTGTCAGTGAGGGCAGCATTGATGTAGTTGTTGCTCTCGCCTTCTGTGGTGATCAAAAATGCCAGAACACGATCAGGTGGCAAAACATCCATGCTGCGATTCCTCTCGCGGTTCCGTGGCAACAACGCAATGCTGCACTCCTCCACATCCAAGTGAGGTGTCACAGAGTTCAGTGTCTAAAAAGCAAAAGGTAGATTTACTGCATGAATGTTCTGTCTCTCAGTGACAAATTGAATTGCATTTTGGCAGCTCCTCAAGAGGTTAAAGAAGGTAAAAATGACAAAAAAAGCTGCAAGCCTGACAGAAAAAGCTATATGATGAGGATTTAGGGGGTTCTATGCTATTGTAGAAATTAGGATGATTTATGCTTTCCACAAGCAGCATTCTGCATCTGGAAACTGAGATGGGGTGTCGCTCCTGTGGCAGCTTTCTGATGTGACTTTAAAAAGCTTTTCACAACCCTCAAACACATCTACTGACATTATTTTGAAACCCATTAGTCCAGCTATATACACAATAAATAGTAATGTTATGATCCCATCAAAAATGTCTATAATAGGAACATAAAAAATGCAGATAAGTGTTGACTGCTTGTGGATAGGTGGGGTATACTGCACTCTCTAATGAATACTGCAAACACATAAGGAACAGGCTAATAGAAAAGAAATGGTGTGAACTGCTTAGCTCCACCTAGGAAGCATAATAAGCACCCAGCCTGAGAGAGGAGGAAAGGATGCCAGAATGAGTGCGCTGTCGGAGTGATGGCTCTGCTGGATCAAAGCATGCAAAACACCCTGCTGTCAAACAGCAGCCAGCCCACTTTCATCCATGCCGGTCTTGTGCCAGTTCCCTCTGTCACAACTAGAAACCACACTGTGATAATTGCACCATAACTCATATGGAGCATAATAATGGACGATGCTGTATACGTGTTAAGTGAATAGAAAGCAAATGGGCTGCTGAATTAGTACTGCATAGCGAATCAATACCAAATCCACATTTTAAAGCACAAACTCTATTGATGTTAAGGTTCTTACAAACTGCTTCAAAAATGGTAAATTACATTTCTTTGAAAAAAAGGAAACCAAAAACAAACATCTACATTTTAATTACAAAATATGCTTTTTTAACAATAGGGTGTTATCTCTAAACCAGTAGCTGGAGATAGCATTTATATTCTTACATGCTTTCTGGCCAAAAATATAAGGTTAACATGATAGTACTTATTTTGATCAGCTTTATATATAATTATAGATGTAACAGGTGCCAGTTCAGTTAATCAGTTTTTGTGTTCACGTTCAGCATTTTAGTTAATTAACTCCGTTCGGTCATTGGTTTGTTTTTGTGCACGTGGTCGGGAGTTTGTCTATTTAGTTTCCGTGTTCCCCTTCCTCAGTGCACGTCGTTGTTTTCATGTCACCTTGTTTTGTGTTACCTCTTTGTGTTTGGTGTCCCTACACCTTAATTAAAACCCTTTTGCCGCTACCTGGTGTGTCTGACTCCCTTCAGCGCGTTAAAGCGCTTCGGCTCTGCGTGTTCCGCTGCGCAGCCATTCCGATCGAGGTAAGCGAGTGTGAAAATAGAGCATTTGTTGAGTATGAGCATTTCTTCACAGCCTTATGTCACATTTATTTTATGCATCAGAATGGGCTGTTAGGTCAAGATCTTGTGTTAATGACAGTATAATACAACCACTCAGAATTCTGTGGTGGCGAAATTATGATTAGCTTCAGTCCAGCAGTGAAGATATGCATCATATAGCAGCATATGACAGATTGGTACAGATTGGGGACTACGAGGATAAACGCAGCATAACCGAGATACCTATAGGATTTACATGCACATTCTCAGGCTCAGATTTATGAGCGGGACAAGGGGACATTGCCAGAGACTGCAGCAAACAATGCCACTTTGCTGTCTTCTAGTCCGGCTTGCCCACTTGCAACCTGGAAGAAGGGAATGGCGTGGAGATCACCACCTGCTAAAGTGTTGGCCACCTGCTATTCCTGTGTCAACATGAAGACAATCCAGAAATTGAGAGTTTCATAAACAATCTGGGTGACACCTGCTATATGCTAGAGAGCGGATGTCAGGAACTAATAGGCACACAGAGTTAAAGTAGTGTGCATGAAGGCAGAATGACTGGGATTGCTTTGATCCCTCTCCCTCTCACAATGAAATTGTGTGTGTATGTGCCCTGCTTATTTATTAAAAAATTAATGAAAGGTCAAAGAACAAACAAAAGAGTAAAGTTTCATTACAAAGTAATATTTAAAAAAACAGAATGACTTTTGAGGGTACCAACAACAAACAATCTACATTCTTTAGTTTTTAAACAACAAATAAAAAAAATCACTGATTCCTGTACTTTGTGTAACTTACATATACATATAAAATACAATAAAAAATATCTTCTAGGCAATCAATAGGATGGTGTGGACCACTCGACGTTTCATTCCGCCTAAATGTTTATTTTCAGCAATGCCATATGTTCACTCATTAGATTTAAGTCTTATCTCCCTGTAAGCCTGCTTTTAGGTAGGTTGTATTTCATGGTAGAGTGCTATGGCAATTGAATTTAACTGAACTGAGGTAAGGACTAATCCTGCTTCACCGGCTCTGCACAGCATCAGAACAGAGCTTCTGGTTGGTAACATTCCTCCTTCTAACCCCATACTTCAGAGAACTTGTAAGTATTAACTGATAATATGTGTAATTCTTAATATATTCTTACTTTTCCTTTTGTATGCAGTTTGTAATAAAGACTTTAAGGCTGAATTTTATAGTTTTTAAAAGCTTTGAAATACATTTGGAAATTAAACTAATCCTGTAGCCAACAACAAAATGGAGTAAAAGCAAATAATACTCAGTATAAGTATTGTTTCTGGCACAGAGCACTTCCACCTCAAATAATTTCTGTTTGTAATCTGAATCTTTCTAGGTCTGTGAGAGTTTTCCAGTTTTCAGATTTTCAGTTACCTCCAAAATTCCAAAGACATGGTTACAGGTAAACAGAGATACTAAATTGTTCTAGCTTTTGAGGGGTCTACATACAGTAAGTGCTCTGTCTGAAATTCAAATGAATAAGACTGTTACATCAAAAAGGGCATCCGATATGTGTTTTAGTTTTATATATAAAAAAAACCTCTGATATAAACAGCCAGAAAAAGAAGAAAAAAATAATAGACATGATGATAAAGTATCCAACAGGCAAAAATTATCTTTAAAAAATGCCTGTGGCATGATACAGCAAAGCAAGCTCCAAGGATAAGCGAGGGTAGCAGAGGCAGTGCGAGATATTAAACAGTCTCCAGACAGCACAGGCAATTTGCTCAGCATCTATGGGATCATCCTTTAAATAGCAGTCCAAGATGACTCTTTTACCTTGAAAGTTTCTATAAGCATCAGACTGCTAATTTACCATCAACGCACAGCCATTAATAACATCCTGTTAAAACATTAAGGTGCAACATATATGTAATGTCATGCCTATGAGCAAATAATGTCTTAATGATGTTTTAAGAGTGTAGTTGCAAGCATTACATATACATTGTGCTGACCTACCTGTGCTGTCTGGGCAGCAAGAGTCACAGAAGCAGATGAAAAAAGAAATGTGCAGATATAAAATCTAACAGGGACAAGTACAGGGAACTGAAAGTTCTTTAGGAACAAACTCCAGTTTTTAAATCTTGTTAAATTATATATTTTCAAAAGGAAATAAAATAAAAGAAAAAATTGAAATTGATTATTTTAAAGGCTTATGTGAAGTCTTCATCAGCTACAATGCTGTTTTAATTGTAAGCTATTTTTGAGTCATACGTACTGCTTAAGATCCGCTCATCCGAATATAGATGGACTTCTAGTGTCCTTGGTAATGAGCATATGTTTACACTTTCAAAAAGTTGATAATTTATAATGATCATGGATCAGAGTCTTATGCTATGGGTAAACATCATTCTTATCACAATTAAACCTAGTTTACTAGGTTTAGTACTTACTAAACAATTTCCACCCAGCAAAATTTTGCAAATATGCAATTCACAAGTTTGGCATCACTCACTTTTTTCTTTGTGATGCATTAACATACTGTAAAGATGAGTACCCATTTGCATACTGTGAAAAATTCACGTTCAAGTAAATATGCTGTATTAAGAAATTAGTTAACAACATATAGTTTTAAAAGGACAAACCTTTAAAGAATAACAATTTATCTTATTTTTTTCTTTTCAACACAAAATTAAGAAAAATTCACAAGAACTTAATTTTTTTTGTTTCCACTTTTGTGAATCCAGCTCCAAAACAGCTCAGTTAGCACAAGGTCACATAGAAGAGCTTGAGGGTGACAGCTCAAGACTAACCTGGAACTCTTCTCTGAGCTGTGAGGAGTTGCTTTGAGAGTCGACTCTTAGCATCTCCTTGTAGGTGACAGCAAACTCGTTCACTGGTATCGCCGTCTCTCCACACAGGCACGCTTCCAGAATGGCATCATGAATAAAAATGTACTGCTCCTGCACCAGAGAATGAGAGAGAGAACGGGGAGAGGCAACACAGGGAGTTGGTGAGAGTAAAAGGGCAATGGGGAGGAAAAATTGGAAAGAAAACAAATGCACACAATATGGAGCCTGATTAAAGTTAATCCAACGCTGTCGGGCAAGATTTGTCTAACCTGGCCCAATCTAAATTAAACATTTGTTCCATGCTGTTTTTTTTCAAAGATGCACAGCATGTGTATATGTGTGTGTTTGTGAGAAGATGTGTGTGAGAAAAGCAACTGCTTCAAAGAAAATCAAACGTTTGTGGAAAACATTCAGTTAAAACATAGTAAACAATTAATAATAAACAAGCAAATAAATAATTTTTTCGCATAAAATGATTTAGTAGGCAGAAAAGCAAGCACCTCAAACAAAAATTCACGATTCATTTTTTCTCATTTAGCCGTACAAATTAATTAAACATATAGGGAAGCTTTTTAATCAATGACCATTTGCTATTATAGTAAAGCAAGAGAGGGTGTGCATCTTCTTTCTATCTTTCTTTGTGTGTGTGTGTGTGTGTGTGTGTGTGTGTGTGTGTGTGTGCATGCCATAGGTTTTAGCACTGCTCTGAGCTTATTTAAAGAGAAGCTGTGTCACTTTACCTCATATAGCCTTGTTCTCTATTAAAGACAATGCTGTGTATTTATAAATAAATACATATATATTGCAGAATAGGTTCAGCGGGTCCTTTAAACTATGGACCCGAGCTATGGCATAAGACATTTCCGCACCTAAGCAATGAATATCGATCGTTTGCGTGTCTTTTTGAGTTATATTTTATTTACACATCAAATTTTTATTTTTTTTATTATTTTGGTTTATTATCTTAAATACAAATATAGCACCAACATCCTAACAGATGACTTATTCTGTTAGCAGAGCAAGTGGTTTGAACACCTGTCTGGTTCGAGGTCTGTAAGAACAAGCCTCCAAGTAAAGGTTTTTACTTTACTGCTCTTGAACTTGTCTCCACACATGCTCACGTAACAATCTTGTAAGTTATGCAAAAGTTTTTTAGTCCTTTCCTAATAAAAATTAAACAATAATCTGTATATTATAAGTTGTCTTACATATCTCTATTTACAAATAAACCTCTGGAGTTTGTATTCATCTTTCATATCAGGGTGTCTTTTTTTATCTTTGGATTAAATGCAGTATTATTAATACATATGATACTTGCATGATTTCTTTATAAAATGCTAATCCAAAGTGTCATAGTCCATCCAAGAACCTCATTTGGTAAAAAAGGGGAAATAATCCAAGAACAAACTCCACACAGAAAGGACCTTGTTTTAAATTAAATGTAGGACTTTCTTGACAAGAGATCTGACAGGTGTGCCACTTATTCATTTGTAGTAACTTGATTTTCTTTACTTTAACAGTGAGTGTGGGTGCATTTGTTAACTGCAGTGATTTGATTAAGCTTCACTTAATTGATGTGCATTATAATGGAATTGATAAAATCCTATACATTTTCAGAATATGATTCTGAATCAGTCTCACCTCTGTCTGAATCATGTTAATGCGCCGTGAACAGAGCGTCTTCACACAATTGTAGATATCCACCACTCCCTCACATTCTGCCATGTCTAACATGACATCCAGCACAATGTAGCAGCCCGTCCTGCCAGCCCCCATACTGCATCACATGTGCACACATTAAGAAAAATAAGTACAAATAAAATGACTTGTTTCAACACAAAGAGTTAGCTTTGCTTTGTTTTAAATAATAAATTATTTTAAATTTCTCATAAAACCAGTCATTGTTTTTGTCTTAACATTTGTCTAAAACATTTAGTTATACAACATGTAAAAGGTATAAGGGACACACATCTTAGTTATTAAATTCAGTTATTTCAATCGGTTGCCTCCTCGATTTTAAAGTTGCTCAAGCACCCGGTCAATCGCTTTCGATAATGTCATGCCTAAATCTTTGTGCCAACAGTTTGGTGAAAGCCATATCTATTATAGCATGACTGTGTTCCAATGCACAAACATGGTACAAGAAGCAGTGGGTGAGTTTGTACACTCTTTATACACAAACCAGATTGTAAATTGAGATCCAGGCCTTCTTATCCAACATTTGTTGGAAAACCACATAAGTGAGCTTCTAAATAAAAGGGCACAACTAAAACAGACAAATTTCAAAATGTTGCTTTTTAGGGCGCGGTAGCTCAGTTGTTAGGGTGTTGGGCTATCAATCTGAAGGTTGGGGGTTCAAATCCCACTTCCACTGAAGTTACAATTGGGGGTCCTTGAGCAAGACCCTCAACCCTCATAGCTCCAGGGATGTTGTGATTAACCCTGCGCACACCTTGTAAGTCGCTTTGGATAAAAGCGTCTGCTAAATCACCAAATAAACAATATACACATGTGAGTAGAGTGCTTACTACATGACACTCTGTTGGGGTTGTAAGAAAGGCATATATGTACATATACCTGCAGTGGACAACCACAGGACCGGCATCAGCTGGTGTGGAGGATTTGACACGACGAATAAAGGCCAGCAGACCTGTGGCATGGTATGGCACTCCATGCTCTGGCCACGAAGTAAAGTGAAATTGCTGAACCTCATGTTTGGCTAAGTAGCCCCTCTGCAAATCACAAAATCATGATATGATTATTAAAATGTATTAAGCTTTTTGTCAGGAAAAAAACAATGTCTTCAGTTATCTCAATAACATTGAGAATATGAATAAGGTAATGATTTTAATCAAACATCTCAAACATGTCAGTGTCCATAAAAATCCAGGGCAGCTATGCTTTGCCTTAGGAGCATTTTTATTGACTTATGCAGTTTTTATTATTCTGTGATTGCATCCAGATTTCCAATAAAAAAAACAAAACAAATACAGTTAGTACAAAAAAATACAACAACTTTTACAATTAGAACAACTTATATGAAGTGCATCCATATGGTAAGTGGAACTAAATAATGTGCAAGAAGAAAGAAAGTAAAGAAATGTGCACCTAATAATATGAAATAAACATGAAACAGAACATAACAATCAAATCCACAAAAAATGTCCAGACACCAGCATACAGCACAGAAAAAGGCTTAGAGTATGCATAACAAACTGTGTAACATCCAACCATCCATCCATTATCTTCCTGTCATGCACACACCCACTCCCACTGTTCCTCCTACCTCACCTCCACACACACACCCACTGCTACACCTGCCGCAACATCCACCAATCACCGTTCACCCTCTCCAGATTATTAGTTCCAGGTGCGCCTCATCGGCGGGAGCTACAATTTAGGTCGGCGTCCCGATCCACCAATGCAGAGTTTTCTGGTTACGTTACAGCGCTAATGGTTGTGTCTGAGTACTTGGCTCGCGCCCCGTGCTCATCTCTCGCTGCTGCATCTGAGCGGTTCGGTTCAACCCGTTGGTTTCTTCCAGGACTGTTTACCTGAGAGCAGGTGAAGGATCCCGCAACTCTGACTCCTTCGTGATCACCTCGTCGCATTCCTTACCGTCTCCTCATCAGGTCTCCCGGGGATCCCGAAGACCGGTGACGTCATTGCCAACGTCTATTGTCTGTGTTTTCATTTTTTTTTTCTCTCTCTTTTTTGCTGTTGCTTTGGCAATAAAAAATGCTTTGGCTTCCTACGTTTGGCAATGCTTTGGCTTCCTACGTTTCCTCCGGTAGCATGACACTTCCCCATCCAGGTGAAAATTTTTCGCAAAAAAAAATTAAATAATAATAATAACAATAACCAGTACTCGCGAAGCGAGGGGGGGGAAGGTCCCTCTGGCTGTGAGGCATGCTGGATGCCCTCTTGCTGCGAGGCGGGGATAGCGCCCCTTGTGCTCGAAGTCTGCGGCTGGCGGACCCTGGTGCTCGGAGTCGGCGATGCGCGGCCCCTGGTGCTTGGGATCGGCGGCGAACGGCCTCAGACGCTTGTGAACAGACGACGGGCGGCCCCCGTTACCCGGGCTATGCAGCTGGCGGTCCCTGGTGCTCAGACTCGGAATCGAGCAGTCCCTGGCACCCAGACTTGGTAATCGGCGGTCCCTGGTGCTCGGCTTTGTCAGCGGTGCCGCCTTTGGTCCTCCGGCTCAGCGATGGGTGACCCCTGGTGTCCGGAACTCTCCCGATGGTTTGGCACGCCTTTCTGTCAGAAAGCGCGTTCTTCCCCGGATGAGAGCGGCTACGCGGAGCAATTGCGTACGCCGCTCGCGCATAGTGAGCGCTTCCCGGGCACTGGCTACGCGGGGAATACTGCGTACGCCGGCCAACAGAGGGAAAAGCTCCCACGAGTACAACCTGCGCGGAGCTATTGCGCAGCGCCACACCGTGGCAGAATGCGGAAGGAGAGTCCAGAAAACACCGGGATAAAAAACAAACCGATTTATTAATAAAAACTGGTGACGGAACACCAACAGAAAGGGGGGAACAAACGAACAAACTAACATTGGGTAGATTAACAGCAAACAAAGACGTGCACCGAGAAGAGGGGAAACGGAAACTAAATAACAAACCAACTAATCACGTGCACAGAAACAAACCAATCACCCAGCTGAGATAATAAAAAACCCAAACGAGGGACAGGTGCCCCAGGCACCTGTGACAATACTAGCAATACTAAGACAATACTAATACTACTAAAATAGTACTGCAAAGATTTTCGTAATACAAAAAAGTGTTAGCCCAACTTAATAAATTTTTGCTAGAAAGAAACAATAAATAAATCATGATCTTATATATTTACTCTGTGATTCAGTCCAAAGACTTGTAAGCGTCTGTGGGTGTGACGACTTCGTCACTCCTTTCAGCAGTTCATCCCAATGCATGCTCATTTAAATAAGTACTGGGGTGCAGTGACAGTGATGCAGTAATGCTTTCTTTGTGCTGCTGTCACATACACACCCCTCCACTGCCTTGATTGGCACACAGGCCCACTTTGCTACTGAAGCACTCATCACAGTTTTCTGTAAGCCCTGCACCTCAGAATTGCATCTCAGCAAAGGAAAACTAGAATTCATCAGGGAAAAAATGAAGGCTAAAGCCAGTTAATTCCACCATATTCAATTGCAGCTCAAGTCATGCTTTTAGTTTAAGCTAGAGTGAATGTATTTATGCTTTAATGTTTTTATTTTGGACTGTGGTCTAGTTGTTGCTACTGTATTCCAAGATAGAGCAATATGATATACAATACACATCTGTAATTTTAACCACTTAATTAGGTCCATCTTCTTGTTTTTACAATATGATTTTGTGTTATCATTTACACATGATTCTGAGCACTTCAGTAACACTGATTTGGTGGTGGTTTTGTAATAATTTATCTAAGGGGAACACACACAAATGGATCAAAAAGGTTCTATCAAATCAAATCTCCACCAACCAAATCAAGTCCACCAACCAAAAATGTCCACCTACTAGCATTCTGTAGGCAGTGTCCCTGGTGCATTGATGAAGGATAATTTAATTGACAACAAATTACTAGTACCAATGTAACAAAACACATTAATACACCATTATCATAACCATCATCCACAATCCAAATAATACAGTTTTTTTTATGGTTTTGAGGAGATCATAAGCATTAGAGTACACAGTAAAAATGTTTAACAAAGTATGGTAGAGAAACAAATGGGCAGCAGTCTGTAATTGTGGAACAACAAGCGTTTAACATAAGTAGAATTGGTAACTTCAGAAAAACACCTAGAATCAATGATTAGGAAGGTTGCCTGAATACACTCAGTGTACAACCAAACACATGTTGCTAATTACAGTACAGCAAATACTGTATGTACTGTACTATAATTACTGTTCACAAAGTTTATAATCATTTATAATGCATATGTAACATAAATTTAAATTTTCATACATAAAAAAACAATGTGTGTACTTTGCTGTTTACAGTTACTGATTTTGGTTTGACTACTTATTAAACCTTTTTTTGAAACTTTTTTTACAGTCATGTTTAATAAATCTGTATTGCCAATGCCGAGATATTTTTACATTGCCTTTTTTATTTTTTGAGCTTCAGAATTTTGTCTCCAACTCTCTAAACCTCTTGGTTTATTATTTTTGCCTTGGGAAATTCAAAATAATCAATCTTCAACTAACCATGAGCTGTCAATCTCACTACACAACCAGTCAAATCTTGATGAAGGAGCCAAAAAATGCCAGAAAACATAAGTCAGATTTCAAAAGATTAAATGTGCACTAATCAATATATTTTCATGCTTCTTTTAGAAAAAATGTTTAAAAGTAGAATAATTATAAGAATAAAAGCCAGTTGGGCTAATTAGAATAAACAGAGGTTATTCATGTTAATAAGACTAGGAACCTCACATGAACCAGGTTTAGAAGCAAATCTTAAAAGTAATCCAATAATATGTCACCAAGCTGCCATTCAAGAACTATCTTAAGATAGTTAAGACAGAAAATAGTTGAACTGAACTGCAAAGGCTCTGGTTACTGATACATTTATCACCTAAATATCACCATATGTGCCCGTATATTATTCACATGTAATATTCACATGTAAGAGGAACAGCTATAGTGGGAACTTTGAAACTTCACAGCCACTTTCACAGCCATAAAAAATCCATTCATTCATTCATTATCTTCCGCTTTATCCTCTATTAGGGTCGCAGTGGGGTTCCCCATGCCCATCCAGGGGAGAACGTCTCGGACGCTGGGCTGATACACCCAGGACAAGGCGCCAATCTATCGCTTTGCCCACACTCACTCACACAAACACACTCTATATGGGGCAATCTGGAGAATTGGAGAAGTCAATTGACTTGATCCATGTTTTTGGACTGTGGGAGGAATCCCACGCGGACACGGGGAGAATATGGAAACTCCACCCAGATAAGGGAACCGGGAATCCCTAGTGCTGAGAGGCGAATGTGCTAACCACTAAGCCACCGTGCCGCCCCTCATAAAACAACATTTTGCCAATTTTAAAAATCATTTATTTCCAATGGGTACCGCTGCTCTATGTTAAAAGGAGAAAAGACTTTGTATAAAACAAAACACAATACAAAATGCAGAATAGGTTTTGGAGTGGCTTAGTTACATGACTTAATTAATAGATTTAACAGAAATGTAGCCCATCAGTTACCAGACAATGTTTAAAAGGATAATTCACTGTGTGATGATCCATTCATCAATCCATTATCTTCTGCTTTATCCTATACCAGGGTCGCGGGGGGGGGTTCCCCATGCCCATCCAGGGAACAACGTTTCGGGTGCTGGGCAGATACACCCAGGACACGGAGCCAATCTATCGCTGGGCACACACTCACACACACACAAACACATATATGGGGTAATTTGGAGAATTTACTTGACCTTGATCCATGTTTTTGGACTGTGGAAGGAAACCGGAGAACCCGGAGGAAACCCATGCAGACATGAAGAAAATATGGAAACTCCATCCAGATTGGGATTCGAACCGGGAATCCCTAGTGCTGAGAGGCGAACGTGCTAACCACTAAGTGATAATACCCCTGTGTGATGATATTTATTTAATTTTTAAATTATAGGAAACACATCCTGAAATCTCCACTGCTGTTAAAGATGATGATTCTTTATTGTTTTGTTGACCATTTTTGTTGGAATGATTTTTTACTGTCTGAACATTTTAGAAGATTAGAGACGGCACAGCACAGAGATGTGTTTTTTTTTTTTGTTTTTTTTTTTACTTTATATCAAACATTTAAATTTGTTTATGAGTTCAAGTCATTTTTGCACACAAAACATCTCGTGAATTTTTCATTTTTCCAACAGATGAGTTGAAATAATAAATTAGTATATTACTATTAAATAATATAAATTATTATTATAACCATATTACATTAATATTAATAAGAAGAATAAAAATAAAAATTATTATTATTATTATTATTATTATTATTAAAAAGTATTCAAAATCCTAAGACCAAAAGAGATGCTTTTTGTACACTGTAAGATATGACCAGTTATTATATGTGAATGACAATGAACAACAACAAAATTGGTGGTTTTGAGATAAGCTATGCCTTTATTGGTCCCACAATAGAGAAATTCACATTCTCAGCATCAAAAGTGATAGTAATTTGGAGAGTTAAAAATACAAGTCTAATATATCTATTAAGATTAAGATTTATATATCTATATCTACTAATATATCTATTATATATACAAAATAAAAGAAAATAAACTGCTCAATTATGTACATTACATATGATACAGAGGGAAGACAATAGACTATAAAAAAACAACAGATTTCACAGCAACAAAATATTGCACATATAATTATTGGATAGTTATTGCACATTGTTATTGTCATTTTGGCAGTGAGTGGTTACTGATAGCCGTGCTGATTGTACAGTCTTACTGCAGTAGGAATGAAGGACCTGTGGTAATGCTCCTTTATTGTAAGTCATCCTTATCTGTGATGTGACCGAAAACAGTAGAGTCATCAGAGAACTTCTGTAGGTGATAGATCAGTAAGCTGTACTTGAAGTGTGCAGTGTACAGGGTGAAGAGGAACGGCACCAAGATGGTTCCCTGTGGGTCCCATGCTGTGGGTCTGTGTGTGAGGTAGTCTATAATCCAGTTCATCATGTGAGAGCCCACTCCTATTAAATCAAGCTTGTCCCTCAGAAGTCCAGCCTAGATGGTGTTGAAAGCACTGGAGGAATTAAAGAACATGATCCTCACAGTGCTCTTCTGGTTCTCCAGATGATAAAGAGCTCTGTGCAGAAGGTAAATGACAGCATCATACACACAAAAACTGGGCTGGTAGGTGAACTAAGGAGGGTCCATCGATTAACTCACTAGTGGGTGGAGATGGACAAGAACCAGCCACTCCAATGTCTTCATCAGATGAGACGTCAGCGCCACAGGCCTGTATCTGTTTAGGTCCTTTGGAAGTGGAGTCTTTGGCACTGATACCATACAAGATGTTTTCCACAGCTGTGGAAAGCGTTCCAACTTAAGGCTCATGTAGAACATGCATTCAACAATTCCACACAGCTGGCCACAGGTCTTGATGGCATCAGGACCTGCAGCCTTTCTTTGTTTATCTGGATTGTTGAGAGGGTCAAGTTGGAGCATGGGAATGGAGAATGATCAGATGTTCCAAGTGTCTGTATGCTGTTCCTGTGACCAGTGGGGGGTGGCTGTGAACTGGAAGATGTGCTAATGGGGATATCTGCATAGATGGTTTTGAGTCCTTTCCAGATCCCGCTGACATTGTTCTGCTGCAGCTGGTCTTCAATTCTCCTCCTATACTTGGCCCCTCACAGATCTTGCTTCTTAGCTCCTTCTGTACAGCTTTCAGCCCCTCCCAGTTTCCTGATTTAAAATCCCTCTTCTTTTCTTTCAGCAGAGCTTTTATATCAGGGTTGATCCATGGCTTGTTATTGGAAAAACACTGAACCGAAACCATATTTACTAAATATTTACATGTTTCCTAAGAAAGCCAATATTTTTGTAAATTTTATTCTTTAAGTTCCTTGCTATGCTTGATCTCCATAATGACATACTTAAATTATGCCGATGTAACTTTTGACCATGCATTCTGCACCTGTGACTTTAATCTACCCTGACACATTTAAAACTGTTTAAGCCTGATTAAAACAGTTCTTAATAAAATCCCTGAAGAAATATTATCATCTGTAGGTTTTCATGTGCCAGCAGTATAAATAAAACATTGACTATGTGCTATGGCTCCATTTCAGGAGCTCAGAGAACATAATTTTTGCTCAGACTTGGATCATCTAATCATAGCATTTAACTGGTTCTGGCGTAAGAGCCATTATCCATGAAAGATGACTGAGTCATATCAAAATCACAATGCTCCAGGGCTGTTTCGTTTGCACCAACTTTAATGTGCTACTTTTGTCCACAACAAAAGCAGAACACAAGTTGGCATTTAAACCATAACCAGAGTAGTTATTTTCTCTAACTGTTTCAAAATGGAATCATTTAAATATTTTATTTTTTTGTTTTAGTATTTTACTGACTGGCCATCATTCCACAACAATCTCCTGCATTCATTTATGTGATCAAATTGTGTATTAATATGATAAACATAAAAAAATCTATGTTTTTAAGACTGTACTCAGCTAGTCTGACATCACTAATGATCACACATCTAGGTGCATATCTGGCAATAAGAGTAGTTTTGAGTGAATTAAATATCACATAAGAAGTCTTTTCATCTTCATAAATAAAATTGATTATTTGCACAAAACAGGTCAGATTCATGCACACATTTTATATATTCTGTTTGCACTGTAGTAAATATCAAATAATTTAACAGGGTTACTAGGAGAATTCACATTTATAAATATTTAATTGCAGCATGACGGCATGGTGGCTTAGTGGTTAGCACGTTCGCCTTTCAGCGCTAGGGATTCCCGGTTCGAATCCCCATCTGGGTGGAGTTTCCATGTTCTCCCCGTGTCTGCATGGGTTTCCTCCAGGTTCTCCGGTTTCATCCCACAAACAACATCCAAAAACATGGATCAAGTCAATTGAACTCTCAAAATTGCCCCATATAGAGTGTGTCTGTGTGAGTGAGTGTGTGCACAGCGATGGATTGGTGCACTGTCCTGGGTCTATCTGCCCAGTGCCCGAGACGTTCTCCCCTGGATGGGCATGGGGAACCCCACCACGACCCTAATAGAGGATAAAGCGGGAGATAATGAATGAATGAATAATTATAGCATTAACTATTGCTTATTATAGGCAATTAACATACTTGTGGTAAGCTCTTTGAATGTTAATAATTTTTGATATTTTAAATTAACTGCAAGTAACTAAAACCTTTAAACATCAGCCATTTTATATATACTGTAATGTCACTGACAACTGGATTATCTCATCTACCAGAATTGGAGACATTCCCTGAAAAGAGGTACCTGTTAAAAACAACCTTTTGATAAACACAGAAGTACATAGAAGTGAAAGCCCAGTGTTTAAGATTCTGAACTGCTGAACTTGACCAGGTGTTTTAAATTCAAACCCACCGAGACACAACCTACTACAACTTAAGCATGCCACTTAAGTATTAATTGATCAGAGTGTTACTTTAATCATTGCTGCAATTCGTTCCAAATAATGAGATGTAATAAATGCTGTAAAACTAAATGCCATATATAAGAATTTAGGAACTTAAAAGTTTAGGAAATTTTGAAAATGATTTACCGTCTCTGATCTCTGAACTCCACTGGTCTGATGATGTAACTGTTGTAAATGAGTTAGAAATTTCAAAACATTATAAAACAAAATTGATGATTAAGAAAAGTGCTTACAAAAGGGCTCCAGGATAAATGTTAAAAAAGACACAAGTTAAACATTCTTGACAGTGATGGAAGAGCACTTAAATTTTAAGATTTGCATCTGAATAATTATTATGGTCACTGCAGAAATGGAATGTTTTCAGTAAAAAATAATTGTGATAGCAATAACTACAATAATTTAAACATGTATCACTGTCTTAAGACAGTGTCTTAATATTAATGATGATTTAGGTATGACTATTTATGCAGCACCTTACTTTACAACCTCCAGACCTGCATTCATCACATAACTGCTACCTGTTGTAGATATCAAATCAATCAGATAATCACACGACGATACTGAAGTTTAAACATTTTTTTGGTTGGTGGACCTGCAATGCCACTGGGCTGATAAAAATATATATTTAGCAGCACAGCTGTGTATTTTCCACTCATATCAGCACAACATACCCTAATTTACCACACTACAGCAGTGACACTGCAGTACAGTACATCCATCAGTCATATGATTCCTGCTCTGTTGTGGTCCTGACTATTTTAATGCAGAGTAGGGGTGTTACCAAAGTATGCTAAGAAACAGATTAAACTATGTTATGGTAGAACTACAATGTGAATCTGAAAAGTAATTGGAACCGATGAAATAGACGATTAGTGTAATGCAATGCAAATAATTTGTTCAAATAATCAGCACTTTACATTAAGCACTGTGATCTTGTTACCACAATGTGATCTTTTTCTGAGGGTATTAAAGGTTTAAAAAAAAAGAAAAAAAATGGAAAAACAAAATATTGACTAAGCCTCCTGACTGGCCATAGAAAGAGATGTGAAACAGTCACTTACCCTTTCTAAAGAGAAGGTGCGTACTGTGTATTCAGCCAGGGTTTCTGTCTTCAGCAGACTGATCTTGATGTCACCATACATCTCTGTATCATCAGGCCAATACTTACAACATTTTACCTGATCACATATAAAAACACAATATACATACGTTAAGCCCAAATTAGTACCACTCCTAATCACACACAAATTATTCACTATTTAATCAAAAGGATATACATATATAAATATATATATATATATAAAAGAATTTACTCTGCTAGTGAGCATAAGGTGATTCAATCACTAAATGAATGCTTAATAAACACTGACAATAGTTTTGACGAGCTATATTGTTATTATATAGTCAGACACCTGACTATATTTTTAAATCACAATGAGCCGGAGGCAGAGACACCAGCCAACAGTAGTATTGTAAATGTAATTTGAATACATTCTGTAAATAAAGCCTGTTCCTGTGCTTGGAAAATCCTGTCTCTGGTCCTCATTCATTTGCAACAATAACAGTAAGAAACATTTATCTGTCCAAAGTCCATACCTTTTTGCCTGATTTTATGTCCATTGCAATGGAACAAAACAAGTATGTCTGTCTGTAACGTACTTACATCTTACCTAAGACTTATTATACAACTTAATATTAACTTATCTATCAACAGGCTTACTGCCTTCAGTTTTGTGGAATACTTTTACAGTACCATGCAAAAGTATTCTCCTCATTGGCATTTTAACCATTCTGTTATACATCATATCGTTATACAGCACATCGTTTTCCGTGTGTTTAATACTTTTTCACTGTGTCATTCCACTTTATAAATACATAAATTACCTGCTGTATATCTAAAATTCCACTTACATATCACCACCAAATAGTTTAATATTACAACAATACAACAATTTATGGGCACTGAGAAAGGGTTAGCAGACACAAGCTAGATTTAACACCCTCATAACCCTCTATGCCCATAAGCAGGTGTCACACCCCCTACCGCTGACGTCCAACGGGCAGGTGCCGCTGTGCGTGGGGCGTCACCGGATTATTGAATGGGCATGCTGATTGTCCCGTCCAGGGGCTCCACCTCCCTTGGGGATAATTTAAGACTCGGGATATAGCGGGACACGAGTGTCGGAACGTCTCAGGTTAAGTGTAAGACCGGTTTGTGTAAGAGCTAATTGCCCCCCTGTTAACACTATCTGTGTTCTCCATCTCAGTGACCTGGTCCTCTTCTCCAGAGCTCAGATTTTAGTTTGCACCAGAGCACCTGCACCAGGGATGACGGTTCCCGGACTCGCGGACTCCGCCCCGTCCCTTTGTTTGCTACCTGCCGCGCTTTTTGTTCTGGCGGGAGCGCTGCGCGCCACCCGGGACTGCGGCACGTGTCCCGCAGCATCGTCAAAGTATTTCCTTTAAGCTCTTGTGGTGCAAAGGTGGCTGTCACATCATTTAATAAACTGGTGCTTACTCCGAATCCGACCCGTCTCGCCTCCATCCTTCGTCGTCATGAAAGCAGGACATTGTGTTCCTATTAATTTCACTAACTGAATAATTTATGGCGGCACGGTGGCTTAGTGGTTAGCACGTTCGCCTCTCAGCGCTAGGGATTCCCGGTTCGAATCCCCATCTGGGTGGAGTTTCCATGTTCTCCCCGTGTCCGCGTGGGTTTCCTCCGGGTTCTCCGGTTTCCTCCCACAGTCCAAAAACATGGATCAAGTTAATTGAGTTCTCTAAAATTGCCCCATATAGAGTGTGTTTGAGTGAGTGAGTGTGTACCCAGCGATGGATTGGCGCCCTGTCCTGGGTGTATCTGCCCAGCGCCCGAGACGTTCTCCCCTGGATGGGCATGGGGAACCCCACCGCGACCCTAATAGAGGAAAAGCGGGAGATAATGAATGAATGAATAATTTATGCTGCTTAGAGAATTATACAAGTTTAGTTTAGAATTAAATAACAGGCCAAGTTTCTAAGTAGTGTGCAGAACAATATATTAATTTTCCATTATGAAAAAAATAGTTAAAACATAGCAGAATTTTTGTTGTTTTATTTGTAAGCTGATTAACACCAATAAAAACATGTAACCACATGTGAGCTCTGTATATGAGTATTATCAAAGTAATCCCAATAAATGTCCCAGGTGACGTAAGGCTTCAGGCATCATTCATTATCACAGGCTTTCACAGTTTTTATCATATCCTGCAAAATGTGTTTGGCTTAACGCAACAATTCTGTAATAACACAGCCTGAGAGGCGTGATGGTAGGAGCAGGAAATGGAAAGGCATTATGAGTAAGCGATCCTGGAGAGGGAACAAAAATAATGCAGCGGAAAAAGGCAGGCATAAGAATGGAGATGATATGGTTAGTATTATAGCATGGAATTACAGCAATTGTCTAGTGAGCAAAACATCATTATGGCAACAAACAATCATGTCATTTTCAATTACAGAGACTACAAATGCTGATAAATATATTATTCTTGTGGTTTTTGTGCACAGGTTCAGCACATGACTTTTGATGCACAAAAGAGATGCAAAAGTGAAAATAGGTATTATTGCATGCTGTATAGGTAAGAAGAGAATGTTGAAGATGAGGGATGAGAGAACATATTACAACATACCCTGCCCACCTCCACTAGCTTGGTGATCATAACAATGCTGAAGCAGTTCTCCTGCCACACCATCCTCCAGAAATCATATACCGTCTCCTGCTTGGGCCCTGTATATACACACACACACACACACACACACACACACACAAACACAGAGAGATTCAGTGGCAATCAGTGCCTAGACAGCAGGCTTCATTTCTAAAGTGTCATTGTGCCCCATGAGGCAATTCTGTAATCCAGTGCTTTAGAGAGAGTAATTCAATAGGAGCCCATTTTGCTGACAGGAGAACAGTTTAAAACATCAGCGAAGGATGCGACTGAAGTGGAGAGAAAGCAAATTTTCCTTACCAACTCTGTCTGTCTGGAAATTCAATAGGGAAGGGCACACAAATGCCACACACCAAAAATGATTTATTTAGTGCAGTTTGGAAATGTAAGTAGGGAACAAGCAAAGAAAAACCTTGAATGACTTTGATCTAAAGGCTGACAGAGACATGGAGTGGCTGGTGAAAACACACATACAAACACACACATACACAAAGCTAATTTTTCAATGTTAATGTTAAAATACTGCTTTTATTTTATTTATTTTTTTGTTCTCTTTGGTTTCACTTCAACAAAAAACAGAAAAACACAAAATATCTATAAATTATAATCATATAGTTCAATCATGCATGTTATACAATACAATTGGAACACCTACACATTACAGAAGCTTTTATAACATCCTGTTGTACAGGTTCAAGTGTTTTGTCATTTTAGCCATAAACTGTAGTGTACAATACACAGTGAAATATTATGCAGAACAGTATTCTTTACAACATAAAGTGCATGTATGCAAGCACATGTAAAATAGCGCAGGACAAATGTAGAAGAGAAATTACAGTAAAAAGGTCTAGGATGTCAGTGCAACGCTACTTTAACAATTCAAGTCTTGGAGCAATAAGGCCCAGTTAGTGTTGTTCTTGTTAATTGTAAACATTGCACAGATTTGGCCTAGTCTGTTGAGATTTTGTGTTCATATCCCATTGATTGTTGAGGAGTCTAAAGTTTTAGGAAAAAAACCTGTGGTACATTCTGAAGATGATATGCTTCATTTTTTTCCATAGGGTAGAAGATTAAAACAATTTATGTGAAGGTTGTGTGCGCTTCTGCTTTGCCAATGCTGTGTGTAAATGTCTGCATCTCCCAATTCCCAAAACCAGGCAGTGATACGGTTGATTTATACATTAGTCTATTAGCCATTGAACTTCCGCTCTGTCATTTTAGCTGATAAGATGCACCACAGTCATGTCATCTGCAAAGTTGATGATATGAATATAGCATTGTCACACTGAGATGTGATCTGAGTATCCAAGATGGGGCAGGCTGTAAGGTAAATGGATGATCTCGGAAAAGAAGAAGTGCTTACTAACATAGATTTCGTCAAATTTATGAACAATATTTGAGAGAAAAGGTCTCTTGTCTACATAGAAAAAGTCCAAAATCTTTGAGTTTAGGTTATGGAAAATGGGAGCTCAATCAGTAGTGTTAAATTTATATTTTTGTTTAGTATAGAAACAGTAATTTTACTTATTTTCTTTAATTATAGAGAAAAAAAGTACATGAACAAGCCTTTAAATACTTTTTCATGTAGAACAATTATACAAAATGAGTCTATAATAAAGATAATTAGTCTATTTTGACGATTGCACCATAGGATTACATTGCATAAATCTTTTTGTGGTTGCTCATTTAGGTGTTTTGTTTTGGCTCAGTTGTAATAGCTACAAGCAGTATATTCAATTGGAAATTTATTATCTCCAGTTTACCTTTAAGCCTGTCTTTGGAATCTTGAAAGAAATTGAATTTTTTATCGAGAACTCACAAAGGCACTAAATGGTAATACAGACTTAGCCCAACAGAAAGGACTTGTTTGCCCCAACAGGGGATGAAGCCCATGACCTCCTTGTTTTAAGATGTAAGTGGTAATTTTTGTTCCATTGTGATGCCTGTTCAGTTTACATGTTTTAAAAATATTAAAATTCTTTTAAGATAATTTAATGAGTACAGAGTTGACATGATTACTCTAATTTAGTGTATCTTTTAAAAGGATGTATTTTGTACAGTCTAAATAAAGCACTTCTATAGTCTGGCCTGTAATCCTTATGCAGTCTGGCCTATTGAGATTGCAGGTGTATTTAATTTCTTTTCATCCAATAGCACTAATGTATGTTAATACAATGAGACAAAAATATTACACAAAGAATTCAATGACTTCAAAGAAATGTCTCAATTTACTAATGCATTCTCGAATCAAGAACTACAGGTGTAGTTGTTTGGCATTTGGGTTTAGAAACCCTAGATGTTAATTCTTTTCTGCAGGACTGCATGGCTTTAACCAGTCCTTTTTATATTTACACTAAAAATTACACCACCTCTAAAACCATTAGATTCAGTTATACTCTGCAATTTCACACTTACACTGGTTAGACTTAAGATCCTGTGAGATCTGGATTGATTGCAGAATTTACAGGTGCATGCTTTACACACACACACACAAAGAAGGAGGGATGGGGGGAGAAAGAGAGAGAGAAGGAGAGAGAGTAAAGAAAATATTGGCATTCCAGTGCAAGACCTGAAGTGATACTCACCCTGTGTGGCAATGAAGTGGTTGGATCGATGGTAACCCTGAAACAGAAGCAAATGGACATGCTGAGAAAGCCACCTGCACATTGACTGGTCACATAAAAAGCTCACAACCACTTGCTCTCAAATTAAACATTAAACAGCTTTCTGATACAGTATATTTCATTTGTGTGCATTTATCATGTAATTAGACACATGCAAAATGTACATACATAGTTTTACACAGTCAATTAGTTTTACATAGTCATCAGTCACACTTTGTACTTCTACAGTTATATACTAGTTCATCTATTTCTCTACATACTTTCTAAATCCAATCTTTGTTCCATATCAGTCAAGACTAGTAATTTTGGAACAGACAAAGTAATGCTCTTGAGTGTTAAAAACCACTGTTTCACTTCAGCTTCATGTTTTTTTTTTTTTAGCTTTTTATTTAGCTTACTTTTACTTTTCATGTATGTGTATGTATTTAATATAACATTAATTACAATCTGCAAACTCGTTTTTTTCAGATGTTGTTTACGCTTTATCCACAAAAAATTTAAAAGCTTACTTCAAGAAACTCTTCTTTCAAAATACATCTATCCATCTATTCATAAGCACCAGCGCTACATTTCAGCTTCATGCTATATTTGGCATTGTTTAAGAGTGAGTGCTACTTGAGAAACATGAAATTACTGGAACTGCAAAGCAGACATCAGAAGCTGTACAAACAGTAACAAAAATACACAATGAAAATGCTGTATACCTGATCTGGTTTAATTAGACAGCCAGCAGTATGAGCAATATGAAAGTAATTTGATATATTAAAATATCCCATTTGAAAACTCTTTAAACTAGTTATTGTGTATTTGTGTGCATATTCAAACTGTTTTCGAAATGTTATAAAAAATTATTTGAAAAATGTTGGACAAGTTCTTTCCCCAAACAAAGTACAGGTCTTGTAAAAGCAGTGCAAAGCAGCTTCCTAACCTGAACCCCCAAACAGAATTCAAACACATTTAGTGGTCTACAATTTATGGCTAGGTGTTTAATATTATACACATATAGCAATGGACGAATGATACAATAATGTTTATTGATCAAACTTGCATCGTTATACATTTTTCCTTATGTGCTTTGTGTTTACTGACCTAAAAAAAAGACAAACATTTTGCAGAACCAGATGGCTGTAAGGCAGAAGTAATTTAGCCACAATGCTGCCCAAAATTACAAAGTATAAAGCAGAAGGGGGGGATTGGCAAATTATTGCAATAATGTTTTAGTAACTGAATCAAATAAATACCTAAATCCCATTTCCATCTATTCATATTCACAAAACATCAGAACTGATGATATGTTCATAGCTTTTGTCTGAGTATCAAGTGGTATACATTCTTTGTTTTTTTAAATATTTTTTTTGTAAATAAATGATTACCCTTTCTCTGATTTGCTTATTTACACAGACATACTGCCACTCTGGCTACAATTTGCACTGGCTTACCAAAATGGACAACAGAAGAATGGAAACATGTTAAATTCTGATTTTTGTGCCAACATTTACCTGATAAGAATAAAATCAGGTGCTAAAAACATCCATCCATCCATTATCTGCCGCTTTATCCTCTATCCTTTATCCTCGCTTTATCCTCTGTTTCCCCTATGCCCATCCAGGGGAGAACGTCTCGGGCGCTGGGCAGATACACCCAGGACAGCGCGCCAATCTATCGCTGGGCACACTCACACAGACACACACACTCTATATGGGGCAATTTGGAGAATTAAATTGACTTAATCCATGTTTTTTTTGGATTGTGGGAGGAAACCGGAAAACCCGGAGGAAACCCACGCGGACACGGGGAGACCATGTAAACTCCATCCAGATTGGGATTTGAAACGGGAATCCCTAGCGCTGAGAGGCGAAAGGGCTAACCACTAAGCCACCGTGCCTCCCGTGCTAAAAAAATAATAACATAAATGCATCATACTTCAAAGCCTTCCTGAGTATCGGTGTTGACCTTGTCGTCTCTTTACGACCAGAATGTACCCATTTACCAAAAGCAGGATGCAATGCCATGGCACAACATTCAAATCAGCCCAAACTGGTTTATGAAACATGACATTGAGTTTACTGTACTCAAATAGCCTTGACTCATAAAATCTCAATTGCATCATAGCTGTGCAGCTAAAAAAGCTGCAGAACAGTATGATATTTTAAGAGCAATTTAAGGATAAAAAAACAAAACAAAACATAAAAGTAAATCAGTTTTAAAGGTATAAAAGGTCAAATGACAAGAAAGTGTAGTTGCCAGAGAGTTCTCTAAAATAACAATAAATACTACTATTTTTACCATAACTATAAGCCAACTATAAACTATAAACCAAACAGGTGTTTGCATTGAATTAGCATAGTCATGTAAGATTCGCAAACATAATTTCTAAAGTGGACATTATATTTAGTTTTCAGGTTGATTTTATTTGTTTTCATATGATCACAAATATAATTAGTGCACATGTATCAGATTTTGTGATCAGTGCAAATGTCTCTCTCTCTTTCTTTCTGTTACCACCGTAATGCCTTTCTCTAATGCTTTTTCTCCAAAATGGGTTCTTAATAAATAATGTACAGAGAAATGTGATGAGCTTCATATCATTTTGTTTGAATTATTCCATCAGAAGATCTGGCCATTGTTATAAATTTTCTGTAATGAATGGCTAAAACAGGGGTGCCCACACTTTTCTGGCCCGAGATCTACTTTTCCATTTGACAGGTCATCGAGATCTACCAGGGTTAATAATTTTTTGAGGCTTTTATATTGAAACCTGTTTACACACATCATGTTAGTATTGGTGAGGCACGTTGGCTTAGTGGTTAGCACATTCTCCTCTCAGCACTAGGGATTCCCGGTTCGAATCCCAATCTGGGTGGAGTTTTCATGTTCTCCCCGTGTCCGCGTGGGTTTCCTCCGGGTTCTCCAGTTCTCTCCCACAGTCCAAAAACATGGATCAATTCTCCAAATTGCCCCATATAGAGTGTGTGTGTTTGTGTGAGTGTGTGCACAGTGATAGATTGCCCCCCTGTCCTGGGTGTATCTGCCCAGCGCCTGAGACGCTCTCCCCCCACTGCAACCCTAATCGAGGATATAGCGGAAGATAATGGATGGATAGATGGATGTTAGTATTATCGAATCAGCATAGAAAAGACAGCTTCAGATTGCCATTTTCACAGAAATTCCAGCAAATAGCATGGCAAAAACTTGGTTTAAGTACACCCAAATGACCAAACACAATGGAAGTGCACTGGCTACTTGGCAAATCAAGCAAAGGCATTTTGAGTTTGACATTGCAAAAAAATATTCATCCCCCCCCACTCTAAATGAAAGTGGCATTTTAGTTATTTTGGAGCAAAGTCCTTCACTTGTCTTGCCAGTCAAATAAAGTGCAAAAACATCAACAGAAACAATCTAATGTATATGATTCGCGAGGCAGTGCTTCAGATTTAAGCACAGAGGCGTGGCCACGGGCCAGTTTTTGGAACAGCGAGAGAGACGGAGGAGGGGGCAGACCGCTCACTTGCAGAGATCGCGATTCGGAATGAATCACATTTTGTGTTAAAATGCGTGCGCGCGTGTGTATAAGTGCTTCCGATACTGTGCTGTAAAAAAAGCTTCCGATACTGTGTTGATATGTGATTTTTATTTTTCAAACCTCCATACCATTGACATATTGAGCATCCCTGGGCTAAAATAATTAAAACATTTTTTTTTTGCTATTTGTAAAAAATATAAAATATAATGCCTGCATTACTCTTGGTACTGATGCGCTTCATAGTTTTACAATAATAGAGTGTAGTCCATCTGATTGTTACAAGCGCCTAGGGCACCTGTCCCTCATGAGTGTACTCATTTACTCCGTTGGGCGATTGGTTTCTTTTGGTGCACGTGATCGGGTGTTTTTGTATTTAGGTTCCGTGTTCCCCTTTCCCCGTGCACATCTTTGTTTCCTTGTTGACTCGTTTGTGTGTTACCTTTCATGATGGTGTCCCTACACCTTTAATTTAAATTAATAAAAAATAAAAATAAATCCTCTTTTATGTTACCTGGTGTGTCTGAACTCCCTTCAGCGCGTTCCGGCGCTTCGGCTCTGCGCATTACGCTGCGCAGCCGATTTCCGTGTTAGGTAAGCGAGTCTGACAGAAAGACGTGCCTATAAATTTGGAGAGTTCCGAGCACCAGGGGTCGCCCTCCGCTAAGCCCGAGCACCAGGGGCCACCAGCCACCGAGCCCGAGCACCAGGGGCCGCCCGCCACCGAGCCCGAGCACTAGGGGCCGTCCGCCGCCGAGCCTGAGCACCAGGGGCGCTCCCCTCGCCCCGCAGCCAGAGGGCGCCGATCCACGCCCTGCAGCGAGAGGGCGTGCTCCACGCCTCGTCCGCAGAGGGCGTCCATCACGCCTCGCCCGCAAAGGACATTTACCGGACCATGCAGCGAGAGGACGTCCACCGGACCATGTAGCAAGAGGGCGTCCTTCACGTTTCGCCCGTAGAGGGCGTCCGCCTCGCCACGCAGCCATAGGCGTTCTCCATGCCTCATCAGCAGAGGGACGCCCCCCTCTCCCCGACAATTGTTTTTCTTTTTTTTTTTTTTTTCCTTCGTGGTCGCTTCCCCCGTTGTGCGACCGTTGGGCACCTGTCCCTCATTAGTGTACTCATTTACTCCGTTGGGCGATTGGTTTGTTTTGGTGCACGTGATCAGGTGTTTTTGTATTTAGGTTCCGTGTTCCCCTTTCCCCGTGCACGTCTTTGTTTCCTTGTCGACTCGTTTGTGTGTTACTTTTCGTGTTGGTGTCCCTACAACTTTAATTTAATAAATTCCCCTTTCATGTTAGCTGGTGTGTCTGAACTCTCTTCAGCGCGTTCCGGCGCTTCGGCTCTGCTCATTACGCTGTGCAGCCGATTTCCGTGTTAGGTAAGCGAGTATGGCACTGATAAGCTTGATGTGGAAGTGTACATACAGTGGATACAGTGTTTAAAAACACCAGCAACACGACTTTGTCTGTCAAATGAAGGGAATTAAATGTAATGTTAAATGTCAAATGTAGTGAAACATTTTTTTCTAACTGAGAGGACCATGTGTTTAGCTGAGGCTTGTATGTTTTCATGTTAACAACATTAAAAATATTTAGGCACACACAGGAAAAAAAAAAAATTGACTTATGATAAAACAAGTTTATACCTAAAAACATGAACCTATTTCACCTGTTATCAACCTCTGATGCTTGGGTTATAGTCTTTTTTATGCACAAAGAGTCTAATGATTAGCAGAAGCAATGGCCTGTTTGTTTTCAAATTCATTCCAACATTTCCAAATTCATTCCAACAGAAACTTCTAAATGGTGGTGCCAACACATAAGAACAATGAAAAATAGGCTTGTAAGAAAGAAAGGTAAAATCCAACTGAGGTAATCGAAGCATCCATCTGTCACACTGGCAGGAACATGATGTAATGCAGCAGTAAGCCATTCATTATTATAGTTCTTTTTAATGTACGGTAGGAGTGTGAATGTTTGCAAGGGAAGGTAAGTGGAGGCACTAGCAAACTTACGGAGCCCCTAAAGTGCCATGGAATAAAAAAAAATATGAGTGCGAGTTTTTGTTTCCTTGTCGACTCGTTTGTAAATATAACTATTGCGAGATCTCGCAATAGTTATATTTATATTTATTGTGAGATCTCGCCATAGTTTATTATAAATTGATGTACTTTCAGGTCAGTTTCCGGGTCAACAACAATAAACGATCACAATGGAGAATGTTCATCCGTGGAAAAGTTTTATTGAGTTTTATTTTGTGATTGGCTTGCAATATAAAGACATCAAATCAGTGCTTGACTGTAAACACGGTTTTCGTGAGTGTGAGTGAGTTCCAATAAAACGGTCATAAGTCGGCGGCTTTGTTCCAAAAGAACTTAATGTGTTTTACTGAATAGAAAAACAAGTGTACAGGAAAAACCATCAATGGCAGACGACTGTGATTAATGAGAGAGATCTGAATTCTCAAAGATCCCGCTTCGGTATATAATCCTTAGGTGGGCAGTCCTTCTGTGTGTGGATGAGGGTGAATGGACCTTCCATATATGGTGGGGACTTCCTGAGCCTCAGTCTCACCATTACATTTAAAAAATGTTACCTGCTCCCTAAGTCTACAGCTCCCCCTGTGATCGGACACCCCTGCACTTTGCCATGCTCATCCCGCAACTGGACACTCTTTCAATTATAGACGCTCATCCCGCAAATGACCATTCCCTCTGTTCCCTGCAGTCATTCAGCAGTTGTTTGAACTATGTGAAATAGTAAATGTCATTACAAAAAAAAAAGAGCATTACGAAGTATAAAAAAACCTTACAAATAATGCATTTCATGTCTTTTTATGTTTAATAAATTCCAACACGAGAGACACCTGAAGCAACTACTTAATGCAAGCGGACCGTTAGTTTTGCGAGATCTCGCAATAAATATAAATACAATTATTGCGAGATCTCGGAAAAGTTTTGCGAGATCTCGCATTATATTTTTTTTCTTCCATGTCACTTTAGGGGCGCCGTACAAACCGGTTGCAAAGCGGAATTAAAATAATTCATTGGAAGTCATTGACAATACTTAGCTCACTCACAGCAAAATATTTGCTTTTAATCACATATTTATAAAATATCAAAGATGGCATTCTGTAAAAACAGAAGTAGTAACAGCTACCACTCTTTTTGGAAGACAACAATATTTTGGAGTTTAAGTGCAAGATTACTTATTGATTCTAAAGCTTATTGGTGAGGTCAGAGACATATATAGTACAAGAGGGCCTGGCTCTCAATCTCTATTCTCGTGATGGTTTGTTATTCACCTATAGATCTGTCAAACAGTAAAGTAAGAGAGCACATGTTCCAGTTGACGTCAGCATGGTAACAGTGCTTCATGTCTATTTATTGTAAGATTATGATTTATGTACAGTATAATAACTGGTGTGTGAAGCATTACATGTACTATATTCATTCATTCATTCTCTCCCGCTTTATCCTCTATTAGGGTCGCGGTGGGGTTCCCCATGCCCATCCAGGGGAGAACATCTCGGGTGCTGGGCAGACAGACCCAGGACAGGGCACCAATCCATCGCTGGGCTATATATATATATATATATATATATATATATATATATATATATATATATATATATATATATATATTATATATATATTTATTTATTTTTTTAACTTATGTCCCTTTGCTCTGTATTATTTGACAATAAATATCAAATATTTAACAGAAATAGGCTACTGTAGAAAATTGAAGGAGAGGAAAGACAAGATAGGTAGGAAAGAGGAAAGAGGAAGACAGAGGAAAGATTAGCAAAGTACTTACTTCCCTGTTTATCCGAATCTACAGGGTCCAATCTCGTAGAGGTGTGGAGAAGGGTAGAAAAAGAGAAGACAACGACTAGTTAATGAGAAGCTGAAAGAGTGACAGATTACAAAAAGAGCTAAAGAAGAGACAAGGTAACAATGGAAGAAAGAATAACAACATAACAAAGGAAAAGAGATAAAGAGTGAAAGAGTTAACATACAGTAGATTCGTGATTCATGGAAATGTAACTTATTCCTTAAAAGGCCCAGTTTTAAGAGTCTGACTTTCATGATTCATTAGTCCCAGTTTTTTTTTTTTTTTTTTTTTTTTTGTCAAATTTGTCTTATTATAACTTTAGTTATGAAAGTTTAAACTTTTGGCCAGAGGATAAATAAGTTTTTTTAAATTCCAAAATAGTATTATGTACTCCTGAAATATTTATAGCCTCCCAGATTTCCAATAACCAGCTAACTCTACATATGTACAAAAGTTAACCAAAACACTTAAAACCCATAAAATGGTGCCAGAATATCTGTAAAAAGGTTACACTAGCACCAAACATGCAACGTCATTGATTTACATCAAATCGAAGTTAATGTTTCAACCAACATAGGCTGTTCTCCCTACTATGAGACTTTTCTATTTGTGTCTGCAAAATGCCCAGCCAGACTAAAGCCCCCAGTGGCACTATGCTAATTGTAGTGCAATGTAGTGATACTGAAAGCAGTGGGAAATAGGTACATGAGGAAACTATAAAAATTTAACAGGGAAAAATGTAATAATTGTGTTGTTCCTATACTGACATATTAATTTATAATGGTATTGCTTCATGTGGCCTATTAAATTAAAGTAAAAAAGGCATTTTATAGAATTTTAATTCTGTTCTGAAATGTCACTATAAGTGAGCTCTGTAAGGATTCTTCATACATTTTGCAGATCTCGCTCTTGTAGATTTACAACCCATTGACATTGTGAATCGAATCATGTCACATTGCTAGTAATTTAAATTTACAACAAACAGTCCAGTTATTGACCCTAATCCTTACTTTAACAGCAACACTAATGTCATCTGGTGACAGTTAAATAGTAAAATATGATTTGTTTGTTCCCACTAAGGTTTGCCACATTGCAAAATTCGGCATATTCGATTTGGCAGATTTATACCAGATATTCTTCCTTTTGCAACTCTCCGATTTACCCAGGCCTGGGACTGGCACAGTGACTGCACTGATATGAACACTCATAATGATCGGGACAATTCACTATCTTCAATATACTGCCCAGCATGTCTTTGGATGTGAAAAGGACAGACAAAAGACGCAGCCTCCACACAGACAAGACATGCAATTGCCCTACATGGAAATTAAATCTTCTTGCTAGGAAGCAAAACCATTAACAGCTGCTCTACAGTGCCAACCAAATTATGAACATCACCTAACATTTAACTGTATATTGTAACTGTGTAAATATATGAATGTAAGTTATGTATGTATTCAAACGCCATAAAGGTTAGACATTTCCATCCTGTGTATTTAATAACTTGACCTGATTCAGAAAGAGAAAAAAAGCCTGTCTGAGTGTGATGGCTTTTAAAATACCAAGTTGACTGATAATTGCTGTTTCAACAATTTGAGCTTTTCTAGGAAGCTCAATCTTTGCAAAAAAGCAAAAATCCTTAAAAACAGAAAAGAAAAATTACCTGAAACGCCATTTCATGCAGCAGAGAAAGGACTTGTTGAGGAAAAGCTAAGGGCAAAATTGCTAAATGTTCATGTTTATATATTTATATCTCTGCTTAAGCACTTCTGGATGGATGCAAACTGCATTTCGTTGTTTATAATGAGCAATGACAATAAAGTTGAATTCTATTCTATTCTATGACCATTGAGGCCACAGGCAGAATTGTTAGAGAAACAGTCAGGCTACGGTAAGATAAGGTAAGATAAATCACTGTTACTTGTCACTGTTACATAGTCTCTCACTGCATTAAGAAATGTAAACTGTTTTACACAAAGAAAAAGTTATATTTTAATTTTGCACAGAAACTTTAGGAAGTTTTCTTGGCCTGAATCCATTCTGACTCCAGCCAAGACTAATATATTGCCTCATTTCATTGATTTGTTTTTCCTTTATTATTTTTTTAATCAGGTAAAGTTTGGGTCTAATGTATGGAAAAATTCTAAATAATTCAATACTTCTGAGCACCATGGTACGTAAAGGTACCACTGGCATGAGACTTATACTGGTATTGTGGAGACCTATGTTGTGATTAGGATTAGGCTTTTTTAAAAGAACTTCATGTCTACTTTAGCAGGGCAATAACATTTTGCATGAGTTACAACAAGTTCAGGTTCAAGTTCAAGTAATTTATTTATATAGCACTTTTTACAATAGCACATTGTCACAAAGCTGCTTTACAGTTTTATATGCCTTTGAACCCCCAAAGAGCAAGCTGAGGTGACAATAAAAAACTCCCTGTTATGTTGTCATCTTAAGGAAGAAACCTTGGGAGGACCAAGACTCATTGGGGGACTCACTCTCCTTGAGTGGCTGGGTAGCATCAACAGTATAAGACACTAATGTACAGATTGTGTGATGATCCATATGGTCCGTATTTAACAAATGGAAAATTATATAAGTCCTTATATAAGGGCTTATATAGCATGGCTTCGTACACAGAGTGTATAGCTTTTATAGACATAGATCTGTAATGTGGATTTGTGTCCTGGTGAAAATGTATAAAGCATCTTGAAGGCACAGACAACGGAGACCAGCAGGAATGGATACAAATTCAAATAACAAAATGGAAACAATTAGTATATTCAATACCCATAGGTATAAATAAAAGAAAAGATAATGTGAACTAGAAAAGAAAATTGTCACATTAAATATGTTTGCATCAGAAGATATGTTCACTTGCATAAAGAAAATCAATAAAACTGGTCATTTAAAACAGCTCGGCTTTAGGTCACCCCCAGTGAACCCAGTTTTAATACATACATATTAGGCAAAGAGGTTGTGTGCGTCATCTAAGAATGTCAGAATGTCAAAAGTTGCCCAGTTGTAGCTACGAGGAATAAAATACTGTGCCATACCTATCAAATCAATTAATTGGGTTTTGATTCAGTCCTATTGCAATAGGTGTATAGAATTCCCCTCTTAGGCATGAATTTAGATGACTGCATGCTACCAACTATGGGAACAGTTCCAACATGAATGCACTTCAGTGTGCAAAGATGTGGCTGGTTATTTTTAGAATTTGATTAACTTGTACTGAGCACTAACCTTAACATGGCCTTAAATAGACATTGATATCCAGACCCTTTTATTCAAAAATTGGTGCCTGTGTTCACAAATGCTCTTCTTTTAGATTGTAATTGGAATCCTGACTGTAATTACAGAGTGGTTTAACTTTAGCTTTTGTTACAGTTGCCTGGGGCTTGAGGTATATATTTAAATTAATATCCCTATAATAATTTATTTTTATTGTAAATACAATATCCCCAAATGGTTTATACACTACAGTACACACACACACCACTTTATTAATCACTCTTTGCTGGTGCTACGTTGGAACTTCAAAACTACCATGATTCATTGTGCCATAAATTTAACAAGGTGCTCAAAACATTCTCTGAGATTTTGCTCCTTAGTGACACAAGAGCAGCAAGCAATTTCTGCAGAATCTGTGCAGTTGTACATCCATGATGCCAATTACCTGCACCACAACATCCCAATGGATGTAGAATGTTAGACTGTGATCTGGTTACTGTGGTGGTCATTTGAGTATAGTAAACTCATAGAGAGGATTTGAAATGAAGCATTACTCTAAAAAAGTAAACATCAGAAACATCATTGTAAACTACTGACATTATTGGAAGCACATGGAAAACTAAAGTAGACAAGAAGACAAAATTACATATACGATCAGCCTGAACTGTTTGTTCAAGGAGGAGTTGACTCATGCTCTCATGTTGTTCTCAACAAGTTCTGACTAGACCGTCTGAATGCTGCAGCAGACATGGAAACTATAGGACCATCAGGCACCATTTTTTTTATTGTCCAGGTTTGGTAAGCCAGTGTTGATAAGCTTAAGCCACTGTTGCCTGTTTTTAAGTGTACCTGCTGTCGCTTTTTCAAGCTTTAACATATTGGAGAGATGCTTTTCTGCATACCTGCATAGTTGTAAAGAGTTACTGTTGTTTTTCTATCCACTTGAATTAGTCTGGCCATTCTTCTCTGACCACTGGCATTAAGAAATGTTTTGCCCAGAAATATTCCCTTACTGGACTTTTTTTTTTTTAATTGACCATTCTCTGTAAACTCTACAAAAAATCCTAGTATAAAATAAGCAGATCAGCTAAGTTCAGTAATTTCAAAAATACTAAAACCAAACTATCTAACAATCATGAAACATTTAAAATCACTTAAATCATCTTATTTTCATCTTTAAAGGTTTTAAAAAATTTTAAATTTTTTTCTGTGTTTTGATTTAGTGTGTTTGTAATTTACAATAGAACATTACTTTTATTTTTTGACCTATGGTTAAAAAAAACATGCATGGTTTGGGTTTACACCCTACAAGTGACTGGCTATTGGCTTAGAACCCACAGTTCTAGGGTTTAAACCAATAAATGTCTCATGATTAACTCAGAACCTTCCTATAGAGCCCTGTGGTAACACAGCTTTTTTTCTTTTTTTAAGTCAAAAAAAAAAAAATCAAATTAGAACTGTTCATGACTTATTAAAGTATGGCATCAAAATACTAATGAATATGAATGAGTCATGGGAATGAGGTCATTAAAGCATGAAATCAACTTGGTAAAGCGATATCATTAAGAAACAACAATTTATTGATGCCTCATAAATGCCTCTTATTGTCCATGAAAGGTAAAGTTAAACATGTTAACCTTGTATAAATATGGATGAACTTGTTGGAAAATATCTATTAATAATAATCAAGTATTATTTCTATGCTTTGATGATCTGATTTTCAAGCTTATTAACTGATTTTTTCATATTAGGATCTCATTCTCACGCTTTAATAAGTCGTGGCTATGCCTTAATTTTATTAAAAAGAGATGTTACTAGCAAGGCTGTGTACGCTCTCCCTCCAAGATGCATAAAAGCATTGCAGAACCTACAAAATTCAAAAGTTGCAAAAATTTGCAGTTTTTTTCAGTGCTCTAAGGACTTTTAAATGCTTAAATGTGCATTTTCAGGTTTTTAGATTTTCAAGATAATTAGTTCTGAGTTATTTATGAATTAGATTACCTAACCTAAAGTAATGCACGCCAAGCCCATTTTAGATTGAAGTATTAATCATTGTATATCTGAGGGAAATCATAATATGTGGTTTTATTAAGCTTTTATGGCAGGGCTTTTTCAAACGAATGCCATTATATTTTTGAGAGCCATACCACAACAACATATAAATTCCATTCATTGATCAATGGACTGTAATGGAGGTCACAAATAAACAGAATTATTTCAGCCCCAATCCAAATACAAAGTGAGGATATGATAGAATTCTATGATATTGGAGTAACTATGTTCCACATAGTTGTACACTTTTTTTTTGGCTTTTGAGCACAGTGGCTTTTACTGAATATTGTTCTTCACATGTTCAGATATGGTAAAGACCGAATTCAGAGAATCACAACAGATCTGAGAAATGCAAATTTCCCCAATTGTGGGACCAATAAAGGATTATCTTATTTATCTTATCTTATCTTATCTTAAATATCCACCTATGACTTTGGTTAAGGTTGGTAATATTGACCAAAAGGAAAAAAAAACTTATAAATTATAAACACATTATGAGTCAATGCATTTAGTTGGATGATTTTCCTCACAATCTACATTTTAGTTTATCTCAAACGTGTTGGGTGTGTAGGTGTGATGGCAGTGCAGTTGCGCTGGGGGGAGGAAAGGCGAAGCATTGAGAGAAAGGCGAAGCATTGAGAGTAATTAGTGCACCTGACAAGGCTCTATCTGATGACTGTGTGCAACCTTTATAAGCATCACATGCCGAGTTACATCACAAGCCACGAGAAGAGAGATTTCATGTACCCGACAGGAGGTTGATTGGCTGCTCTAAATGTCCCCATCTAAATTTCCTTTATATTGTGTACATTTGTGTGAGTAAGTGTACACAATGATAGATTGATGCCCTGTCCTAGGTGTCTGTCTGAATTGACATCGGACCCCCTGCGACCCTAGTAGAGGATTAATCGGAAGATAAGATGAGATTAGATGTTTTCTTTCGATGCGTTAAAATATATGGTATTCTTATCAGTTTTATTTATGTATACTTATGTCACCTTTGTAAAGTCTAATCTACGAAAACATAATATTTAAACATTTATGGTTGTTAATATAATAATAATATAATAATTATTAATTATATTAATAATTCATTCATTCATTATCCTCCGCTTTATCCTATATTAGGGTTGTGGTGGGGTTCCCCATGCCCATCCAGGGGAGAAAATTTCGGGTGCTGGGCAGATACACCCAGGACAGGGCGCCAATCTATCGCTGGGCACACACTCACTCACACAGACACGCACGCATACACACTCTATATGGGGCAATTCGGAACTCAATTGACTTGTTCCATGTTTTTGGACTGTGGGAGGAAACCGGAGAACCCGGAGGAAACCCACACAGACACGGGGAGAACATGGAGACTCAGGAACCAGGAATCCCAAGTGCTGAGAGGCGAACGTGCTAACCACTAAGCCACCGTGCTGCCCCATTATATTAATAATAATTAATATAATATTATATTTGACTGTATATCTTAATTGAGCCTATGCAATTTTAACTGATAGAAACTAAAGACTAAAACATTTCTTAATAACCTCAAACTGTTTATTGGTAGAGGGAATATAGTCTAAATAAGCAACTATAAAAAAAACTAAGATAAATAATCAGGCCTGTTGTAATGGAATATGACAGATGATCAAAAGTCGAGTCCTAATCCTAATCACGCAGATCTATAACGCCGGAAAAGCAAAAGTAAACTAGAAAAGAAAAGCAACTAAAATCTCTCTCTGCAGGAATGAGACAATTATTCAGAGTTCATAGCTAGTGTTCCAGGGTTCAGGGTCAGGACACAGATATGGAACAGTGCAGCAAACAGGGATACTGGCCAGCTATTAAGCAAAATAATGTTTAAAAACAAAAACATATGCACTGTTTGTAAAAGGACTCACATCGATGTAATTGGCATTTATGTAGTCTGAGTTTGGGTCTCCTAGGAGTGGATGCAGCTTCACTCGGTGACGATCATCTACAAAAAATACACAGACAGGAAACAGTATTAGGCTCACACCATTAAGCTGGCTTATAAAGGTTTAGATATTCAATTATATTGTTTTGTGTAATCTAGCCAATGTGGTAATAACACATTAACAGATTTAAAGCCAATCTGATTATTCCTGGACTTATTACTCTATTTTACTCTACATAGTCATATATTTCATAAACGCTCAATTATTCAACTTACAACAGTAATATTCTACCAAACACTGACTATATAGAACAGTAATGGAAAAAAATGGAGTCTGACACATTAACATTTGGATTTTAAACCCATTCTTGCCTAAACAGTGCTTGGAGTTCATTACAATTTCTGCATTTTAGATTGTCCATCCACTGGTTCTTAATGGATTGAAGATTATGTCTAATTCTTTAATCCACTTGGGTATCACTTACACTGTGACATGGTACTTCATTCATTTAATTGTTTTTAGGCAAATTTCTGAGAAAGTCAACTCACTTGGATCAGTAGCAACTTTACACAGAATGTAAGACCCATGCTAAGCTAAACTAATAGACCTAAGCTATTGCTTAACTTTTGTTTCTGACAATCATTTTTCTAAATGTCTCATACAGTCTGGGGAGAAAATAATATTATCCCAGTCATTTGGCTCTCCATTTTGATGTTTTAATAGAATAAAGATTTTGTTTTGTTGCTCATTGCTGAGACCAGGCCATTCTCCAAAAGCCCTCACCTTACTGTCACACCTGCCTACTGCCATTACTGAGCAAACTAAACACCAGTGGTGAACTAATCTCATAGATACTTTCTAGGAGACAGGTCTAGCACTTGCTGGACTTTTGAGGGAACTGTTTTCTTCAATAAGTGTGTCCAACATTTGTAGTTAATTTCCACTTTACTATAAATAATCTATAATACTTTAGAAATACACTATTAGATCTATGACCCTAAAATTGTAATTAGTTTATTTATTAAAACCAAATTTAGCCCTGTTTCAATTCAATTTGGGCTAAACCTTAAGCCTCCTTAAAACATAACATTAATAGGTTTATAACAATAAGATGGATGCAAGGTTAGTCACTAAGGTGCAACATTACCATTCCTGTATTACATGTTTTTTTAATCTAGTGTGATGTCCCCTATTCCACCCTGTTTTAAAGATAAAGGCATTACAGTAAGTGCTTGTGGAAGAGAATTACTCTCAGCATAATAAACAGAGCAGTGGAATGATCTTCCTAAGATCCAATCCAATTCCAACATCTAATCAGCATATGAAAATAACTGCCAGTTTTTTAAAAAAAAAAAAATCCTGAAGGGGTTCCTAACATATAAAGTTTTACCATTCAAAAACATAATGCCCTCAACTCCACGTATCACCATCTGCATAATAACCATCTACATCGAAGCAGTAGTAGTGATTAAGCCCCAGGACTACACAGTTACCATTGCATGTCTTGTGATCAAGGCTCCTAATTCCATAAATGCTCTGACTGTATCAATTTCTGGGGTCAGTAAATCATTTTGTAATGACTGTAATATTACAGCATGATACTCATTTTCTGTAAAGAAGGATAAAAATGACTCACAACCCATTAGTGTATCATGTCTTCCCTTCGTATTATCTTTCTTCTTGGTAACATCCCAGCCTTCAAAGAAACTCTGTAAAACAACAGCCAATAGTGGGCAGTGTTAACTTTTCACATTTAACACTGTATGCTCTTTAGTTTACCCAGTCTGAATGTTTGACAGATTTTAATAGCTCATAGAAATATAAATACAAAGTTATTGTTGGTGTAAAGCTGACCAATATTTAAAAAATAGAACTTTTAAAAGCTTTTTTTTTTTACTTTTAAAAGAACATACACAAAACATTGTCAGTAGGTCATGATACAATACTATAAAACTAAAATTTGTCTGTGCCTTCTCTGTTGCCATGGCAATGAACTGAAAAACACTTTGCTTATTAGTCGTTGTCCCCTGTGAACAGCTCAGCATGTTCAAACCATCATGGTGGTCTTCAAACAAAATTTCAAGCAAAGTGGCAACATCACACGATGAAGGGTCAGGAATCTTTACAGTCATATATAATAGCTGGTATAACACATCAGGAAAAAAAAAACACAGTACAGAATCATACATAAGAGAGAATCATACATATTTGTCTTTAGGTCTGGAGTCATGACTTATCTGTCCAAGAATAGTGTTTAAAAGTACTGCTTAAACATAAGGGACTGTTCTGCACTCAACAACAGAAATTACTATGCATTACAAGGACATTAGTAGCTCTAGTGACCCTCCATAAGCTCATGCCAGAAAGCTTTTATCTGCATACTTCAACCACAACTAATCACACTATTACTGGTCCCATTATGTGTGAAAAATAATGACTGCATTGTTCATTTGCATAAAAATAAACTCACAGCAGTGTACATTTTGTCTCTGTTTGAAAACAGAAATAACATTAGTAGAATTATAATTTTACACAAAACAGAGAGTAATTAGTTACACTTATTGCTACTTTGTTCATTAAGTCCATCATTCTAATTAGAATGGTGCTAATGCCTTTCCATGGGACAAAAGTTGCATGCCAGGTCATCACAGGATAGACAAACAATTACACCCACATGTATATCAATAGAATTATTTAAATAATATTTTTGGTAACAAATCTAAAAGCAATAAGGCATGATAGGGCCTATATTAAATAAATCATGAGGAGAGGTATTGTTAGGCATGAAGTGCAACTTTTTATACATTGTATTTATACTTAAGAATCAACATTTATATGTAATTTAATATAAATAATTATATTCTTCAAATTAAATTTATTAAAATTTAATGATGTGATAAAAGCTCTTTGAATGGGAGGCTTTGTAATCTTTAAATAAATGATAACTTCTGTGTGTTGACAATGACAAATTTATTTATTTATTTTTTTTTTAAATCTTGTCGATTCATGTATGTTCAGATTTTGAAATTATGCTTATTGCTGGTGGCCACATATTTACTAGAATGGCACTCGCTGTTAAAAAAAATGTGGGCAAAAATACAACATCTTCTGATCTGTGGCAATAAAAAGTCATGGTTTAAATAAGTCCTACATTAAGGCATGTAAAGGAAGCTGAGCCATTGCCAAGAGTAATGTGCTTATAAGTTAATCCACAGCAATGTCACGCTGTTCTGCTCCAATCAGAAAAGGATCAATACACTATTCATGCCTCTTAACCTTGACCTAAATTGAATACCACAGAGCTTTTGTGTAAAGCAAGCTCATTTTCGCTCAGTCTCTCACCCCGTTTTTCTCTCTCTCATCTCATCTCCCTAGCTCCCTATTTCTGTCAATGCCAGCCTTATGCTTTCATCATGATCTAGATCAATGCCCACTGTTGTTCTTTCACTGTGAAATAAGGTATATGAACTACTGTTTGGGGTCACACTCAAACTTTTATCCTGTTTCATCTCTACTCATTATAAGGTTTAGAGAAAAACAGTTCACACTCTCATAGGCACACTGAATGAGGAGTATTGACTTTGGGTCTAGTCAGTTTCATCTACGGAAAGGAGTTTAATTAGTCTATTATTGGTGGTTTGAAGGAAATGGCTTGTACAGCATAATGAAACGACTTTTCTTTGCTAGCACTGTTTGTGTAGCGGTTAACAGTAGAAAAAAAGAAATTCATTACAGAAAAAGACAGCCTTAGTTAAAAACAATGGATTTACAAACATACAGACATACAGATACACATGTGACCCCTACAAACCAAATCAGCACCTGCACATAGATGTTTACCTAAAAGAGTGTGTATCTGAAATAGACATCAAAAATGAAAGTGAAATCTAAAAAAAATGTAAATAATAATAATAATAATAATAAACCCAAAAATAATAAAAACCCAAAACACACATTAATTACCATCCGTACAATCTGATCATTAGTGGTTCTTGACACTTGACATTATCTAGAAACTACACTGAGGGTGATATGTACATGATCACCACATATGATCCTCTTTATCTTTTTCAGCCACACTTGTGACTTACAAGTGCATAAACACAAATTAATCTTTCAAAAGCCTGTTGTAAAAAAGGTTTTATTTAGGTTTGGATGATGAATGCAAGAAACAGCTTCTTATCTGCAGCCTACCAGGCAATGACACATTGAAAAAAAAGAAACATAAAACAAAACACAATATCTGCTCATTCAGGGAGCCTTGGTAGTAATTTGTTAAGCACTTTTATAATATAAAAAAGAAATTAAAAAGCACAACCTTAATCCTTAGTCTATGCAAATACACAGGATTCAACAATTAAAAAAAACAACCCCAGTATGAACTACAAGGTAGAATGCATAGGAATGAATGAACCTCATATCCAGTCTTAAAGCTATGAAATACAAAGAGCAGATTGTGAATTGTTCCATATGTTGATACCGAATAGGCAGATTGTTGTATGCATCAAATGTTGGTGTGAATCTACTGAGACAGTGTCAGTGCCGTTACACAAAGTGGTCCATACTGATAAATCAAATCACTGTCAGTGTGAAGTGTAGACCCACATCAAGCTCTAGAGAGATTACAGTCCTTGCAAGCAAACATCTGCTGCTATGCATAAGGCCATCCATGCCAACACGGACAGCTCATTAATATCCCCTGGTGTAGCCAGCAACACCAGAATATGCACAAGTGCAGTTCAAGCACTGTTAATTAATTGGAACAATCTGTGGGGAAGACGCTGAGATAATTCTAAATATATGTCAAAGCTGGCCTTCTCTCTGTAGGCTACCTCTTGGAGATAAACAACAAAATGAACCATTTTTTAGTTTCTATCTGATTTAATCAAGAGATGCAACAAAAACTTGATTATTCTGCACTAAAAAAACTTTGAAATGGCACATGGCATAGCTTCAAAACTTCATCCTTACAAAGTAAACCCTAAATGACATCATATCATCCAGGCATATTGCAGCCATATACTCTTCTTAAGACACTGATATTGGATGAGAGAACTTGGATCATAGACTCCAATGTCCATGTTCTAGTTAATCTTAAATGTGTTTGATGGGGTTAAGGTCAAGGCTCTGTGAAAGCCAGCAAAGTTCTTTCACACCAGTTCTTTCACACCACTCAGTCTATAAACCTTGATTTGTACACTTAAGCACAGTCATGCTGGAACATTAGAGCCTTCACCAAACTTTTCCAACAGAATTGAATGCATACAGTTGTCACCATTAATGAAGTATACTTCTGATATGTGTAATGTACTTTTGGCTTCAGTGTTTCCAAGGTTTATTTGTTGTGTATTAATAAGTCATGCATGGCTAAAAACCATTTGAATTCAAATATCAGCTTTTAAGAAAAAGTTTAAACCCTATAACAAAAAAAAAAACTACTAAAAAAAGAAAATGTATAAATAATTGTCCTTACCTCATACTCCTGTTTGAAGCCATAGCCCTCCGCAGTTTTCATCTGGTTAATGTGCTGAAGCAAATCAGCTACCCGCACAGCAGGATGTAGCTGCCCTGTGTGGTATGGAGAGCCTTTACCACCACAGTGCCTCCGGGAGGAACCACCAAGCAGACTGCTCGACTCATTGGTGGAGCTACGAGGATCACCTGAAGAAAAGGAAATACACCTGTTAAATTATAAATTCTTAAAAAAAAGTAGGTAGCAAAATCGCTGGACAACCTGTCTTTTAGCTTCTGGGTAATTACACATGAACAGACATGCCTGAGGAAAATGTTATAAATTCATGACTTGGATAAAAGTGAATTAAAAGTCAGCAACAAAGGATGGAAGACAAAAAACAGTGCATATAAAACTTGGAAGAATGGCTTAGAGAAATGCCCTTAAAGCTTTATTTTAATCAGGATAGTTGCTTATTTGAATATCAACTATTAATCAAGCTTTTAACTAGACAATTAAGTTCAATAAATTATTCACAATATGTCCAATTTCCTTTATTAATAATATTTGTGAATTTTCAAAAGTCAAGGGGCAGATCTTCAAAATGTCTTTCATTTATTCATTTAAAATTTATCTTGACTTACAGTTTTTCTCAGTCGATTTGGTACATTTCTCACATCATGGTTTACATTAGCATCACAACAAGTGCATTTCTCAAAACAGTTAGTGCAAACAGCAAAACTCAATGAAATACATGCAAAAGCACATACTTCACTCAAAATTCTTTGTTTTTGCCTCAAAAGCAAATATTTAGGTCAATCAATTTGTCAGCACCATCAAAATATCTTGTCTGTGTGCCATTGCCTACGACAAGGCAGTCAAACTACTTAGTCATGTTGTCATTGCAACAATGAAGACTGTAAGCATATTCTGATGGAAACTAACTTTTGTTTACAAGAACGCTGCACATTATGTGGCATATCAATTGAAATAGTCCAGGTTACACACACAAATACAAACTTACAGAACACAAAAGTTAAACATGACTGTATGTGGGAGATGGACAGCAATAAATTGGACTGGAATCAAATTTAGAGTAATATTCTTTACTGTATTATTTTCTAACAGCACTGCACTGCAATCTGTTGACAAAAAATCAAATTAAAGTTCAGGAAAGACAACTGTTTCCCTCCACTACATGGGAAAAAGGAAAAACTACAAAATTAGAAACTTACTCTGAATACTCAAAACAACTTAAGGAATTACTGTAGTGCTTTCTTTTCTATTCATCCTGACACTCCTCTCTGTTGGGCCACATGTTTTCATCCACATCATTCTGGATATCTTCCCTTGAAATGCAGCGTGGAAAGAATCCTCCAGAGTGTCTAATCCAGCCATTGCAGGCATCTGCTGTGATATCCTCACAAGCTGCATCCATAGCAGTCAGCAGGTTCATCTGGACGTGTGGCTGGTGATCGTATACCTTCCATCTCCAGGCTGAGAAGAACTCCTCAATAGGGTTCAGGAATGGGGAATAGGGTGGGAGGAACTCCATCATCATCAACTCCAACTCCATTGAAGACACCGTTGTTCTTCCAACATTCAGCTGCACCCGGTGACAAGCTTCAGCCATTGTGAGACCATGGTTTAAAACATGGTCCATAATTGTTGCCCTTATTTCATATGGGACAAACTATTTGCATGGACCCTTCTTCTGTTTTGTCCCCTCAGCCTTCCACCACGCAGTCTTACCCCTCCTCTTGGCTGTTCACGGCCTTGTCTTTCCATTGTGAGGCTTCATTTATACTGCAATGTTTTGTGTCTGTATATATATGTTTGCCAATTACAGGTTCATGAGATGCACCTCTGACCTATGTTTGAGACCACTGGATGATCTAAATGTTCACAAATTCCCTTAACAGAAAGCCAAGATTCAAATGAGAACAATTTAATCAATTTAGGACAAATTACCAAAATTTAACATAAAAGTTTTTAAAAAGTGGAAAATAAATGTACAAATTATGCCTGAGAAATTATGACAACATGTTCAGCACTTTTGCATATAATGACCTAGGCGATGACATAAGACCTAAATGTTTTGGAGTGTAAGACAATTCAACAGACAATCAGTACAACACATTTTGATAAACATGACATAAGCAAGAGATAATGTAAAAAACAACAGACAATTGTCTATGACCATTTGCAAAATGTAAAAAAGCATTTGCAAAATGTGAAACACAATGAAAAATGCAATTATGATGTGCACAAGTGACACGGAGATGTGGAGATTGAATGAACAATTTTGAGAATTTCAATTCTGATCTGAGAAATGAACCAAATCGACTGAGAAAAACTGTAAAAAATCCAGACCCAAACAGAAACAGACTTGACGAAACAAAATTTAAACATCTAATTTAACTAAATATACTCCACAACTATGGAGATGCCCAATATGTCAAACCATGGGAAGTCCCGGGAGGAACTCTTTTACTCATCATAGATTTTTTTTCCTGCTGGGAGAGAGTCCAACAGAGTGGCTTGAATACACAAGGTTCCGCCATATGATTTGGTATAGTCAGCATCAGCAAATCTCATGTCAGTTTTAGTATTTCTTCCTTTTTTATTTTTTATAAATGAGGAGTAATCTTTGTTGCATTAGTATAGTGCCTACAGAATATTTTTAATTGTAATGTGAAAATAAAACATCCAGATTCAGGTTTTATGGGTAATGAATGCATGACTGAATGAATAAACAAACAAACAAATAAATAAATGATGAATCCCAAAATTCCAGAGTAAGCTTTAATTAGATGCATGGGTCTCATGAGTAAAATATCTCATTACTTCTAGTATGTTTTTTAACCAGTAAATTCTTACTGTACAGTACCATTTACTGTGTATTATTTTGGAAATTTAGGTTTGGCCAATTTCTATGCTTAGGGGTTAATTCACTAAAATTGGCAGTACATTACACGTACAGTGTACAGTGTAATTAGAGGAGTTTTAAAAGTAGTTATGAAGGGGAATGTTAATATTTTATAGTATTAAAATGTGTGGTCAGTAATAATTGCAGAATAATGAAACAGAAAAAATGAATCAGGATCATCTTATTTTTATTTTATGATGTTTACTGAAAACTAAATAATGAGCCTATTTGGCAGTGTGATTTGAGTGATTCACTCAGATTTGAGTCTGGATGCCCAAAAACTTGTGACTGTCAAGATTCCACTTAAATGAAATGTGTCATAATATTTTTTTTCTATTGATAAACAGTACTTTAGCAGCGCCAATTACTTCAGCCAGCACGATGTGTGTAATTTAGTTTCGAAATAAATCCCGTTCCTGTTTTGGGTCCTCATTGTATCACAGCATTTGATAAAAAGTGTTATAAAAAAATCCAGAAGGTATAATGTGGATGCCACATTTGTCCATATAATTATCTTCAAGCGCTATTGCCATCACAGTAATCAGAATTGTTCAATAGTGAAAAAGATTTTGAAAGCATTTTAACATCCTGCACACAGCCTCTTTAGCAGGTTTTATTTTAGAATAAGCTTGTGTCTAAAACACTGAGGGCATCTTTAGTGGTAGTTGCTCAGGTGTAAGTAATTGAGCTCTAGAGCTCAGTACTAAATGGTCTGATTTGCTCAAAAGTGAAATTAAGCATGACATTTCTGCATATTCTAATCCCTACCTTCTTTGTGACTGGAGGACTTCATGCTCTTCGTCACACCACAGAATTGCAATTAAGTTGTGATCTGAACTGTGGCATGGAAATTTAAAGCCTTTTTTTCCATCTTCAAAACTTTATAACATTTGCCATTCTGGTTATTTGTTCACACAAACAGCAAAACACACAAAAAAAGATTTACACACTACGTAGTTTAGAATTTAAAAGCCACAGTGTATGACTTAAATAATAATAATATTTTAGTTACTATTTTATATCCATATAATAATTTATTTTTCTACTTTGTAGAAATTTAGGATGCAACAAAAATGTATAAATAAAAACTGTGAATTTATTAGCAAAAGTAAGTGTGTGTGTGTGTGTGTGTGTGTGTGTGTGTGTGTGTGTGTGTGTGTGTTTGATGAGTTTTGAATGGTAATAGTAAGGGGTTTTCTTACTGCGAGTGCTGCAGGTATGAGCATCCATAAAGGACAGAGCCATCCGCTCATCCTCCTGCAGGGTGCTTTGGTCAGCGAAGCTTCGCTCCATTGAGCCCAGCATATGACTCTTTTCTTGTCTGTACGTAATGGGAGTCTTATTCATGTTCACTGGCTTCCTACTGACAAAAAGCAGAGAAAAGAAGAAGAACGAGATAAATAGATAGATAGATAGATAGATAGATAGATAGATAGATAGATAGATAGATAGATAGATAGATAGATAGATAGATAGATAGATAGATAGATAGATAGATAGATAGATAGATAGATAGATAGATAGATAGATAGATAGATAGATAGATAGATAGATAGATAGACAGACAGAGAAAGTGAGAAAGAGGGAGAGTGAGGAGGAGAGAATGGGTATGCAAGAAGACAAAAAAGGTAAAAGAAAAAAAAAGAAAAAAAAATAGAAAAGAGGTAAAGAAAGTGTGAGAGACAGCAATACAGCATCAGGGGGAGAGAAAGATCAAGAAAACAGCAGATAAAGGAAGAGTAAAATTATGAGAGAATGAGACATAAAAAAGTGAGAAAAAAAGTAGCAATAGTAGGAAACCATAAAGACAGCAAGAAACAGCAAGGGCAAAATATAAAGATTGAGAAAATGTAAGAGAGCATTAAAGGGAAAGAAAGAGCAATAGATAAAAAAGGATAGAAAAGGAAAGATTAGGAGAGGAAAAATGAGAGGGAGAAAGTGAGAGAAAATTTAGCTCTATTAATGACTTTCTGAACAATGCTTGCTAAAGCAATGGGAAACGATGGAGTGCAATGGATAAAAAGCCACTTACGGATAGTAAGAATAAGAGTAGTAGTCCCTTCTGTAGAGAAGAGAGAAAATAAAAGAGAGAAGAGTATGAAATGCACGAATTGCCAGTGCAGTGATTAATGTAAGAAAATGGCTGGATGTCAGAGGTTCACTACAGCCGGATGTGACACTTGCACAATCTTAAACATGCCAGACAGCTACTGCAGAATGTTCTCATCAGTTTCATGAAATTACCCAAGCCCATGAATAAAGACTTTGTTAATAAGCATTTGCTTAAGGCTAAATCTACAAAAACATCAGTTCTATAGGAACACAAAGTAAAGATGACTAGGACACTAATGTTATTATTTGAGTTTGGTGTTTTATCATGTTCATTGCCACAATTGACCAGTGTTTCCCCACCTCTTTGAGCCATGCCACATATTTCACATTAGTAAAATCACAGGCACACCACCAGACAAAAATTTAGACAAAGATTTATTGAAATATAATGAAAATCTAGTATCAATTTATCAAATGTATGTACTCAGTGTGAAGCCTGACCCTGTTTAGTTAAAAATAAAACTCTCTTTTTTGTCTTCTTGAAAGACATGTTTGAAATGCCCACCTCACATAAATGAGTTGTACTGCCCTCCAATGGAAGATAATGTAATTGTTCTGTCACTACACTACTCTTACTTAGAGTGAGAATGAGGTAAAATTGGATAATCTTCCATGGCACACCTGATGATTTCTCTCTGTAGATAGCACAGTGATTGGGAAACATTGTTCTGGACATTAGTGGATTGTTGTGGGTTCTTGGTGACCGACCTATACGAAGCCTAAACCTCAACTCCCTACCTTTCAGATTAACTAAAACAGAGATTGTGAACCAGGTACTCTTATCCAACATCACTAGATCACTGATCTACAAGTGTCATGATGTTAAGTTTAGAGAAATATCCAAAAACACCAACAATACTATTTATCCATATCATGTATAATAAAAACCTTTTGAAGCATCATGACATATTTTCTTCACATCACTCATCTAAAATCTTTCCAATTTGGAGCAATAAATAACAGTGTAAATTTTCCAAGTATGTTGGTGCTCTTTTCCAATTTAAATTAAACCTGTTTTAGCACACCTGAGCCAGCATATCAGATCATTGTTAAGAAATTGGGGTGAATCAGGTGTAACGGGACAGGAAATAAGCCTAGAAATAAAGACATGTAAAGAACAAAGCTAACTATCTCCAAAGGCCTGGAAAACCCTTTCTCCCAAAGATATCAGCTACTTTGTGGGTCAGGCCAATGTCAGACTAGGCTCAATTATGTGAGTAATTGAATTGCACCTCTCCTTAATTAAACTTTTCACACCCAGATAGTCTCAAAAGATGAAAATCCCATGCGGCATTTCGGATTTCTCAAGAGAAAACCTAAGGAAGAATGCAGGATTATGCCTTCCACCAGAATATTACTTGATTTTGCTACTTGTTAATCATGCAGCCCCTCATGTACTACATTTAATCATCATACCCAGGCCCAGGGGCGTCGTTAGACCTGGGCTCTCGGGGCTATAGCCCCGGATGTTTTGTCAGTAGCCCCGGATCAAATGAGAGCAGCTTTCTCTGGCTGCCTCTCCTCCAGCAGCGGGACCGAACGGAGTCACTGTCAACTGTTTGTGCTTCTAAGCTCTGTGTGTGTGTGTGTGTGTGTGTGTGTGTGCGGGAGACAGATTTTTTTTTCGCCAGTATCGGGAGTAAAGTTACCGTAATAACTGTATGTTGGCTGTAAAGAGAAGCTTCTCAACTTTCATAAACCGTCAGAAATTTTCTGAAGGCGCAAACTGTCGCAAAGTTACGGTATTTCAAAGCAAAACCTTGTTAAATCTGTCTCATCTGCGACTGACTCATAAAACGGATTCAGGCTTTTCTGCCGAAGCTCAGGTTCGTTTATTCAAAAATGTAATTTTATCTAATATAACTAATAAATGATCAAACAAAATGAATGTAACAACAGTTTGAAAATGGATAAATACCACTCATAAAAGGGCAAATTTTAAAGAGGACGGAGGGGGAATAAGGGATCTGGGCTAAAGCCCCTGATGTTTCTAAACCCTAAAAATGCCCCTGCCCAGGCCCGTTGTAACAGGGCAAGCTAACCAACCAACCAATTGCCCCAAGCTGGCCTGGGGCCCCCACACAACCACTGGTTATGAACTGAATGCAACAACAAACTCTGTGAACGCTCCTTTAAATTCTGTAAAGGTCAATGCAGAAAGGTACAAAGACCCCTACCACTAACTGCTTAAAATTACTAAATCAACTTAGGTTGTTTATGAAAAATGTGTGCAAATGATGGGAGTGTTTTTTTCTTTTTATTGTTTACATTTGAATATTACTCTTGTTAAATTAGGTTAGCAATATTTAGTCAGTGGGGCATTTTGTTTGGGCCCTCCAAATGTCATGAAACAGCCCTGATTACACCTGCTCATTACATCTTGATTAATTGAGCAGAAAATCTGCCCAAGACATTGTTTAAGACACAAGATGTATCAATATTATTTTATATTAGACCATATACAAGTACAATTATGTTCGTATTGGTTAATATTGAAAGTACCAATATATAATGTAAATCATAAAACTGGTAGTTTCCCTTGATTTATTCACAATAATGCACGACCTCCTGTGCCATATCGTTATAGTAGTATTAACTGAATATACTATTGTCAGTACAACAATACTAATATAAACACTGTTAACACTAACATGGCGGTTACAACAAGGACTTTTTTTATTAAATCCTTTTTTATTTTTGTCAGATGTTCCTTTCTAAAGTGAAAGCATTATCAGCATGCAGAAAATAGATAAAAAATACAAATTTAATAAAATAATATTTATGTTTAAAAAAATCTCTCCTTTGCTGCTTGAAATAAGAGATAATAAGATATTTCTTAATTTAATGAAAGGCACTGAAACCATGGGCAGTTCTGTGGCATGTTAGAGACTAAGGAGAGGGAATGTTCCTCTCAGTCAGACTTTATGATGAATATCGCTTGATAAAACATACTTACAAACATATATGAATTATAAAAATACATAAGTTGATTCTCACCCTTTCTTAATGATGATGATGATTGCCCCTAGCAACAGAATGAGGACCACCAGTCCCCCTGCACACACTCCCAGAATGAGACCCATGTCTTCAGAGTGCTGGGTAACCTCCAAAGCCCTTCTGTGGTCCTTACAGGCTGCTGTGGGACACAAATATATACAAACACAAGATTAAGAACAAGCTGAATTATTATTAATATAAGCAAGTTTAGGCAAATATACCACAACACTGAATATTTGTGCATATCGAAGAGTCGTGCATGACTAAATCAGTTGTGCAAGAGATAAGGTCATGTCTGACTGAACCATTATGTAAACAAACCATGGGTATGGTGTATTGACTTGCAACAAGTGGGTGGGTTGATGTTTATATCATGGAGCTGATGCAAAACTTAAAAAATACTGTTATTTGAGTTGAATAATCTATTGTAAATAAAATTGCATACTGTGTTTTGCTTGTGCGTAAGGGTTAGTCATGTGCAAAAGTTTAACGGAAGACTTTTATTTTTTATGAAAATGTAGATAAAACCACGTGACACAGGTCTTATAAAAGAGGCATTTTTTTCTCTTTAATCTAGTTTCCTTTCTGGCCTGACACAGCAGGAACTGAACTCCCACAGAAACACCCAAATGATTATTTATTTCCCATTCCTGTGTGATCTGATGGCAATTCAGCAAGGTTCACTTCACATCAGCGGACTCATTGCAAAACTATTTCCCTACCTCTCAGTGTCTCATCACATGGAGATTGTACGATAAAAGAGTAAGCAGGAGGTATGCAATACACCCATGCACTTAACCTATGGCAAATGATGCTGACCACATTTTAGACACCAGAAATGGCATTTAATATGCCTTTCATTAAAAAGCAATTCATATTGTATCCAATTTTCTTATATGTCAAGAGGGATTTTTGGTTTCTGCAGTTATTTTTTTATACACAATGTAAATGAACAGTTAATGAACAGATTAATGAACTTTATATCATTTCACATAATTGTGCATATTCAAAAATTGATAATGCGTATTTAAAACATAGCAATATATAGTATAAGTAATGCAGCACGCGTTCATGCGCACACGCACACACACACACCCCCCCCCCCCTTAGGATTCAAAGGACTGCATGAAGACTGTTAAACAGCACCATCAGACAACACAGTGTCTTTAAAATTCCACAGGACAACTTTATTTGCACTGTAGAAAATTTAATACCTGGAGTTTACAAATATTCTTTACTTTTGTAAAAGCTATAGAATTAAATGTCATTGCACCACATTTCACAACAAGCGTACAAATGTTTCTTTTATTAGCAGCTATGTGCATGAGCCTTTTCATGTTCTCACATCAAACAAAATATTTTGGCTCAAACTGATTACCTAACTCACTCCCCAGGAACATAACATAAGGTCTATATAGATTTGTGTTGGAAGCTATACTGCACAAACAGCTAGTTATTTTATTTATGCCCTGAAATGCCCTGCACTTTCGTACAGTTTCTTTGTCACAAAGGTAGTGATCTAGTTTTCTGTGTTATCATTTCCTCAAGGCCCCTGTGGCCTAACACCTTGTGGGCTGTAGGAAAGAAAGTCAGAAACAGCCTTGGGAGAAAATATGTCTGTTTCAGTACAAGACACAGGGCTCTGGTTAAAAATACAAGATGGAGGGATCTGGGGCAGTATGTAGAAAATGGGAATATAGTTCCTCGCTATCTACAGAGTTTAGTTGTTAGAAATAGTTTGCACAATGGCTATATTCATCAGCCTACCTAGATCGCTCTCCAATCAATTAAACCTTCAATCCAATTTATTAGGTAAACAATTTTGTCCCACACTTATCACCCATTTTACCAATTTCACATACCCTAAAGATTAACTTTGCAGCTCTACAATTACAGATTGTCGTCCATTTGTTTTCTACATACTTTGTTTGTCTCCCTAAATTTGTCTTCCAATATCCTGGACCCCAACAAAATTGCCACAATTATTATTATTATTATTATTATTATTATTATTATTATTATTTTATTTTTAAATCAAAACAATTACTAACACACCACTACTCAGACGCAAGGTGTCAATAAAAATCTAATGTTTAAAATGTTCAAATTTAGAAAGTAAACTATATCCCTAATTGTTAATTTGCTCATTAATGAATTTAAGCAAATGCTAATTAATATTTTTAAATAACTAACTATAAGTGTGCTCATTTAATAATCATTTTTTACCATTGTTACATCAAATACAGAAAGTAATAAGTAAGGATTTCTGCCTACCTAAAACAATATTAAATTTCCTTTTGTCTGAATATCAATTTAGTCAAACGCCTGCATGCATTCATGATTAATGTGAAGACATACTGAGTAGTCAAAAAGTGGAAATTGTTAGTGAAAAGAAAATGAAAGTCTATTGTTTTGTGAATGCTGTCAGATGACTTTTAATTGAAGTGTCACCTGCACATTGAAATTGAGATCCTGATTACTTGGTTCTGCAAGCCTGTGCAATTTTACATTAGGAAGCTGGCCCACATATTTCTGCTTTTGAAGCTTAAGCAGATTTGATGACAGAGAAAACTATTAGCAGTGTTGAGGATCAGTTTCCATTTGTGCTTAAGCTCACTGAAGTAATGAGGGACCTCTACTTCTGCAGTCATTAACTGTCAAGCATCTGAATGTCCGATTTATTGTGACACTACTGGAAAGTATTGATACCCATTTTTAATTGAGTTTAGACTTTGTAGGTATATGAACATCCATTATTTAACAAGGCTAATTAAATTCATGTCTGGACAGTCACTCAGATGCATACTGTCCTCTGTTTAGCAATTTGTCAGAAATATTTTATTAACATAATAGTTCAATAGAAAGGTCATCTACGGGTATAATTACATGAATACTGTTTGAATAAGTTTGTTATTGCACATCATTTAGACATTTTGATTTACTCCTATACAATAAGATCCTTTTGTAATAGTATTCCGTATACAAGTCAGTAAACTGATGACAAGTTAAGATTAAAGAGCAAATGTAAAAATATATAATTTTAAAAAGCCCTGTTGAAATTAAAACTAGTTTGTCCAAGGCATGAATAATATTGGAATACAGTTTTAGATTTAGCACATTTCCAGAACCTTACTATGTGCACTATGGTACAGTCATGATAATAAAACTGATAATTGTAGAAAATGAAAGAGAGAGTTTAAATGATGTTAGGATGGTGAACCATGTTGTGCCTCAAATTAGCAAAGAGAAAGTGTAGCCCAAAGAAAAGGTTTATGGATGCAAGTCTTTTGCTTGCCTCATGTTCTTTAGGAATCTTATTAAGCATGTTCTGTGTTCAAAAGAGATGTAAACTAAAATGCATGGGCATTATTTTTTGGGGATTCATTTGGTTTCCTTATTGAGTTAATTAACTCCTTTGTTCTCATTTGTTACGGTCTTGTCATGTGTTCGGTTCTTTTGGTTTATATACTCCCTGTTTTAAAATTTTCCAAGACCAATATTGTTTTGTTACGCATTGTTGCCGTTGTATGTTCTCTAGCTCTTTAAATAAAGCCACTTTAAGGTTACCTGGTTGCCCGTCGCCACTCATCTCTGGGTGCTTATGCACAGCCCTTTTAGCCAATCTTTTGATTTTTTTTTTTTTTTTTGCATTTAAACCCAAATGTATTTGAATTTGAATTAAAAGTAGTTCATTTAGCTATTTAGCTGAAGACCCAAGGCTGAGAAAAATGTGTTCTTAAACTCACCTTTACGGGCAATGCGAATGCAGTTTATCCTGGTTTCCTGAGAAACGAAACACAGAGAGACAGAAATAAGAGGTGGTGAAGCAGGATACTCTAAAGCCAATACTGCACTTGATCTCTGACAGGTCTTAAATAAAGTTGCAGTTGGCTTGACACCAGCAGCACAAAAGAGGCAAAACATTATTGGCATCACCTGATATTTTTGTGTTTATATGTGCACGATATGGACAAAAATTATATATATATATATATATATATATATATATATATATATATATATATATATATATATATATATATATATATATATAATATATATATTAAATGGTTTGTTGTTAAGGCACATGACAGACTTCAGTGCCAAAATATGCTTAAAAACAACACCAGCACAAGAGCTGCTTATAGATGAAGTTGCATAGAATCTGTGGCGTGGTTATTTATTTCATGCCAGGAAGATCGCGGCAGCATAGTCATGTATTCTGCCTGGATGATCAGACGCTAGTCCAACTATAATTTCCTTCAGCTATGGCCACATTTTGTCAAATATCGTTCCCAGTGCTGTGCATTAAAAAGAGAGTCAGTGCTGGGACATTGTATTCCAATTAAGACAGAGAGGCACGCCTATGGTTTGCATGTTCAGTCAATCATCCTGCCCACAGCTTCATGCTGTCAGTCACCTTTAACACCCTTAATGCTGAAGGACATTAAAATACTTGTTGAATAAACCACATTTTACGTTATTTGTCCAGTTACCCTTAGTTTAGGAAAAAAAGCTCAAACTGCAAACAATGAATGAACCATCAATTAGAGTTCTGTTTAATAAATCTGTTTCTAAGCCTCAATCAGATCTTTGGTGTTTGCAAAATGTGTGTGTGTGTGTGTGTGTGTGTGTGTGTGTGTGTGTTTGCTAGCACATGATGAAACAATGCAATGTCGTAATGCAACAACATTAAGAAAAATGTAGCAAAAGAGCAGAAATGATCTTCTTGCCAACAAATGGAAAAATAAAGGAAATCAATTGCCTAAAATCTGGGCTGATGACATTGGGGTGCTATGAAAAGGACCTTCATCAAATAGCGCTAATGAGATCCAAGCTCATAATCTAATTCCAGCCTGCCAACTCGACAAGGAGATGCATTATCAAATTAAGATTTACAGATGCTAATTTAGGCATTACAGGACAATTATGCAAATCTCTCAGGCGTAAAAGAGGAAGATCCTCCCTTCTAAAGTGTGATTTAGGTTCTTTAATCAAAAATCAAATTTAAGCCTTTTTCTTTTAAGTCTTATTTTAATGCAACATTGAAATGCACAGGCATGATAGACAAAAATACAATAAATATGAACACAATAGAATAATTTTAATGAGAACACGGCCACATGAATGGCATTAAGGCCAAGTCTGGCTTTTGAAACCAGCTTTATCTGCACCAGCAGCTATCTTCAGGATTCAAATGTGCCATGCTCTTCTCATTACCCTCTTGTCGATGATGGCAAATCAAAAGCATATAAAGTTTATGGTGGTTCAGAGCTAACACAACTAGAGGGCTTTTTCTGTCCCAGAGAGAGTTGATCCTCACAGGCCCAGCTCAGGAATATAACTTAGTGGAAGCAGTCAATAAAAGATACGGTTGGTGTGACAGGCGAGAGAGCCGCTGAGCTTTGATCACACAGGAGCAGTCAAAAAGATTTAGCCTACTTTCTGTGCTTAATGAAAATCACTAGAACAGTCATGCCCAAAACTGCAAAAGGGGATCTGTCAGCAAACTCAGTCTAAGTAAATGAATTATGAGCACTATATTTAACCAAGCTAGAGGGGTGGAGAAACTTATTAGGAACCACATACTCAGTTTAGTGAAGGAGGAATAAAAGAGAGTAAGACATGATAGATTTCTCATGCCATCTATCTTGATGTGGCACAGTCTGGAAAGTGAAAGAGAGAGGAAGTAATTAGGGAGAGAGAGAAAGATCCAGGGACAGAAAGAACTCACAGTTGGAGATGTAAAGCACACACACACACACAGACAAACCATTTCCTTAGGTTCACCTACTTTTATCTACAATGCAACATAGGTCCACTTTGAAGTCATACAATTACAGAATGCAGTTCATCAGTTTCTTTTTTTTTTTGGTTATTTCTTTTTACTCAGTTTTTCATGGTGGAAGGCTGATAGCAGTCCAATGACAGTGACATACAAGTGGATTATACATCTCTAGGGTTACATCTCATTCGTAAAAACTGCAAATACAATTTCAACATCTACTGCCATCTGTGACATACGGCGTCATAGTTGGGTCAACATACTAGAAGAATGTCTCTACTAAAATTGCAAAACAGATGAGATTTTTAAATCTATTTATTCAATAAATGACTTATTTTTAATTATATTTACATTTTATATTTAAATAAATGTATCCAGTACATAATATTGCAAGCTGAATGTTTACATTTATATTGTACTCATCATCATTGGTAGAAAAGATTATTTTAAAATATAATATTTTTGTCACACTCGTCTACCTCGGGATAAAGCGGCTGCGCATAGGAAGCGCAGAGCCGCAGCGCTCTAATGCGCAGAAGGGAGCCAGGCACGCAGGTAGCAGGAACAGAATTTACTAAGGTGTAGTGACACCAAATACACTGGTACATAAACGTGTGGACATTAAAATTAAGACGCGCACGGACGACGAGGAACACCGGAAATAAATACATAAACACTTCCCATCACGTGCACCAAAAAACCAATAACAAGACGGAGTTAATTAACTAAACTAAAGACAAATGAATGTTAATAAACTCAAAAGAACGAAAGGAAACACAGAACAGGTGACAGGTGCCCTAGGCACCTGTTACAATTTTTAAATAATTGGAAAAATGTACAACTGGACCAACAGAGTTTTTTGCAATCTCTTCAAGCTTTCCTGTAGGAATATTACTCTATTTAACTTGAAAAGCATTAGTTAAGCTGGACACTAAGGTTGAACATTAGGGCCTAATTCACAATCTCTATTCCAGTTCATCCCAAAAGTCCTTAATAGAGCCAATATCAGCACTATTGTGTGAACGCAGTAAACTCAACCAAGCTTGCTTTTATAGATCTTTCTTTGTGAATGGGAACACAGAAAGAAACAATCATACATCTGTCCGAAATGCATGACTAAGTGCTTGATTTTATACACCTGTGGCAATAAAACTGAATAATAGAACGTATGCCTACTTTTACTACCACTCCACTTCTACAACTGACTGCATAGTCAGTGATGCTGATCCTGCTAAAAGGGAAGAAAGGCTGATGTGCAGAAAGGCGCTAGCCTGCTGCTTTCAACATGCTGAACCACAAAACAGAACTTCCCATTCATATCAGTGGATAGACTCAACCCTGTGGCAGTGCCGATGGCACAGAGGCTTTATTTTATTTCTTATACCTTATTACTATAATTACTTTATTGTTTTTTGTGTTTCTGTTAACAGTGACTTCCTTAAGTTTATGAGTCAATCCTAGGGGAAGAGGTACTGTAATGTTTATTATGAGGGTTTATTTCTCTAGTTATGATGATCGATGCTGCGTAGCACTGTACTTCACAGGGATATTTAGGCTTATACAAGTTCTAGTTAAGTTTTATTTTCACACCACCAACATGTCTGCCATATCATTTGCATTCATCACACTACTGAAACATGCAAACATTCACACATGGGCCAATTTCACATCACTAATTCATCTTGCATGCATTTGATCAGAGGGAGAAAATCCCACACAGGCAAAGGAAGAACATGCAAACTCCACACAGGATCTTGTCTACCTTCTTGTTGTAAAGAGAAACACCATGCTTCCCAAAAAGAAAACGTGTGCAGAAAAAGTGTTTGTATGGATGGATTGCCAGTCCAGCACAAGACAAACCAGACAACACACACACACACACACACACACACACACAGACAGGCAGACAGACACACAGCTATTACTACCATATGTTGGACAAAAAGCGGTGTATTTAAAAAAGAACCACAAAAACAAAACATTCCAAAATCTGTAGCAGAACTAGAAAATTAATGTTATTGGTGTGATATTAATGTCAGGGCTTGATAAATTGTTGGATGTTTAGTTTCATTTTGAGAACATATAGACTCAAATGTTCTAGCATCAGTAAATCTCACATTTTTAGATTTCAGAACAGAAAAAAAAACTGACACTTTCCTTGTGCTCTGACTGATTGTCCAGTGGAAAAGTGTCTGATGACTGATGGGTATGTGATGCAGAGTGGAATTTAATTTGTATCGCAGATAGGATGAGAGTTTACTTTTAGTTTTATAGTTTTATCAGGAAGCTAGTGAATGACAGATTAGTTGTGACTTTATTAGGATTCATGGAAAATTTGCTGAACAGTTGCAGTAATCCAGACAAAACTTGATTTTAACTGCCAAAGGACCTGAGGAACCTCTTTATAAAGAAAATAAATATTTAAATGTTTATGATACTATAAAATGAAACCATAATAAAATAAAAAAACAATAATAATAATAATAATAATAATAATAATAATAAATAATGCCTTCCATTTGGCCCAATTGCTTCTGTGTAAGTGGCATCAATTACTCTATCATAATAACAATGGCAAACAGAAATAAGTGCACAGCTAAAGGTCAGTAAAAAGTGAAAATAACTGCAAATATGTGGAATTACAACAGTTTACCTCCAACATGGCTGAAAGTGAAGGTGGGCTCTACTATAATTATTCATCCTATTTATTTTCAGAGCAACAGGGGGAAAGCTCAGGGGACCAAAAGCCCACTATGTAATGTTTCTGTTCAGAATCACAAAATGAGTCAATCCAGGCTTGAGAGTGCTGAGCCAAGGAGATAACCTTCTGCTAAATGCCAATTCTTTCAACACCACACTCACTGACTGCCATCAAACCAAAACAAGGCAGAAAAATTTCTCCATACCATTCTCTTACCATCATTTTCAGATGTGAAATATCTGTTCCAGGTAACTAATGAGCATGAACTCCCAACCAGAAGCTGCAAAAAATCCATGCAGTTTGGTTGCTGTGGTCATTTATTCTTGTTTTTTTACTGTTCAATATGAATTTGTTTATCTGTGTGACAGGCACTTAAGACATTAAGCTAAAATTAGTATAACAATGACAAATTTTATATGTTCATTCAAAATCATGTTGGGTTTCCTCCGTTGCATACAGGCTTACTTTATTCAACCATGTGCGTATGGACATTGCTTTGTTTACAAGGGAATATTTATGCTAAAATAGAAAAGACCCCACACTTCCAACCAAATTATCCAAAATACAAGGTGTTTAACATTATACACATGTGCAATGAGACCCAGCAAAATACTCAAATTCAGTATCCCATTAGTCATTTAATGCTAAAAAAAAAAGTTGAACTTTTTTAATTAAGCCTGTATATTTATAGTGCACATATTTTTTATAGTTCTAGAGTTATTTATATATAATTGGCTATTTAAACTTAAACAATACAAACTTCAAATAGTAGCCAATACAAGTCAAATAGAGAAAAATGTTTTTTGTTAAAACTTTAACTGATGCAATCTCAACTATTTGGAATTTATGTAATAATTGAAAACAATATGTCAGGTGGCCACAACATTAATTGAAACTCAAGTTTCTAAATGCAATAAATCAATTATTATTTACTATTTAACAATACTTAAGTCTAGAACAAATTATAGTTCTTTAAGAAATTCCTATGTGGAAGCAGGGAAAAATAGCAATGTCCAGAATGCAGACCGAGCTGTTGTGAAGGTGGACAGATGCCACAATTGAACATGAGGCTATTTTTCTTGTAGGTGTGCTGCCAGTCACAGCCACCTTCAATCCAGCCCACCACTGAGGCGTTGCATTTAATCCTTTCAATTAATCAGCGAGTGTAGGTTGCACAGAGCTTTACAAATTCAAGGTTTTTATTCTGTTACATCCTCTGCCCACATTCACCACTTTACAAACTTCCATAAAAGTTTGCTTGGATCCACTCTTGGGCAGCCGGCAAAGCCCATCTGTCCGGACTGAATTTAGAAACAATTAGCTTACAGATAATCCACACTCCTCTTGCCAATATGGACCTGACTAATAACATAAACTGCCATTTATATATAGCTGATGGGCTGCACCTGTGCTCAATTATGTTCTCTTGCACTGGTTCACAGCTCTCTTAAAAGATGGGGAAAGTCTTTTGGGAGTTCTGTGACTGTTGTTGTGTTGGTGTCTCATGAACAATTGGATGCTTGGTATGACGAGTTTCTATTGTTCTCGCGTTTATGAGCAACTCCAACTGTGAAATTTTAATGACTCATGCAGTAATCGCTGTGGATGTGGAGTTGGAAAGAAAAGAAGTAAGGAAGAATAATAAGGCTGAGCGATAATGCATTTTGTAATTCTCAGCTTATCAGAGATTTACTTGTTGTGGAAATTACACAATTTCTCTTCTATATATCAGTCTAAATTCTACCACAGCAGGGGTGCTAAGCGCCAAGACTTAAGACTTAATTTAAGTGGAACTGAACCTAGAGTGCTAAATCTTATTTTGAAGAGGCCTGGTTTTTAAGAAACTCATTTTAAGAATGTGCATGATTAATGTACATTTACTTGAGCACAGTTTGAAACGTGTTTTAGACATTAAAAAACAAGTCTATGTAGATTTAAGAATAAATCGTTTGTTCCTCACAATTTTCAACATTAGCAGATGCAACTGTTAAAGAGAAGGAAGTGTAACTTGCTTTTATTCTAAATGCATAAGATGATAGAAGGCTCTGATCAAACCACGAGACAAGAGACAAGAGAAACAGAGAAGGCTTATTAAATTAAACGTAATACAATCAAGGCATGGGCGGCACGGTGGCTTAGTGGTTAGCATGTTCGCCTCTCAGCGCTAGGGATTCCCGGTTCGAATCCCCATCTGGGTGGAGTTTCCATGTTCTCCCCGTGTCCGCGTGGGTTTCCTCCGGGTTCTCCGGTTTCCTCCCACAGTCCAAAAACATGGATCAAGTTAATTGAGTTCTCTAAAAATTGCCCCATATAGAGTGTGTTTGAGTGAGTGAGTGTGTACCCAGTGATGGATTGGCGCCCTGTCCTGGGTCTATTTGCCCAGCGCCCGAGACGTTCTCCCCTGGATGGGCATGGGGAACCCCACCGCGACCCTAATAGAGGAAAAGCGGGTGATAATGAATGAATGAACAATCAAGGCATTAAAACTTCCAGCTATGTGCCATTTTTACTTTGGTATACAGAACATTAGTGATACCTCAAAAGGCAACCACAATTTATTTAATAGACTTACTCAATAGCCCACAAATAAGCCCACAAAGAGCCTCACCTGGCAGGGGGGTGGGGAAATTGCGACTCACTAAGAATTCACCTTGGATGTGCTGAGCAGCAAGTCTCACATCTTACTGTGCACAGGTTCATTTAAATACCTATACTTTGTCACTTTTTTTTTTTATATCAGCCTGCTTAAGATCTGATGTGGAATAGTAAGCTATACTACAGGACTGCTGGTGATTTGCCTGATGACTGACTCTCTGATGACGATAACAATGATGATATGCCACTGTGCATGAGAGTGTAATGACCCAGATCAGAACACTCAGCAACACAAGCTTAAACATGCTTAGAACTGGAACAGTGATGACCACTGGATGATCTGTCACAGTGGGTACAATGATAACCAGAATGTATAATGTTAAATATACTGTAGATTTTTTCTTAATGAGCTTTGCACTGATAAATGAATAGTTAGATTCAGGTTTATATAAGTGTTTTAAAACATTTGTACATGTTTACCGGGGCACATTTTGTCTAAAATTTTTAATAAAAGGAGAAAGTGTTTATTCATAAGAGGTTTTTATTAGTTTATTGTTATTTTGAAATAAATAAATACAATACTTCATCTACTTTTTTGGAATTAGAGAATCACTACAGCGGATCATTATTCTCCATCTCGCCTTTTCCTGACCAACCTTTTCTATTACCTAAATCTCTTCTTCGGCCTTCCTCTCCTTCATCTGCTAAGTGCCTCCATCCTCAGTACCTTTCACCAATATAATCCACGTCCCTTCTCTGTAGATGTCCAAACCTCTTCACCCTTGATATCCTAATCCAAAATCTTTATCTCTGCCATTTTCATCCGTTTCCTGACTTTGGTCAGTGCCATCATGTCTTTGCTCTACAGCATTCCAGGTCTCACTACTGTCGCTTACACCATTGAAGATATTCATCTATCACAGATCACTCCTGCAGGTCCACACCATCTTACTTGGACACACTTCTTCCCCTCTCAAACATATTCTCTTTTACTTTGTACATGTTGACCTTTTAATAAATAATTAAATGAATAGTATTTATTTTCACAATAAGACAAACCACAACATGCTTTAAACATACCCCTCTAAAGTTGCTCATAGCCTGGAAATAGATGAGGTAGTTCTTCCTGGGATCAAGTGGGCTGTTCCAGTAACCGTTGTAAGTGTGATTGTCTCCTACAGTGAAGGCTGTGGCCTCTGGCAGGCTGCTGGGGGGAAGTTCAGCTGTGTAATAGTGAGGTACACCCCTCGCCTGTGCTTCGCCATGAGAGGTTGGTATCGGAAAGCACTCACGAACCCCCAATTCTCTTTTCACCTTTCTTCCACTCTCCTCTTCCACCACAACCTGATATGCACTATAAAGTACAACAAAGCATCTTAGAATTATAATTTCCACAGATTTAATGCCACATTAAAAATCTGTAACACTATGGAAAGCTTAAATTTAGACAGTGTTCTTGTAGGAACATGACAATAACAAACAAACAACAAACAGCAAAATATATGTATGTATTTTTACATGCTATTTTGTAGTAAAAATACATAAAAATAAAATAGAATAATGTGCCACCAAAGTACATACAGTACAACCCTGTGACTCCATGTGACATGAAAATAATTTATCAGACCTGACCTTCCATTGCTCTGTGGTCTGGTTCTGATGCTCGAGTCACGACTGCTGGCATTTTCTTTTAGAAAGATACCAGGAAGGCATATAAAACAACCTGACTAATATTTGTATCGATATTTGCCTTTATCTGTAATTATAGTGTTACTGCCAGGATATATATAATCCCCTGTTACTATTCTTATTACAGGAAATTATATGAAGTTTATTACTGCTTTCTCCTATGTGGTAGAAACTGACGGGTCTGCTATTTATTTAAGGAATTAAACTGACACTACACAAACAAAGCCATTGTTCTTGTTTCTGTACGTCATATCTTTATATATTGGAGTGCACAAGCTGATTTTCACTCGCCTACAGCAGTGTGATTATCAGAGTCAGACAAAAATCAAAGCTGGCTTCATATTTGTGAATAAGAACCAACAGATAGAGGTAATTCAGATGTTTGCTGGGAATGGTTTTGTTTAACAACTGGTTGGAAACTAATTGAAGGTTATCTGATTGCATTACAGAGAGTAATGTTTAATTAGTAGCATCATCTTGAGTCAGTGTCATTACTACAAAAATCATCAAGTTAATGCTGCTCATTAAAGTTTTAATCAAGTTATCTGTAGAAAATAAATTGCATACCCCGCTGCTATACTGAGCACGTCCACAAATGCCATTGCAGAGATAATGTGGATTTAAAATGTCAGTAAATAACAAAAAACAATTAAACAAGCAAAAGCACGAGGCTATATGAGTATAACAAACAAACACATTCATTCATATATTTGCACTTAGTGGCAGTTTAATAACTCCAGTTCTCCTCCCACCATGAGAGGAACTCACATTTAGATATGGGGAGAACAAGCTAAATCCACACAACTGTTTATTTAAATTATCCATTCATTCATTTTCTAAGCCAATCATTCTAAACATGGTTGGAAATATAGGAAATAAGGGTGTGGTCAGGTGGTGACTTTAGATCTTTAGATTTGGTGGAAATTTAGTGTTTCCAGTAAACAAATTTTTTATGTTTGTCAATAACTTTTTTTTTATTAAAAAAAATGTCTTTTATGTGTTTAGATTATGATAAAAAAAAAGTTCTTGGCAAACATAAAAATTGTAATTATCCCACAATGCTAAACTGCATATAACTGTTAATCATCTTGTTAATAATTTTAATAATAATGAATTACTATACTAGGCGGGCGGCACGGTGGCTTAGTGGTTAGCACATTCGCCTCTCAGCGCTAGGGATTCCTGGTTCAAATCCACATCTGGGTGGAGTTTCCATGTTCTCCCCGTGTCTGCGTGGGTTTCCTCCGGGTTCTTCGGTTTCCTCCCACAGTCCAAAAACATGGATCAAGTCAAATGAGTTCTCGAAATTGCCCCATATAGAGTGTGTCTGTGTGAGTGAGTGAGTTTGTGCCCAGCGATAGATTGGCGTCCTGTCCTGGGTGTATTTGCCCAGTGCCCAAAACATTCTCCCCTGGATGGGCAAGGGGAACCCCCCCCACGACCCTAATATAGGATAAAGCGGAAGAAAATGGATGGATGGACAATACTAGGCTTTGAAATGGATAGGGAGCTAATTAAGAAAAATAAAAATGAACACCAAAAAAAGTTACAACTTTTGACTTCTTTAGATAAAGGTCAAACAAAAGTTGACTTCTTTAGATAAAGGTCAAATTTTAAGGTTTCAATACGGAAGACTAAATAATTGTACTTTTGGTGAAAGAGGACACAGATATCATGGAAACACCCACCTGACAGGAGCTCCCCGTCCTTGGGCGGGTCGCAGCATTACTGTAATTGTGCTTTCGGTTTCACCCAGTGGGGATGGCATGTCTCCATAGTCAAATGTTGGTGCTACAAATGAGGAAAAAAAGCAGAGAAGAAAAAGTAAATATCATGTGAAATTGAAGTATAACATTTTTATACTTCAACATTTTTGTACAACAAAGACCAACTTAAGATGACGGTCGAACACAACCTTACAGGAGGGAAGGGGTTAAATAGACACACAGCTGAACCGGACAGAACGGAATTAGCAGGTGATTGAAACTAATTAAACAACAAACAGCAAAATCAAGAACAATAAATTTCACATGCACCACACATGACTGAAAAACAAACACATAGGAAGGAAGTCATACGCTCTTACACCCTACATGAATAAAGGTTTTGGGACATAAATCTTAATCCTTAAAAGGTGGTTTATTCAGTCCCATTGCAACACAGGTGTATGAAACCAAGCACCTAGCCCTGCATTTAGAACAACTGTATGCTTCCAACTTTATAGGAACAGTTTGGAAATTGCCATTTTTCTGTTCTAGCATGACCGTGCCCCACTGCACAAAGGCATAGTTGATCGAGTTTGGGATGGCTGTATTAAACTCTCTCACACAAGCCTCTGACCTCATCTTCATGTAAAAAACATCATAGGGATAAACTAGATTGTGAGCCAGACCCTCTCTTCCAACATCAGCATTTGAAGCATGGCTCCTAAAGATAACGAAAAAAGGTTGAATCTGTGTACCAAAGGAGTGCAATATATAAATAATTGTGGGATTAAAATCACGAAAAGAAAAAGAAAAAAAAGAACTCTGACTTTTAATTTACGTCAGGTAGTCAGAGGCCATAACGACCAGATTCTGATCTAACATATAAACTTTATTCTCTTTTTAGTATCTCGTCTCCACTGAAAACAAAGCCTGATGGTTGTCATGGGTACAGAGTGCAATTAAGAAGCACAGAGTGAAGGCGTATGTAAGGCTCTTTCCCAAGAGACATGAACAGCTTACTTCAATATGACCAGTCAATGACAGAAGAGAAGGAAAGGCAAATAATTAGTGTAAAATCAATGATTATGGAATTAAAAAGGTGGTTGGTAAATTCAGTGTACAGGCATCAATTAAAGAGAGGCCCCTAATGGCACTGAGTAATTCAGCACATTACTGTCTGTCCACTTGCACAACTGTAGACACAGGCTCTTGTTCTTGCTGAACTAACATGCACATATGAACGGTTATCAATTGTGGGGAATTAACATCCATTAACTTCCATTTTATCCTCTACTATGGTCACGGGGGGGGGGGGGGGGGGGGGAGAACGTTTAGGGCGCTGGGCAGATACATCCAGGACAGGGCGCCAATCTATGGCTGGGCACATACTTACTCACACAGACACACACACACACTCTATATGGGACAATTTGGATAATTCAGTTGACCTTGATTCATGTTTTTGGAGTGTGGGAGGAAACCGGACAACCCAATGGACACGGGGAGAACATGAAAACTCCACCCAGATTGGAATTCGAGCTGAGAATCCCTAGTGCTATTACAAAGACTTTTTAAATTCATTTTGTAAAGACTTACTCAAACCATAATCTCTAGTACCCTAATATTAACCAGAATCTTATTCCAACCATAACTACAACATTATTGACTTTAAAATTTAATGATTTACATTGTGGGACCAGCTTGTAGTCTTCATAATTACACGAGGTCCCCACATGTGAGTGTGAAAAGAGGGCATATATATAGACCACAATATACAAACCTGTATGTGTACACACAGTGTACTTTATAAATGTGCAGCTCTTTTCAGAAATTGTTCCTTTTTTACCTAGAAAGTCAAGAATAAGACTGCTTTGTTTAACAATACTTTCATTATTATTATATTTTTAATAAATTTAGTTTATTTTCCCTAAGATAGACTGTGTTTCATATGTTTTTGTAAAAGGTTTGTGACCATAATGCCATATATGTCCCTCGAACTACAGACTCTTTATAAATATAAATGATAAATAGATATGAATTTATTAAAGGAAGTAAAACAGTATTAAGATACACTATATAAACATATACTTCCAATTTTGAGAAAAGGCTGTTTTCTAACTAACCTATTGTACACTGCAAAGATTTACAAATTGTATGTATTATTAAATGCACTTTAGAATCAGAATCAGAATACTGTATTGATCTCAGGGGGAAATTGCAGAATGGAGCAACTGTAACGAGCTGAACGTGCTCTTGCGTATGCGCATCCAAAAAGCCATATTTAGTAAATAACAACTCAATATATCTCACAATAATCTTTACTTTTAAATCTGTCAAAATTAGTCCTTTATGGTTCTAAAATAAAAGTAAATCAAATGCATTTTACTAATAAACTTAACAATACCTATTTTCACTGTATGTATTTTGCTACATTATGACTATTTTTTTCTCCTACCAGAATTATGTGTTTTTCATGGCACAGTTTTTTCCCCTTAGTTTATTAGTTATACTGCAATCTTACTTATAATTCTCTGCACCATATGAACTCTAATGTGATGTCTACAAAGCTCATAAAACACTTTTTCACTTATGTATAAATAGATTTATAGTACTTTTCTTCTGAACAGAGGAGTTAATAGCATTATACATTGAAATGCTTTTGTGAGTTAAGCCATCATTGTTGACAACTTTGACCTAACAAGATGCTGATTCATTTTACATATTCCTTGTTTGGAACTATGCTCCAATGACATTTAAAAAATCAGGTGATTTGACATAATACTCCTTACTGTCAAATATTAACAATAAAAAGACCATTTATACAAAATAAGGAGAACACTCCTGGGCAAAAAATGAAGCTTCAAATAGTATTTACAAAAAATTATTGGTTAAAAAATCTGCAACATTAAACTGCTGAATGAAATTGGCTTAGGAGCTTGTTCCAGAGTCTTTAGGTAAAATTTGCAGACTGATACCAATACCATAGCCATACTGATACCATAGCAAATGTACAGGATACCAAATGACTCCTTAGAAAATAGAAAAAAAACAACATTAAAAAGTGATGAGGAAAAGTGTGTGTGTGTGTGTGTGTGTTTCCTAGACATCTAGAAATCTACACAGTTGCTTCGATTATTGCGAAATTTGACAAACTTACTCTTTCAAACACTGTACACTCTTTTCAACCACTGAGAGGCAGCTCAAGAGGCTTTATTTTTGCAATATTTAGCGAGCAGTCAACTGCGCAACCCGTAGCATGATTTAGGGCATCAGTGTGTCTGCTATTGTGACTGCATGATTCATGGGTGTGTTTTCAGCATCACGTGCAATAAATCAATCTGTGTGTCACTTGCCTTTAAGAGCTCAGTGCAATCTGACTGGTGGAAAGCGCAATGTGATCAGTTACGCATTAATTAATGTTTACACAATAAAATGTCATCACAAGCCCAGGCAAAGTGGCTAATACTTTTTTTTTTTTAATTTGTCTTTAAAATAAAATTTTTTGCCCAGGGTGGTATATGCCAATTTATGTAAATGTTCTCAAACAAGACACTTTATTTAGTTAAACAATAAACATTTTAATAGACAGCTCAATAAGAGGCCTAATGTTTGTTTACACAACTAGACAAGTTACACTATTTAGTTCACCTACCAGCATATATTCAGTTTATGGGAGAAAAAAAAACAGATTTTCCAGAGGAACCCCAAGATTACATACAGACGTCATACAAAAAAGACTTTCTGTCTCACCCAGGAATTAAACTGAAAACCTTCTTGTTGTATATAACACTTTACTGTGCCACCCTAATCAACACTCCTAAAAAACATTACTGTACCTTTTGGTGTACAACTACTTGTCACTTGAGTAGTATTCTTTTATATTGTTTTATATACTGCTTGTGACCATAATCTCTCTTCAATTAAGACACTTTATATCCTCCAATGTATAGAGATCAGTAGTCAGTAACAGTATTAGAGTGATCAAGGCAAGCAGACAAGCACAATTAGACCCTAGTATGCTGCAGCTGAAATAGTGTAGCATGAAGAGAAAGGGAAATGTGACTGAAGGCTGTTTGGAGCATATGGCGATGTCAGTGTGTTGGTGTTCCAGGCTCCCAGGTGGCGCGGAGATGACAGTAATATTGCTTTGACTGAAAAAGGAAATACTGTAATGTTGCTGGTTCTGTTGAGCTTTGAACAGCTGTAGATATTTTGCTCGACCGAAACAAGAAAAAAAACACATGAAAAAAAAACATGAACACTTGGAAACAAAACTGTCAGATCATTCCAGGGTGTCAGTGAACACCCTCTGTCGTGTAAGTGTGCATTTACATGTGGGCAGGCACAAAAAGATGTGACATACAAAAAAAAAAATCAGCACACAAAAACATAAACCTGAATATTAAAATCTCTTACTAAATAATACTTCTTTTTAAATTCTGTATTCATGTTGCATATTACATACTACATACACTTATACAGACAAAAAATAGGACACATCTTTTAGTTTTTGTGGTTTGTTCTGGAAGAACTTGACTAACCCATGCGTTGATCCTTAACCTCAACCCTATTAAACACCTTTGTTATGAACTAGAATAGAGATCATGTGCAAGTGTCAGTGTCTGACACTACAAATGCTCTTCTACATGAATGGGCACCATTATCCTGTAGAAAGTCTTTCAGAAAAAAAGTGAACTGTTATAACTGTTAAGGGGGAACAGCTTAGAATATGGAAGGTAATATTAGGTCTTGTAATGTGTAGGTATCCAATACTTATGTCCCTATAGTGTATATTTTCCAAACAAACTTAATTTCAATATATTTCATATTTTTTGCGATACTATGTTTAAGTGTGTGTAATAGGGCGTGGTAGCTTAGGTAGGTCAAGGTGTTGGGCCATCAATTTGGTTGTGGGATCAAATTCCAGGTCCATTAAAGGTCCTTGAACAAGGCTTTTTTTTTTCATTGCTCCAGAGGTGCTGCACCTGAACCCAAATGATTATAAGCTGCCTGGGATTAAAACGTCTATTAAATAACTAAATTAAACATTTTCTATTATAGTAAGAATAATACATTTTCAATTTTGCATCTGGTCCCTGATTGTAAATTTTCTTCGCTCCATGTGTTTCCTTTTAAATACAAAGCAACATGGAACCGATGCAATAAACATGAAATGCCAAAATGACAGCCAAGACTTATACTCAAAATGTATGAAATTAGAGTTAAAAGTTATAAAATAACATTAATGGCATGGAACATGTGATGTAAATAGCATGAAGGGAAATATTTTAATAAAACAGGATTTAAAAATTAAGTGTGTGTTTGTTTAATTACTAAATATTTTTATTTTACTTTAAATAAGTATATCAAATACACAACAAAGATTTAAATAGATGATTACAAAGATTCATGCCATACCTGAAATGTTGGTTGTAATCTCAGTGAGGGCTGTCTGTCCAAAGCCCTTGGAGGTTCGAGCTCGAACAGAGATGAGGTAGGTAGTACCTGGGTGCAGGTTAGAGAACATGTGATATGTTTCATTCCTGAGCTTGGCAACAGTACGCCGGGGACCTGGCACATTGATGCCAGGATCAGATGATTCAATGCTCTGATAGCTGATCTGTAATGATGAACAATAAGGTCAGTAAAATGACTTGTAACCTTGAATGTTCATATTGAGGAATTTCATTTATGTAATATTTAAAATGTATTAGCATTAAGCAGACATATATATATATATATATATATATATATATATATATATATATATATATACACAGTGGGTTGCAAAAGTATTCATACCCCTTGAACTTTTCCATATTTTGTCACATTACAACCACAAACATAAATATATTTCACTGGAATTTAATGTGAAAGACCAACACAAAGTGGTATACAATTGTGAAGTGGAAGGAAAATTATACATGAATCAACATTTTTTTTACAAATAAAAAACTGAAAAGTGCGACGTGCAAAAGTATTCAGCCCCCCTGAGTCAATACTTTGTGGAGCCACCTTTTGCTGCAATTACAGCTGCAAGTCTTTTAGGGTATGTCTCCACCAGCTTTGCACATCTAGTGACTGAGCTTGAGCTGTTTTGCAAGGAGGAATGGGCAAGAATTTCAGTCAGATTGGATGGAGAGCTTTTGTGAACAGCAGTTTTGAGATCTTGCCACAAATTCTCAATTGGGTTTAGGTCTGGACTTTGACTGGGCCATTCTAACACATGAATATTCTTTTTTTTAAACCACTCCATTGTAGCTCTGGCTTTATGTTTAGGGTCGTTGTCCTGCTGGAAGGTGAACCTCCGCCCCAGTCTCAAATCTTTTGCTGACTCCAACAGGTTTTCTTCCAAGATTGCCCTGTATTTGGCTCCATCCATCTCCCATCAACTTTGACCAACTTCCCGGTCCCTGCTGAAGAGAAGCACCCCCAGAGCATGATGCTGCCACCACCATATTTGACAGTGGGGATGGTGTTTTCAGTGATGTGCAGTGTTATTTCTCCGCCACACATAGCGTTTTGCATTGTGGCCAAAAAGTTCAATTTTGGTCTCGTCTGACCAAAGCACCTTCTTCCACATGTTTGCTGTGTCCTCAACATGGCTTCTGGCAAACTGCAAACGGGACTTCTTATGGTTTTCTTTTAACAATGGCTTTCTCCTTGCCACTCTTCCATAAAGACCACATTTGTGTAGTGCACAACTAATTGTTGTCCTGTGGACAGTTTCCCCCACCTGAGCTGTGGCTCTCTGCATTTCATCCAGAGTCACCATGGGCCTCCTGGCTGCCTCTCTGATCAGTGATCTCCTTGTTCGGCCTGTAAGTTTAGGTGGACGGCCTTGTCTTGGCAGGTTTACTGTGGTGCCATACTCTTTCCATTTCCGGATGATGGATTGAACAGTTCTCCGTGAGATGTTCAAAGCTTTGGAAATCTTTTTATAACCTAAGCCTGCTTTAAACTTCTCCAAAACCATATTCCTAACCTGTCTGGTGTGTTCTTTGGACTTCATGATGCTGTTTGCTCCCCAATATTCTCTTAACCAACATCTGAGGCCGTCACGGAGCAGCTGTATTTGTACTGAGATTAGATTACACACAGGTGGACCCTTTTGAGTCATTAGCACTTATCAGGCAACTTCTGAATGCAATTGGTTGCACTCAGGGAAAAGGGGGCTGAATACTTTTGCACGTCGCACTTTTCAGTTTTTTATTTGTAAAAAAAATGTTGATTCATGTATAATTTTCCTTTCACTCACAATTGTATACCACTTTATGTTGGTCTTTCACATTAAATTCCAGTGAAATATATTTATGTTTGTGGTTGTAATGTGACAAAATATGGAAAAGTTCAAGGGGTATGAATACTTTTGCAACCCACTGTATATATATACACATACATACATACTGTGATTTCTTTTTTTTGTGCAATTGGACATAAAAAGCCCATGTGCTAAAATGCTAAAAAAAAAAAGATGCAGTAACTAAGAGCTTTACCCTAATAATCAGCAGTTAATAGAGAAAGTGGAGATTATCCACATAATTCTCATTGAAGTTGACAGCATTCAGAAAAATGATTTCATCACTCGTGATGTATTCATACATTCTTTTGTGCTACTCAAATAGAAGGTATAACTGATAGCACTGTAGGGGTCATGGAGCTTTACGATTTTAAATAGGACTTAAAAAAAAAACGCTCAGGGCCTTAATCTGGGAGCAATAGGAGAGGTTTATTTTTTTTATAAAGACCTGCCCTTTCTCTTTCTCTGTTTACCAGAAGAGATCAGAACAAAATCTGACTCGGGCTCTATTTTATATGTCAAGCCATAAATCCCATTTAATAACCTCCTTAAGATGACATTGAGAGCTGCTGAGCCCAGCACAGGTAAAGTCAGTGAGGCTGCAGCAAGGACAGGGTAGGTGACAATGACACGGGAGACAGACACTTGGAGTAAAAGGTAGCATTTAAAAAAAAGGGGACAAACAAATTTTTGCTGACTTCCTATGCGGCATAAATATGTGCAAACATTTAAACAACTGCTGACATAATATTGCAGTTGGTTAAAAATAAGGCCCCATTACACTGCTGTTTTACAGACAGTAGCAAGCTGATGCTATAAGGTGGAGAAAAGGGTGATACTGATGTAGCAGCTGCTATTATCACAAAGGAAATCACCAGTAACAAAAAAAAAGCAGAGGGTAGATGCTGATTTTTCAAGATCGCAAATGTGGCTGATAAGCTTGGGATTTTGTTAGCAGAGAGCAGACGGCTCTTATCAGCCTCTGCCTCCAGACATATATCACATCTGCTATTTAAACACCTGCTGCAGTCTTATTCTAAGAACCCAAATTACAAACATATATTTACACCATATGCTGCCACATTTGGATTTTAACCTTTTGGGGTGCATCCAACACTTAAATACTTCACCTTTAAAACAGAAATAAGTTTAAAGTAATAAAGTCAAAAGGCAGCCTTATTCGGTACACAATGCAAAGTTTGATTTTGTGGTCAGTTGTAATCTTAATGTTTTAAATGTGCACACCAATATCCATGGAGGAGACTATTAAGTATATCCTCTGTCTGGTTAAATATTACATATATGCTTGCACTATAATTACCACGCAGGTGCCAAATTAACATTTTTCTAATAATTTTTTTTGCATTGCTGATTTTTTACAATATAAAAATGTCCTATTTTTTCTTTAGCAGACCCAAGAAGGCATAAGTCAGACTCGCTCCTTGCTGCTTTTGCACCTGAATGGTAGCCTCCACAGGCAGTGCTCTCTCTGGGCAGCTAGGGTCAATAGGGGCTCCCCTAGTGTCTTGTCATGGTTGACACAGCAGGCCCAGGTCAGTGTTTGTACATCAAATGTAACTGTATGCTCGATTTTGAGTTTGTCTTTATATGATCATATCATATTTAAAAAGCAACAAAATCCTACTTGCACACTCAAGACCAATTACAAAAACATAGTGATCTTATTTAAAGCTTTACACAAAATTCACACGGTCATGAATTAACTTAAACCAGCTGAAATGTAATAGTGCTGAAACCCAGCCAAAACCAATATTCAACATACTTGGGCTGATATATGAGTTTTTTAATATGTTAAAGCATAACAAATATTAATGACCATAACTTGGCAACTTCGTAATGACACTAAGGAATACCATACCTCATATTGTGTGATGATTCCATTGGGTTCCACTGGCTCCTCCCACTTAAGAAAGACCATATCATCCAAAGGAGTGAAAGTCAGAGACTCAGCAGTAATTCCTCCAGGAACTACAGACAAAAAAAAATGTATTATATAATTAAGTATGTCACAGTACGGTGATGAAACACTAAGGGGAGCAGTCAAGATACACAAAGTTTGACTTAGTCATTCTGTAATTCTTCATTAATGTGTACACAATGTGTCATACAGGATGCTGGTAACTTCACATCTGCACAGTGATAGGATACTGTTTAAAAAAAAACAGCAGTACGGCTGCGTCTGATCTACTTGTACTATCACAACACCAACACACTCAAATAAAACATAATCTGTGGTGGTCCTGTGGGGATACATTAAAAAAATAAAATAGTAAATGGGATAACCAAAATATAAAAATCTGTAATTGTGGAACTATAAAGTGCATTTAAAAAGTGCAACTTCCTGCTATTCCTTTATCCAGTCATTCCCTAGTTTCCATCCCCTCCTCTGAGCATCTTACTGATTAGTTTAAGTATTACTGTACTCAGCGGCACCTAAGGATTAGGATTAATGTAAAAAAATCACATTAATTCCAATCTGGTTGTGAAGATAAATCACAAAAAAAAATCTAAATGGATTTAAGGACCTTTTAATTTCCCCTCAACACAAAATAAAAAAAAAATCAATTAACACAAAAGAAACAAAACAAATGGAATTTGCTAAGATTAAATAAAATACAAAAGGGGTTAGTTAGCCAGTTAGTTATTAACGTATTGTTTGTAGAGAATCAAATAAAATCTCGCATTAAAAATGTTACCCTTAGCCTAAATGGATGGACATCTCATTAAAGAGTGTTTTTGTTAATGTTTACTAAATTTACAACATTATCCATCACTTTTAATTCAAAAAACAATATATGTTCTAATTGCCTAAAGTTAATCAAGAGAACACAGTTTCTGATGTGACAGGCTGAGAAGAAATTGCTGATCAAGACTTTTGAACATTGCTGATAAAAGAAGCCACACATTGTCTTGAGTACAACATCCAATTCTCTTCTCAAACAGTTGCTATGGAAAAAAACATATTAGCAATAAAGCTAATTTAAAAAACATCAGAAGTTGATGGTTACAACCTCGGAGGGGTTGCTCTATATTCAGCCCTGTCAGAACTGCCCCAATGTTACAAGGTTCTGTATATAATTCTGTATTTTATCTACTTATAGCTTGCTGCATGATATTTGCTTCCTGATTATTTGTGGTTGATCATATAATCATAAAGGCATACTTTGTTTAATCTGAATCTAATATATGTATTGTATTTGTATTGTTTTTTAAAGATGCATTAAGAGAATTTTACATTGTTAAAACGCACTAAAATGTTATTTAATTATATTTTCAATTATGTCCCAAGAGGATATAAATCACATTACATCAGCTTGAAATGTGTTTTAGCCATAAAAATCTGTTAGAACTAAATCAGCAACAAAACACTCCCATCTTATTTTATAGAAACATGATTTATCAGCTTGAGAGAAACATTGAAAGTCATATTATTTCAGCTACAATAAAAAAAAAAAAAAACAATAAAATCAGACTAGGCAGTGCTACTTTACTCTGGATTTCAGCAATTATACTCTAGAGGAATAAAATACAATAGCACCTATGTCAACAGAACTGCCATAAATGGAAACAGATAAAGATTTTACAACACTCATAGCTTATTACAAGGCTCCTTATTTAGCTTGATAGTATTTGCATGAACTTATCATGGCTGCTAAGGACAATAAAACAAGAATAAAAAGATAAAACATGTTGACGGAAAAATGCATGCTGTAAACCGGATCTCTTTTATAATGTTGTGACAGATTTAAAGCTACAGCTGCTTCTAAAGCTACAGCCACTTAAACATGTACAGTTTACATGTTTCACAGTTTAACATAAAAAGTTTGGTGCAGATAGTGCAGCGTTGTTTAAGTGAGGAGCAGAAGAAGTAACAATCAATTAACCAATTAATCAATTAAATTACCTTAAAATCAGAATAGTTTATTACTTTATTAATCCCCAAGGGGAAATTGCAGAAAGTCAATGTTTAAAAATGCACCATGGTTTGCAAACAGAATACAATTTAGATACTGTCACATGGCTTACAATATGCACATCAGACTTATACTTAAAATATAAAATATATTTTACAAATATAGTGTGTATATTTGTAAATTTGTAACATAACTAAAAACAAAATTTGTTTACACACAGGAGATAGGGTTGCTTAAATGACAACACCTTGCCCTATGGTCTGACTAAATCAAAAGAGACTCCTTTGAAAGGATAAATTGAGTTAATGTAAAAGTCAATGTCCCTTTAACACCACCTGCTGTTTTGGAATCAGAAATGCTTTATTGATCCTCTAGGGAAATTGTGCTGGGCAAGCTCCAGGTTGCATTCAACAGTCACATGTCCGATTCTATAAAGCTGATTTGCGATATAAAAAAAATTAAATGGTTCTTTTTCTTAATTTTAACATCAATTCTTTATCAATTCTGACTTCATCTTAGCTTTACAGAACACCAACAGTTTAGGCAGGAAGCAGTGATGGGCAAAGCAAGTGCATGTGGCTTACACTTACCACATATATTTAGACCTGGACATAACATTAAAATAAGAGTTTCTAACAAAAGCATCACCAGAAAAGCTAAATGCCATGCTTTATGCTAACTGACATGGTGCAAAAGCCAACACATAACATTTAAAATGCCAAATATTACAAACAATTCTAAAAATCATGCATAATGCTAAACAGCATGGGGTGTTAAATGATGAGTAAAATGCCAAACAATTCTCTCATTCACTGCCTGGTGCTTCAACCTACATTTACATTACATTTACATTTAGTCATTTAGCAGACACTTTTATCTAAAGCGACTTACAAATTAGAACCTCACCATGGTACTAACATTAACTCCATATCGTTCAGGTTCACCATTGCTAAATGGTAAAATAATTATTACAACTCTGTAATACTGTGGCATTCAGCATCTACAAGAAACAACACTAGTACACTAATTGTCAAAAGTTTTAGAACACAATATGTACAGTTATAACTGACATTTACACTGCTGATGTCCACTGAATAACCTAAAATACTATAAAAGTATAAAACATTTGACCTGATAAATCTAAATATAAAAAATATATGGTCATCATGCAGGGTTTTTGTATAGCGTCAAATAGGTGTAAGGATGTAAGTTGATGTAAGGTGTAAGTTCCTCAGTATGTGACAATAACTGCAAAACATAGAGAAGGAAGTGTGATGGTATGGGGCTGTTTTGCTGGATCCAGATTTGGCAACTTGCATTTGATGACTGGCACACTCAGTAAAAAGGACATTCTGAAGCTCCATGTAATACTCTCTGGTTTGCACAAGTTTGGTCAGAAGTTGAAAATGGAGCAAGAAAATGACCCAAAACATAATTTGAGGTTATGCCAACATATTCCCGCAGTCCAAAAACATGGATTCAAGGTAAATTGAATTCTCTAAATTCCCCACTATACAGTATATTGGAAATGTTTGTGTGCGATAGATTGACACCCTTTCCTGTGTGTATCTGCCCAGCGCCCAAAAATGTGTGTGTTCTAAAACTTTTGGCCACTAATGTGAAAAATATTTTTTTTAAAAGTTGGAGTTAATTCTAGTAGTGCAAATATAAAATTAAATAAAATGAAAACGGAATGCGGCATGCTGCCATTTTCCCCCAAAATGCAGAGAAAAGCACAAAAATATGCTGTTTCTAAGTCTGTGCCAGGAAAATTAATTTCATACATCAATAAAAGCTGTCTTTTTTTGCTGACTGGCTCAATGGAAAATGTTTTAATATCTCTACTTTCTCAAGACCTGCTTTAGGAGATGAATAAACACAAAATGTACCAATGACCTCATTTCTTAAGTAAAAAAAACAAGGAAACAATGATAAAAGCATCTGTTTCAATAATACAACACAATGTGTAATAACTTAGATTCCTGGAAATCAATCATGTTTTTACGCATCACTTACTGTCCTCCTCAGTCTGGAAAGTGACCTCCTTGCCATCCTTTTTGCCTTCGGTGTTGGCCAGAGCCAGGCGCACATTGATGACATGATAGGGTGGCAGGTCTCGAAGAGTGAAGCGGGAGGTGTTGCGTTCCACTGCCTGGCATTCTCTAATGGTGGTGTTGTGTCCACCACCACCTGTGCCCCCTGATATGGCATAACGGTAACACAGTGAAACAGAGTATGTGTGGCAGCGAGTCAAATTAAACGCCAGAGGTTCCCACTGTAGGTTTATTTGCCGGGCTTGGATCTCCAAAGCCTTCAAGCCACGCAGTGCTCGCATGGGCTCTGAGGACAAACACATAGAAAAGAGAAAAGGTCAAAACATGGAAGGCCAGATTTTGTATGTTTTTTTTTTCTCTTTATGTCATTGTCACACTATATTATACTCAACTAGTAGGAAACATGTTTATGAACAGCTACAGTTTACAATTTCCTTTCAGACATGTTTCTAAATGCAATCCATCCCAGAAGGGCAGAATGACTGGATAAAAATTTGGAGGCAACCTATCCCATATGTACAGTCAAATAAGCTGTTTGCTCAGCTATTTACTTCATCCCACAGTTTTATCAGCAGATGATAAAAGAAGCAAAAAAACAAGATAAATATGTAAAAGAGGTTCCATAATTCCATGTGTCATTCACAAATCTGTTCAAATATGCTTATGTAAAAAAAATGTTTACTTTTAATAAAAAGAAAACAAAATCAGCTAATTATATGCATACACAAAACAAGTTCTAATTCTAATGGAATCAGTAAACACATAAATGTTTGATTAGACAATGTTGGTGTTGTTCGTCAAACCAGAGGTAAATTCAAGTTGATACAATTTAGCAACAATGCAAAGCAGCTACAAATTAAGTTGTCATTGTAATGTGTGAACAGTAATGTGAACCGAGCAACGAATAGGGTTATAATAAACAATGGCAGAATTACATTTTTGTAACAAGATTCACTATATAGATTGTATGGAGATTTTGGGCTAGACCCTCTTATCCAGCATCACGGTCTGTCTGACCTCACATATGCACTTCTGGAATAATGGCTAAACCGTTCCCAGAGGAGTGGAGGATGTTATATCTGCAAAGAGGCACCAAAACCACATCCATCATTTATAAGGTCACTTGACAGAGAAAGTCAAGTCTTTAGAAACATCACAAGATTCTCTTTGGTGTCTTGTGAAATCAAGCTGGAGAACTCACCAAACTTTATGTAGCTTGAGTGCAACATGGTATATGTAAGGCATAAATTGGAATAATATAAAAAATATAAGTGGACTTGGGCATAGACATTTGCACACTGCATTTTAATACATCCATCCATCCATTATCTTCCGCTTTATCCTCTATTAGGGTAGCGGTGGGGTTCCCCATGCCCATCCAGGGGAGAACGTTTCGGGCGCTGGGCAGATACACCCAGGACAGGGCACCAATCTATCACTGGGCACACACTCACACACACACACAAACACAATCTACATTTGGAGAATTCAACTGACCTTGATCTATGTTTTTGGACTGTGGGAGGAAACCGGAGAACCCGAAGGAATCCCATGCGGACACGGGGAGAACATGGAAACTCCACCCAGATTTGGATTCGAACCGGGAATCCTAGCGCTGAGAGGCGGACGTGCTAACCACTAAGCCACCGTGCCGCCCCAATTTAATACAGTACAACTCAATTTACATAAGAAACTGTGTATGAAACAGAAGCTTGAATATGAGTACAAGACCAAAAGTACCAGTTTTATTTATGTAGCTTCTTTGTTAAATGGTCTATTAAGTAGAGATTCTTTGTTCCAAAAATCCTTGAAAAAACCTGGAAAAACTGAAAGGTGGCACAGCGATTTAACCTCTTCTACTCAACATGGGATCCACTGCATAAAAGGAATGGAAATGTTCTTATATGATTTACAACAGATACTTTTAGACAAGGCATTAAAATTTGAGGAGAAGTGGAAACAACAGCTCATTTACATGTTTAAGAACCATCTATAAAACTCAGCCTCTAAGTTGATAACATAAGCAGCCAGCACAATATAAGTAATGGAAATAACACAATTAAAGCTTTAAAGCTTTTCAGATTTGGAAGTGGGCGAAGAATCAATTAGAGTAATTAGATACTACATAAAACATATATTGTTTGGAAGGTGTACTGACAACGAAGAAGGAAATTTAGTTAATGTCAACATGATTTAAAAAAAAAGGCCAAATGTTCAGCAAAAAAATTTCTAAACCAACCTTTGTCATGATTTTACATTTAAAAGACATATTATAGTTGGAATATTTTCATTGCCCTTGAGCAATAGCATTACTTCTCAGCAGTTAAGGAAAACAAGTGTAGAATTCTGTGCAAGAGCAACAACTAGGGGTAATTCACCAGTAATTGTCCCTGGCTATGTCAACTGCAGACTGCATCTATGTACCGTTTAGTTCCCAAATCCATGTGAATTATTTTTTTACTGTATTGGAACTGACCAAAATTTGAATGAATAAATTAATAAATTAAAAGTAAAAAAAGACTTTATGTCTAAAGTGTTCTAATGCTTCCAAGAAATTGAAGCCAACAGGCTGGATTTACATGATTATATGCACAGAGTACCTGATGGAGCCTCTGTCTGCTCCTTGCTGTAGGCTAAAATTCCGTTGTATTAAAGAGGTCCATTCTATCACTAGGTCACTTTGACCTGCCACATATTTTTAGCATACTTTTGGTTAGTATACTTGTTGCCAAGTTGGACTTGCAATCCAACGTTGGAATGTTGCAATCGTTGGACTGTTGCAAAACATACCGCTCCATCCACTGGCCCATCGTTAGCACCAGTTTTGTGGGCTTACACAGGAAATCAAGGATGAGCTGAGCTTTCCTACACTGCATAACTAAGGTCTTAACATCTGTATAAAATGTATTTTTTGAATGTAAATCTTTTATGCGGCGGCACGGTGGCTTAGTGGTTAGCACATTCGCCTCTCAGCGCTAGGGATTCCCGGTTCGAATCCCCATCTGGGTGGAGTTTCCATGTTCTCCCCGTGTCCGCGTGTGTTTCCTCCGGGTTCTCCAGTTTCCTCCCACAGTCCAAAAACATGGATTAAGTCAATTGAATTCTCAAAATTGCCCCATATAGAGTGTGTTTGAGTGAGTGAGTGTGTGCCCAGCGATGGATTGGCACCGTGTCCTGGGTCTATCTGCCCAGCGCCTGAGACGTTCTCCCCTGGATGGGGAACCCCACCGCGACCCTAATAGAGGATAAAGCAGGAGATAATGAATGAATGAATGAAATCTGTTATGCACTGTTCTCATTTTTTGGGTTAGTTTACCTTAATGGAATGAAAAAACACAAACAGGGCATTGCTTTTATAAGGTAGTTTCTAGCTTGGTTTCTATCCCAAATGTATCTACTTTTACGTAATGTAAATTTCAATCCACAATGTTTTTAAACATAAAAAATAAACCCCAGAATTAAAAAAAAAAAATCTAACACAAATAATTAAGTGTTTTAATATAAAATGGTTACTGTTGGTTACTGTTCTCCATAAAAAGTGAAACCAGTATGTACATCTTGTTCATTAGGTTTGTTGAAGGAAACATGTACCTTCACTTTTTATAGGCTTTTTTCCAGCATGCCATCTTGTTGCCGAGCCACCCACTGTTTGGCACCATTTAGAAATAGGCCAAAACATAAGAAGGGAATAACATGCTGACAGCCCCAAGACAGCATGTTCTCAGAATGGAGGAGTTTCTGTCTTATTACCTCAAGTAATGTTAATGCAAGGTCTGTAGACTCAAACTGTGTAATCATGCACCATTAAACAGTATTACTTAGCTCTAAAATAATTCTATATCTGACAAATTTAAAAATAAATTGATTTTGAAAAAAATAGATAATAAAAAGATAACCTCTGAGTAATGAACAGATTATGTTCATTAATTTGTTTCTATTTACTTTATTTATATATATTGTTAGCTGATTTTAAATATTCATATAAAAACATTTAATCTTTTTCCAGTTATGGGTAAAGATGTTACAAAATTCTGAACTTTGTCACACATCTATCCACTAGCGTATCATTAGTGTTTTACAGTGTAATAAGCCCCCGTTTATGCTCCTGCGGACAGGGTTTGGCTTAATTCCTGGGACTTTCAATGATGTTCAGCGTTATGTAAGTTGCTCATCATTATGTAGGCACTAAGACAGATTGTTCTAAGACAGATTAACGAGCTTTCCCATCTACCCCCTCAGTATGTGGTTCATGCAGTTATTCACACCTTTCTCCTTAAAGCATTTGTATCAGGACCACTTGATTCTGTCTTGCAGGAAGTAACTGTCACTCAGAATTCTCTCTTGGATCCATGTCATCGTGGTTTCTCTATTCAGTATTTGGTGGATTGGGAGGGTTTTGGTCCTAAGAAGTGGCGCAGGATTGCAGCCATGGACCGCAATCTCATCTTCAATTTTCATGCCAGCTATCCAGAAAAGCGGTTTGTGTTACTTACCTTTGTTGTACTGCTCTTATTTTTCTTTAGGATTAAATCCTCGGCTGCTACTTTTAGAGTAGGATGTGGTGATCGTTGCAAACGTTTGGGTTCCTCACTACTCCATTTGAAAGTTTAGTTTTGTTTTAGTCTTTTGGTGGCTTACTTTCTGTTTGTGAACTTTTCAATAAAATACTCTATTATTGGATAGCGAAACATTTGTGCAGTCCATATTTTGCATATACAGTATCATCACACAGACTTACTTCTAATGGTGCAAGTTCTTCATGGTGTATATGTGACTACAAAAAGTGTTTGTGTTGTAAGCTCATCCACATAGACTGGCCAGGTAGTGTTAATGGTGTAGGACACTAAGGTAAAGATTGTGTATATAATCAAAAATGTAAATTTAATGAATGTCATTAATAAAAACAGGCTGTTAATAGACATCACCCCCCCAGGTCAACTATACAACTTTGTCGAGGAATTTTATATACTATTATCATCTCTCCTAGATGACGGTTGTCCTCTTGTTATCCTTGGTGATTTCAACATTCACTTAGACCGACCTTACACTACTGAGTTTCTCCAGACTGGACCTCCACCTACTCTGCACTCCAATTACCCACCAGTCTTGTAACCAGCTTGACCTCATAATGACACGCTCTTGTTTCACTTCTGACCTCCACATCACTCCGCTTAATGAGTCAGATCACTTTTCCCCTGCAATTCTCTGTTTCTCTTCCTCCACCTCCCGCAATCATCCATAAAACCACTCAGGCACGTCATAATCTTAGCTCTCTCTCTCTCTAATACAGTTAGTTCCTCTACAGATGCTCTTTCTTGCATCAGTAACTTCTCAACCCTTGACACTAACAATGCATCAACTTTCCAATATCCACTAGTAAAACACACAGCTCTCCCTCCAGTCCCTGGCTCACAGAGGTGATTCTGTGAGCCTACTCTTCGATCTGCTGAAAGAAAATGGCGTAAGTGTGGTGTGTCTTCAGATTTAGAAACATACCAGTCTTCACTTGCCACCTTCTCGAAGGACATAATAACTGCTGCTAAGTCCGTTCCAAGGTAACATGCATCTCAGATGCTTGCACTTTATTTAGTACTTTTAACACTTTACTCACTCCACCTTTTCCCACTCCCAACACCTCTATGTCAGCTGATGTCTTTGCAACCTTCTTCTCAGAAAAGATCGAGGGCATCAGCAAACCTTTTCATACTCCCATTTTCACAACACTACATCTCACACATCCAATCAACCAACCTTCTCATCCTTCTCCTCTGTCTCAGAATCTGACATCTGCAAGATTCTTGTTGCCAGCAACCCAACTACTTGACTACTTTGATTCCATCCCATCTCACCTCCTTCAGCCCACCTTCCTCTATCACAACAGCACTTTCACACATCATCAACTTCTCCCTTAAATCTGCTACTTTTCCTGATTCTTTTTCTCTGCTCAAAAAGCTGAAACACAACCCAAATTTGGTCAAGAGCTACAGACCTGTATCACTTTTACCTTTCCTGTCTAAAACACTTGAACGGGTGGTATCTACATAGGTCACCAGGTTTCTTACTCAGAACAACCTCTTTGATCCCAATTAGTCTGGTTTTAGGTGTGGTCACTCCACTGAGACAGCATTGCTTTCTGTGGTTGACTCGCTTAAATCTGCCAAAGCTAACTACATTTGCATTACATTTGGTCATTTAGCAGACACTTTTATCCAAAGCGACTTACAAGGTGAACACAGGGTTAATCACAATATCCCTGGAGCAATGAGGGTTAAGGGCCTTGCTCAAGGACCCACACTGGTAACTTCAGTGGACCTGGGATTTGAACCGCCAACCTTCAGATTGATAGCCCAACGCCCTGACCACTGAGCTATCGCTCCCTCTATCCTCTAACTCTCAATCCTCTATCCTTATCTTGCTCGATATCAGATTCTACTGTCCAATCTATTTGAACTAGGCTTCTCTGGTACAACACTTGAATGTTGGTTTCGATCCTATCTAATAGGAAGGTCCTTCAAAGTATCATGGAATAGGGAGATTTCTAACTTTCACCTAGTACTCACTGGTGTTCCTTAAGGCTTCATGGTCCCCTCCTCTTTTCATTATTGCTAGTGATGATTGTCACCTGGTGATTCCACCTCACTGGAGGTGCTAATTCTCACAGGATAATGATCCGGTTTTAAAATTCAACAGTGTAGATGGGTTCTTCCTTAACTACTGACTTGTGGTGTTCTCATTTGTAAGTTGTTTTGGATAAAACCATATGCTAAATGACTAAATGTAATGTAAATGTAGAAAAGTTATTCAGTTCAGTCATCAATAGAATTGTCTATCAGAACTGAGTGTGTGATGTCAACAAAAGGTAATTAAAAGTATCTTTTTAAAGATATTTTAAGTACAGTATCATTCATGCAACAACATAAGTATCACATACAAATTTCTATGCAAATGTGATTTATCAGTTTATGCCTTCATTTCAAGTTATATGTGAAAGATGGAGGCTGTGCTTCAGAGCACAGAATACTTTTTGTTTGATTTCAAGCCTTCAAATGACCCACCAAAGGCAGCAGGAGGGCTGTCTGGAAAAGGAAGCCCTCCTGTCTGCCTGCTGTTACTGCTATGAGCTTCTCATCAGGGAGGAGAAGAAAGAAAGCCAGAAACAAGCCATGTCATGTCATCACTTTTCTAACTTTTTCTAATTCCTGGAGCAGAATTCACATTTGGTTTGCCTCAACAGTCCAAATAGTAAAAACTCTTAACAAGCCACTCGGTGAAGACAAAACATCAAAGCTAAATATATATTTTCCAGAAAGACAATGAAACAAACTAATAAGCTGTCTCCGAGTGCCAGCTAGGAACGTTTCACCCAATTCCACTGAGACGACTGCCAGTAAGGCTGCCCACAGAAGCTGATAGTGTTCTGAAGTGAATACGGCATGAGAGCAGCTTGTGAGGAGCCGTAAAAAGAGATTACAGTTTTCACTGTGATACAAAGCTGAGGCTAATTTAGTTTATAAAGACAGATGAGCTCAAGCTGAAGAAACAAAAACAGCCGAGATCACCATGACCATTGGAAACACATGAGAGCTTTTAAGGTAGGATAGTAATCTTGGTCTAAAAATAAGTATTTATAATATTAAATCATCATCAAACTCGCTTTTGGCACTCACAATAAATCAGAAAAATGCAGGGATTATTTGCAGGGTGATAATAGAATAAAAAAAGTACATTAGTAATGTTAGAGATGGCAATACTGTATATGTAGACAAACCATAAATTGTAACACAAAATCTGCACTAATAATGTATTCTTCTAAAGTAAACACTCAAGTAGTTAGTCATAGTACTGGCTTGTGATTGTTCCTTGATAAAGATGTTCTTTAAAAATGGGTTCTGTTATATAGTTCAGTAACCAGGTAAGATGATTGTGTTGGAAAGCATGTTGGGTATTCAGGAGTTCAGACAGTCTGTAAAAATTGTCAGTGTCAGTGGTTATGAGAAGTAATGACTGAAAACAATGCAAAGAATATAAACCTTAAAAAAACAAAAACAAATTATGACATTTTACAGTTTTATCTCTGCTTGGTTTGTGAACTTATTTTTGTTGTCAACTTTTATAAGATGTTAACTTGACTAAAATAATTTAGAACATTTTTTCCTTTCTTTCACATTTATTTTCTTAAATTTAGCTTGAAGACTTAGAGCCATAATAAAATATCATGCTTGCACAATTACTCACAAAATATAATATACAATTGTTATGATAAGTGAAGGAGCATTAACTGTATGAGTGATTGTTAAATAATGGATTTGAAGACCTGTTCCTATACAAACAGGTAGAGAAGAAAGCCATGCAGATTTGTGAATGCAACAATATATTATTATTTAAAACAAAAATAAACAATATTGAAGAAGCACTCCACAGATACACTTGGCAGTATCTGATGGATTACAGTCTTAAGATGCCAGTTTGAGGATTTAATCATTGCTGCAACAACAGCAACATTCACTGGAGGGTTAAATATATTAGCATTATATCACCAAAAAATAAATTGGGATTTGTATGGGTTTTTGGTTGGTTTCTGGAAATAAGTGGATGATTAGCTAAATGGTAAACCTTACTGCAAAACTTCCTAATCTGAGATTTATTTTTTAGCAGCTGGATTTTAGTTCTAAGTGTACAGCTAAACTTTATCACTGAAAATGTTCTCCCATTTTAATGTAATAATAATAAAACATAGTAAATACCAGTTTCAATTTAACATTGATTCATAGCTTACACTAAAAAAACCCTATCTGTCTAAAAATTCCCTGCTGTTCTAACAAACTTTAATTTGAAGTCTGTCTGAAGTTCATCTCTGCTCCACTTCTGAAGCATAAACAAGGTTACTGGTGTAAATTTACAAATGCAGGGTTTAGTAATATGTCAGAAAAAAATCCCAGCAGCATTATAGATGACACAACTGCCAATTTATAAATGGAAATATTTAGATATTACGTATTGACAAATCAAAAGGTTACTTACTAATGTCATGACCTAGAATCCAGGGCAGCACGGTGGCTTAGTGGTTAGCAAATTTATGGTACACACACAAAAACATCATCCAATAGCTCAAATACCATTAAATTTATATGTAAACAAAGTGTTAAACACACTGACCAGCACATTTCGTCCTGCTGATTAGAGGAGGTCCAGGTGGTCCAGTGCCACCCTCTCCAGGTCGCGTGAGCAATACACTAATGTGATACTCTGTGTCTGGATCCAGATGCCAGAGCTTGTATGTAAGCATATTGACACCGTTGATTTCACTCCATGGTGCGTGGCTCGCCCGATACTCAATCTCTCGCCGAATAATGGGCCCATCGCCAATGATAGAGTTGGTGTTGAGCTGAATGATCAAGTAGGTGGATCCTGCTCTTAGCAGCTGAGGTGGAGCAATAGGAGATGGGGGAACTAAAATATAAACAAACATATGGTCTTAGGTAAATATATACTCATATACAAACACACTGACCAATAAGACCACTTTATGACCATTTTCTAAATATTAAGTTGTTCCTAATTTTGCTACCACAACTACCCTGATCCAGCAGGACATGGACTTTACTAGAGCCCTGAAGATTTGCTGTAGTATTTGCAACTAAGAGGTTTGCAACAGATCCTTAAAGTTTTGGGATTCTGCCCCCATAATTGGTTTGTCCAGCACATCCCACATATGTTTGATTTGTATTGAGACTTGGGAAATTTCTAGGACAAAAGTAAGAACTTAAATGTATTTGTTTTTATCATTAAACCATTCTTTAACCATTTTTGCTTTGGGGATAGGAGTCAAGTGAAAGTGTGTGCTCTGTAACTGTACAAAATAGATTGTTCACCTTTTACCCTATAAATGACTCCAGCACCCCAGGCAACTTCATTAATGATATGCTGGTTTAAAAATATACAAATTAATGAATGACATCGGCAACAAATCTTTACTTTAACACAAAGATACTATACTAAACCAAACAAACCAACAGCAATGCTATCATTCTATAATCTTTTTTTAAACAAAAGTGTGATGTGTGGAGAATCTGAATAACATTACAACTTTAAAACATTACAATCTTAATGCATTTCAAGGCAGTAACAAAATGCAATACCATACCTGGGACAGCTTAATACATTGGCTGTCTCTATTAGGTACAATGATGTCTGCTACATAGCTTCTTTTTTAAACAACTCAAGAGTAGAAGCCTTCATTTATATTTAAAGCCTTCAATTTGACTAGACCATGACAGCTATTTAAACTACTGAACTCTTAATGAAGCAAGCAGACATTGAGGTTAAAAGAAGTGTCAGATGACAGAAAAGGGGAAAGCACTGTGGTTTCCGACATTAAAAGCCAACGTGTGCTGTGCTCTTGGTTTCAGAGCATTGCTTTTTACTCTTCTACCTCCATTTCAGAACTGTAAAATCCTCAAAATACATGCAGCGCTTCTGTGGGGACAACCAGATGAGAAATAAATCTGAGCTTACATACTCAGTCAGACACATCAGAGAATATTAACTCAGTATCCTTACCTTGCCCTCATTTTGAGACCTCAAATAACAGAGTCTGGGATTTGTATATGGTAAAGCTTGTTATTGTTTGCTTTTAGTGATTGGGTTCATGATGGTAAATTGTTGTTTCAGTGTCAAGCCCAACTGCAGGTTTATGTGATAGAAATAACATTTTCTTTTGATTTACATGTTGGCATCAATAAGCACAGTTCTCAGCTAAGATTAATTAGTTATTCTGGAATACAATGTCTACTGCAAGGAAAGGTGATCTGTATACTAGTAGTGCTTATTGGTGTATAATTAGATTTACAAAAATCCTTGTTCTTCCTGAGATCAAGGGTCATAAAAACAGAGAAACTCCAGAGACTCAACATTTTTGTGGACCTTGCCTTCAAAATACTTAAAATTACACAGTTATTTGCTATACTTTAAGCAGTATATTCTTTGCAGAGTTGTGGCAGTTTTTTTTATAAAACTTAAAAAATATTTTCATTAAAGCAAAAAAAAGTAAGAATCTGTAATTGGTTTAGTTACTTGAAACTTTCTTTAACTTGTCTGTTTTCTGGCAACCTGAACAATGCCACCCTGGTGTCAAATGCACTAGAGACTGGATTTATTTAGCACAAGAAGGGGCTTTGGTCAAAGATTTAAATAACCACAAACTGCAAACTGGTCTAGCTGATGTCCTTCTTGCCACTGGAAATCTCCAACTTGTAAGTATTGCCCCATTTCATTTAGGTTGTGAACCTAAGAGGCACCTCTGGTAAGTGTGTGCAATCAGTTTCAACCTTTCAGTGTGGCATATGTTCCTCAACAAACCTCTGCCGAATTTATCTCCATTTTAGTTTCTTGCTTTTTTAAAGCTAAATATTTTGTAATATTGGGGTTGGCACGAGATAAGGCATCTAATATAAAATTACTGTTTTAGCATGTATATAGATTGCATTGCCCTTCACTTAAAGAGGTGGGGAATAAATAATACTTTTAGGCAACATCCCAAGGGTTTAATAAATCTTGGATTTCATCCAAAACAGCCCCTTTTCTAACCTCCACATAATCCTTGCCGCAACATCTATCAATAGGATTAGCCTGAAGCCTGCTCCCAGACTCCATCAGGGAGTTAAGAAAGACAAACAGACGTGGAACCGAGTATCAAATAGCTCTATCCTCAGTCCCACATGTCCTTATTTCACTCTTGTCTTTCTCCTGGGTTTAGGAATCTCAGGGAGGCTGGGGATCAAAAATTACCACTTGCTGAGTGCTGTCATCCTGACCTGACAGACTCTGAGGTTAGATAGAGCTATGAGAGGTTGGCTATCCATGGTGCATGATAAGCAGTGTGGGCAGACTGAATTCCCATGAAGATGCAGGTTAGCAACCACAAGCTTTAATATACCATGAAGGTTACATCTTAAAAAATATTAAACCCTGGCATTTTACAAAAAAGCATGAGAATAAAAATTTTACATTGTAAAATCATGTTTCTATATTTACCAAGTCCAATCTGATAGTATTACTTATATAATAAACTGCATGATGCATGCTTAATTTATTTACAATACATTTTATAGACAAAAATATTATCAAACACCTCTTTATGTTTTAGTGTTTTATTCAGTCACATTTTTATAAAATAAAGCACAGTCATGCATTATTTTTTCCCCCTCTAGACAAATTCCTTCAACTTTTAGGAAAAGGTTTGGTAAAGACCCTTTTCTGGTAGAGCTTGACTGTGCCCAAGAAAACAAAATAAGGTCTCTTAAAGCATTTGAGGTAAAACTTCTGTGGCCAAAACAAAGCCCTGATTTCAACTCTATCAAACACTTTTGGTATGAACTTAAATAGAAATTCTGAGTCAGACATCCACTACGTCAGTGTCTGAACTCATAAATGCTACACTTGATTAATGTGAAAAAAGCCCCATAGACACAGTATTCTATGTGGTAGAAAGTCTTTTCATTTGGAATCTGTAACAGCAACAAAACAAGGAATTAACTTAAAATTGTTTGTCATTACATGTAAGCCAGTGAATGGAAGGTAGAGTTGTGACATAGATCAGGTAAACAGTAACTTCTCTACATATAATAAATGTAATTAAAAAATAATAGATCCATCCAATTACTAGGATGTGCGGCATGGTGGGAATCCAAGTACAAATCCCAATCTGGGTGGAGTATCCACATTCTCTATGGGTGGGTGTGGACTTCATCTGGGTTCTCAACTTTCCTCCCACAGTCCAAAAACATGAATTCAAACATGAATAAATTGGCTGCTCTAAATCACCACATTTAGTGAGTGTGTGCCCAGCGATAAAATGTCCCCTGTCTTGAGTGTATTTCTAAAATATTTTTGTGAAAGACATACTATATGCTGTGACTTAACAAAATGTAGCACTCCAGATAATTGACTATTTTTCAAATTCTCTATAGTGAAGCTCAAGTGGCATTTTTGTTTATATGATACACACATAAAATAGCAATTTCATATACTATCATTTTTATTATACAACTGGCAAAGTAAATTAAAGTAAAAGTAAAGTAAAGTAAATTCCACTTTTAATGATTTAACAAATTACATTATATCAGTGGCACAAATGATATTACCCAATTTATCACCATATTCACAGAGGCAGTAAAACATTATAAGATCAGTATAGTTGTAGCAGCCATTCAGATATGTATGAAGCAAGAAATAGTATGAAAATAACTTCCTTTTCTAAATTCTATTATCTCTGAACCATTCCTTTTAACTTTTAAATCAAATCAAGAGACACAGTATTTTTTTTTTTTTTTTTTGCATTTACCGGAGGCTTCTAATTCCAAGATCAAAAACTAGAGGTTCTACCATGATCTTCCACCACAAAAGATTTTACAAATTAGTTCTGCCTGCTGGACTCAGCTAATTGGAAAAGTGAAGTATCTTAAACAAATTCCTGGCATGGAAGTTTTCTTTTCTTGAGCAACACCTTAGTATGAAGTAAAGTGAAGCAAATTTGACAGGTCAATGAGTACACTGCAGAAATTCTTAGGAAGTTCTTTAATTACCCAAATTACTACCCCATTTTAAAGATGCTACTCACGGTTTGTTTAAATTTAACTGTGTATTTGTGACATTTTATAATACAACTCATTTTCATTTTCTTTAATAACCCAAATGATTTCAAACTGCTTTTATATTTTAAGCCTCTAACTGTTACAGTACACAGCATGCTAGTACAATATATAGTCAACCCAAAATTGTGAGAAAAAAACCAGGAAAGACAATTTGATTTTGAAATATCAAATAAAGATAGTAAAAGCAATATAAGGGGACATTTACAGTTCACATACACGTGACCGCTACAAACAAAACGTATATCAGGTGGCACACTGCTCTGCAAACAAATGAGTGAGTCATGTTAACATAATTAAATAATGAACTCGTGAGTTAAAACAAGCAACAACAAAACAGAAGCAAGTGGAAAGAAAATATAGTTGTAAATGTGTAGTTTACGTGCAGGTATAAATTTTTTCACTCTATTTCTTATAATCTTCTGCTTATTCCTCTGATTGGGTCGCAAGGGTATCCCATGCTTATACAGGATTGGATGTGAAGCTCATACAGTCCTAGGTATAAACATTTACCCTTTTAGTTCAGTTGTAAATAAATAAGCTTGCAGTGACACATTCAGATGTAAACATTTACTTACACTCTTATCAAAAATAAACTAACAAAGTGTTTTGTTTCTCTTGTGTGGATAATTAATCCTGCAGGCAATGAAAGGTCATATTCATAGTAACAAATTAGCTTAAACCAGAATAAGAGCCATTGTAGATAATAACATTAAATAAGTGACAGAGGCACTGGTACCAAAATTAAAAACAGACACTATTAGTTCAGGTGCATATTAAAACCATATTAAAAACCGCATGTGGTAAAAAAAAAAAAGCACAAAATAACCTTATAAATAAAACTTTACTAAAAACACCTTATAAACATTTTCTTAAAGTTAAAATGGTTAGTTTTTGTGCTGAATAAATGGGATCTAAAATTAGTTTAAAGACATAGAGGCACTCCAGTATTTTGAATTCCATGAAAGGTTCTTTGTATCATTTTGGTGCAATTTGGAATAAAAGCACTAGTTTTCAAATTTAACATTTTAAGTACAGAAAACCAGTGACAATAATGTGGCAATACTGGAGTGATGTGTAGAAAATTGTGAAAATTGCAGAGCAGACATGCTGTAGCATTTTGGCCCAGGTGCCAGAGGTTATTTATGCTATAAATAATTACTGCATGGCGGCACGGTGGCTTAGTGGTTAGCACGTTCGCCTCTCAGCGCTAGGGATTCCCGGTTCGAATCCCCATCTGGATGGAGTTTCCATGTTCTCCCCTTGTCTGCGTGGGTTTCCTCCGGGTTCTCCAGTTTCCTCCCACAGTCCAAAAACATGGATCAAGTCAATTGAATTCTCAAAATTGCCCCATATAGAGTGTGTATGTATGTGTGAGTGAGTGTGTGCCCAGCGATGGATTGGCGCCCTGTCCTGGGTGTATTTGCCCAGCGCCTGAGACGTTCTCCCCTGGATGGGCATGGGGAACCCCACCGCGACCCTAATAGAGGATAAAGCGGGAGATAATGAATGAAAGGATAATTACTGCATTATTCCGCTTAAGATAAAACAAGCGAATGAACAAGGCCTTCAATAATGCTTCATCTGAATTGAAATAATTCACCTGTCAATATTTTATTACTATAAAAAAAAACATCTTACTATGCAGAAATACAGTATAAAGAGTCAAGATAGGTGATAGCAAGAAAAGTAGTTGATAGCACTGTTTTCTTCTGAGGAAGAAAACAGTGCCGTCTGCAATGGAATTTGATTAGAGATAATTAACGCACCTGATGCGCCTCCACCTGATGAATGTGTGTGTGCTCTTAAAAAGCTGCAGAGAGTGACCGTGAGTTGCAGAAATGTAAGCGCACAGCAAAAACTGTCAGCCAAAATGTGTGTTTAAATGAACTTAACATAACGTGTACAAAAAGTGATGAGTTCTCCTGCTTAGAATGATGAGAGGTCTGTAAGTTTTATCATAACTCAACCATAGCCAAGACCAAAGAGCTGTTGAAGAAAATTGTACACCTGCACCAGACTGGGAGGAGTAAATCTATAACAAGCAAGCAGGTTGGTGTGAATAAATTCTGTGGGACCAATTGAAAAAAAAGAAAGACATACAAGGGTCCCACGCAAGATTTCATCCTGTGGGTGAGCAAAAATCTCAGAACTACATGGAGGGACCTGATGAATGACCTGAAGAGAGCTGGGACCAAACTAAGAAATGTAACACACTAAACCGAGAGGGAATCAAATCCTGAAGTGCCAGGTGTGGTTTATCCAGTACATATCCAGGCACATGTGAAGTTTTCCAGAGAGCATATGGATGATCCAAAAAAGGATTAAGAAAATATCATGTGGTCAGATACCTACTGTGAATCAAGGGTGTGGAATCAGCATTCTTTGAGGCTGGTTTTGTGCAAAGAGGACAGCACGACTGATCCATGTTAAGGGAACAAAAAAAAACGGGGCCATATATCCTGAGATTTTAAGTTGTGGCAGATCAGTATGAGGGCTTGGGGGTTCAATCTGAAGGATGGGGGTTCAAATGCCAATTTTTCTAAAGTTACCTGTGTGGGTCCTTGAACAAGGCGTTTTACTCTTATTGTGTCAGTGGTGCTATATTATGTCTTTCCAGGTTTCGTATGATAAAAAAAATGCACCATTTTTTGTCTGCTTATCAAAAAAAAAGCCCAAAACGCTCATTGCTTTTCTAATCTACTTGGCAAATTTCTTACAGTAAGATTTATCATAGATCAGGAGTGATATTTTCTGTATTTTTTTTAAGTGAAATTAATTTTATATAATATTCCACAAAAATAACCAGAAAGTTTAATCTTCACCTTTGACTATAAGTTCAGCAAAGTTGGAAACACCAGAGCCTCTGGATGACTGTGTGACACAGCGATAGTGGTCCTGCTCTGGCCTCTGGACGCCCTCCAGCTGAAAGGACACAGCAAAACGATTGCGGCTGAGGTGCTTGACTAAGCCGCCTAAGGACACCTCCCCATTGTGCCGCTGCAGAGGACAGAAAAACATGCAATTAGCCATTTCTTACATTGAGTGCTATCATTTCCATATCTGCATCGAAATCAAAAGTCCAAAACAACCTTAAATAAAACTCTAATCTGACCTCTATACTCCAGTGAGCTCAGCTTTCAGAGTATAGTTTGCTTAAAATGTTTCAGTAAACCAGTGGATTATCATGAATATAGCTAACCAAAAATAATCTCTCTTAAAAGCTATACTAAATGCAGGCATTTCATTCAGTCCTTTTGCTACAGATGTTTATCATCAAGCATCCATCAATGGATTTTGGACAAGTGTACACATTTAACCTTGTGGGAATAGTTTTATAATTTTATGTTCCAGCATGACTGTATCCCAATACACAAAGCAGGACCATGAAGGACCACGTATCTATAATATAGAATAAAAAGTTTGTAAGCCAAGTCCTCTCATCAACAATCAATATCACAACGACACACTTTAAAATCCTGCACAAATCCTTCCCAGATAAGTAGAAACTGCTATGGGTGCAATGGTGGGGTCTGAACATTTCCAGTATGTATTATCATAAAATATCTTGTAGCTGTAACACACAGATCTCCATATAGAGTCTAAATAATTCACTTAACTCCATCCATCCATTACCTTCCACTTTATCCTGTACTAGGGTCGCTGGGCACACATTCACTCACACAAACACTCTCTATATGGGGAAATTTGGAGAATTCAATTGACCTTGATCCATGTTTTTGGACTGTGGGAGGAAACCCGAGAACCCTAAGGTAACCCATGCGGACACGGGGCGAAAATGGAAACTCCTCCCAGATTGGGATTCGGACCAGGAATCCCTAGTGCTGAGAGGTGAACGTGCTAACCACTAAGCCACTGTGCCACCCTGCAATTAACTTAATAGGTTAAAATAAATCATTTAGTTAAAAACTTTCAAGTAAGCCTAAACCAGAAGACAAACTATGGCACACTATTATCTAAAGTTACATCATTTATTAAATTAGGCCATAAGAAGAAGTGCAAATTTAACCAAGCTGTAAATTAAACACCTATTACTTGTAGCACTAATTATAGCACAGATGACAAAAAGATCAATTTGTCTGTCAGACAAAGTGAGTGCATGATTAAGAGGAAAATGAGACCAAGTTGCAGCAGAAACCCAGCTAAGATAAGATATGTACAACTGGTTGGGATGATGAGATTTCACTGCAGGAGGTGACCAGAATTGAGCGACCTTGACTATGCTAAGTGTGTCACCATGGCAGCTGTTAACCACAAGCATCCATCTGTGTCTTTCAGATGCAACGTTAACATAATCAGATGTTTTACTTATACGTATAGACTATATATATATATATATATATATATATATATATATATATATATATATATATATATATATATATATATATATATATAAAAAATATACAATATAAAAAAAAGACCAATATCACTGATGAGATATCCTACAGAGACAAACTAAAGATGGCAGCGTCATGCATGCTGCTAGAGGAACAACACACACTTCATGAATCAGCAGCTGGTCATTCACACAATTTCAATTTCCAAGTGCAGGAAGCAGGATTGTGATCTGTCTGTCATATTCATTGAACCTTACACTTGTGGTATGTGCTGTATCATTATGCTATGATATTTCCAATGCTTTGGCCCTGGCATCTCTGAACTACAAACAACATAGACATGACATACTGGAGGTAAAAGCAAAGACAGAGTATAACATTTTCACACACACATATATATATATATATATATATATAAAATTTCATTTCATATTCCACGCTATATAGATAAGAGTATTGAGAGACCAACACATTAAAAGCTTTTGCAGTGAATCACATCTCAATCTAAGGTATAATAACATTTCAGCTATTAAAGCTCTGGCATTTACTGGAATGGGAGATTAATCCAAAAAAAAACATTTGTGAGGTCAGCTACTGATGGTCTCTTTCACATTATTTATTTTAATTCATTTTAAAATTATTCTATAGGATTTGGTCACCCTCTGTGCAGGTCAGTCAAGTTCTTCAACATCAAACCTAATACATTTGAGTTATATATAGTAATCATACACACCAGCAACTTTTTTTATACACATCTATTTCAAAACATTGTCCAATTGAAGTTTCACTTAGCATACCACAATTATAGACGGTAGTATGTTTCTCTATATACTCTGATCTGTATTAGACTCTTTTTTTTAGAGTAACACTGCAGAGACAAAATTTAATGGTACTGTGTTAATGTGTGCTGTAATAGTGAAACAGACACCAACAAGCACCTTATCATTATTAGATTGAGAGTCCTCAATACCCATACGATTTTTAAAGTTATGGGCAAGTTTGGAGTATGAAAGAACTTAACTGGTCCACACATGTCCCATTTTCATCAAAATCTTCTGGGATGAACTAGAATAGAGATTGTGAGCCAGGCCCCCTCATCCAACATCAGTGTCTGACCTTACAAATGCTCTTCTGGATGAATGGACAATAATTAAATATATATCTTCCAAATCCATTATAAGCTACTATAGATATAAAGAAGGAGCAATATGTAGATATCCCAATAATATTTTCCTTTATATAGTGTTGCTTTAAATTTTTTCAGCAAACATCAAGCATATTGTGATGATATACCTAAAAAACTAACTTTACCCAGAGGATTTAATTTTAGTCTTGTGAGTTTTGTACAATATATCTAATAAATGCAAAATATACAAATAAACAACAATTAATAAATAAAAAATGATACTTGGGTTAAGAAATCTAAAAAGATCCTTGCTCAATGTAAAGTTTGACATACTCACTTCTAATAAAAACCTCTCTGCTTCTGATGCCCGTCCAGATGCTACGCATTGAAAGGTGGCGTTCTGTCCAGCGTTGACTTCCACGTCCCCCAGACGAGAGAAGTGAGGAGCTTTAGCTAAAAATCACCAAAGACAAAAAAAGAACTTGCCTTTAGTAACCCAATTTAGATATTTCAAAATTACATTGTATTGTTTTAATTAGTTTTAATAAGTCCCATAGCATAACCAGTCAAGTGATTTGATGAAATGAGCTTAAGCAGACACGTTTTGAAAGAAATAAAGTGTGGATTAGTGACATGTGACAGTCACCAGTCATACAGACAAGCAGTTATAAGATCCTACACTGATGTTGGGACAAGCCGGCCTGGCTCACAATCTCTGTTCTGGTTTATCCTTAAGGTATTGCATAAGGTTGAGTTTAAAGTTTTCTGTAGGCACACTTTACACCATTTAAAACACTAACCTCAGCCAAGCATGCCTTTATGAACCTTGTTTTGAGTACAATCATTATGGAAAAGAAAAAGGCCTTCCCCAAACTGTTCCTAAAAAGTTGGAAGCATACAAATGTCCAAAATGCATGTATAAGGTATAAGATATAAGGTGCTTGTGTACACACCTGTGGCAATAGAAATAATCAACTGAATTCAATTTTCAAAAAAACTTTTTCCTATACTTTTGTCCATATACAGTGCTGTAGATTATGTTCTCAAAGAGTAAAATGACATAAAAATACCTTAGCAGATACCTTTCAAGTGACAAGTACAAAAAGAATTACCTCATATAGGTGCATGTAGTCTGCCATCAGCATCCATCAAATAAACCACACTATTTTGAATTCTAAATTAAAATAATTTCAATAGTTCACAAAGACCCTTAAACTTCTAGTGTTGCTGGTCTCTCAACCAAGACACAGCAAGAATGTATGGCACTATAATTGCCTTATCTAACATGGTGGCCTGTGTAGGCTGATCCAAGCAATTCTTTTTCCCCCTCTCCCAACATACCTAAATCAACTAATCGGCTCATTAGTGGTTAGCTATTAAGTGAGAGTGGGTGTGTTAAAGCAGCAAAAACACGAAAACCTGCAGGACATTGTGCCTCCAGGACCAGGATTAAGAAACACTGCTCTAATTATATCCATCCATCTTTTTGTTGGTACGTTTTGAGCCGTACCTTCATCTTTTTAAGCATAACGGTATTTTCCAGTGCATTGATTAAGTTGAAATAAAGACACTTCACATTTGCTTCAGGGGGAAAATGAGGATTACTTTACTCAAGCAACCAGTGGCTTGTTTTCTTTTCTGTCTAAGCCATTTAAACAAGTTTCAAACATATTTACCAGCACTAAAGTTCAAAGGCATCAATATGTTTAAATTGTTTATTTTTCCAATTATAAAAAAAACACAGACAACCTACAACAATTCTTTGCATTTGAAGATTTTCTTGAACTCGTTGAACTCACGTTTTATGAGCTGGATCGTTTGTTGTTGACAACCATAAATGAAAAACTGTCCATCACGTTTACTTTTACACTTTGACATCTTTCTTCTTAGTTTTCTATGGTCCATGTTCAGTGAAGTACTCACCATGACACAAAAAGGACACTGAATGTTCAACCTTTAAACACGCTGACCTGAATGATTACAAGTCTGAAGACACCTGAGATCCTAATTATAAGCCACACCTTACATCTGTTGTGTTCAACATGTCCACAATGGTTCAATTAGGTTCTGTCTTTTCAAGGGGTACCAGGCAAATTGCAATAATTATTTTTTAATAATTTTTGTTGAACCACAATTTAAAGCAATGTCTAACTTTTGTTTGTTCATTTTTAGTTATTTTTTCTTATTGTAATTTTAGTTTTTCTTTCTCAAATGAAAAAGGAAAGAAATATAGAAGATGCACCTAATATAGAATATAGAAATATAGAATATGCACCTAAATTTGTGGCAAGATCAAAGTTAAGTGTTAGAGACTGCACCAACTGCACCAACACACTGGGTTGTTTGCATGAGCCAGGAACATAGCGTTATCTTTATTTATTCATCATTGTTATGCCTCAAAGTTGTCTTGTTACACCATATTCATCTCATATTACCTGTTGCTTATGCCATACACATGAAGGAAATATATGATAATATTGTTAAAACACATCAAGTGCAGCATTTCCACTTGCAACAACTTGCAACAATCTTGAGATTTAGAAGTAGGGGCTCTGCTATTTGCATTGCAGCTCAGATATAACAAGTATTGCTGATTGATTTGCAAATAGGACAGACATTATATAATGTCTAAAAAGAACTGGATGATTCATTAACACTCTAATACAGAGAAATGTGGGACATCAACCACTTATGGTCCCCTCAGAATTAAGGATGGTGCCATCAAACTAGTTGAAAATCTTGTTCAAGCTTACAATATACTTTGTGCAACATGTCATTTTCTTCATTCACACTTAGATTTGTTTCCTGCTAATCTTGGTGCTGTAGGTGATAAACATGGTGAGTGCTTACGCCAAGACATTTCTACAATAAAAAAGTGTTACCAAGGCTACTGGAATTTGTCAGTGCTAGGTGACTACTGCTGAACAATAATATCAGATGCACCAAAAGTTGAGCACAAATTAAATGTGATAAAGACAGAATCTCAGAAACTGTACTTTGTGTTTAGTTCCAATGGGCTAATTAAAATCACAGAAATTTCATGGAAGCAAAACAGTTATCCTGTGTCTTCTATATTTCTTTCCTGTTTTTTTTTTCATAATACAGATCAGGAGGATTGATGTGTGTCTCGTCATGAACTGTGCATCTTCTGTGGCTCCAGTGCATGATAGTATTTTGTTTTCCATCAGCAGCTGTATTTTATTTTGAAACTATGTCAATTACCCTCTGTGAGAAATGCAAATGATGCAATAAAGTATGGCAACTGTGATATTGACAAGTGACCTATCTATAATGTTAACCATTTGAACAGTGATGAAATGTTTTGCTCTCCTTAAAAATGATTTCGGTCTGTTTAGAAAAAGAAGTATGGAGCCCCTAAAGGGAAATAAGCAAAAAAAAAAATTTCGAGAGGAACGTGAGTGAAAAATTATTTTTTTTTTACTTATGTCATGTAAAAAACGCACCACTTATTAAGTGGTGCGCACAAGTGGTGCACACCACTTAGTAAGTCGTGCGCACGAGATATTAAGTCGTGCTAAGTGGTGCGCACCACTTAATATCTCGTGCGCACGAGATATTATGTGAATCATAATCTGACAATAAACAGACATGACACGCTGTTACAACAATAGCGTTTACACTGGGACATGCGCTCTCCAACACTATGGCTGTTTGACAGATCCACAGATAAATAAAGAACACGAATATAAACAAACATTTCTTTCTAGGAATCTTTCTAGGAATGTAACTCCGGAACGCAGTATAGTGCTGAGTTCGACCGAAACTCGTTTGCATGTTCTCCCCGTTGCTTGTTGCTTGGGAATTTCATTTTACCCCCAAAACAGTAAAGCATTGGAGATAAACGTGGCGATAACAATACTGGATTTCACATGTCTTATAATAATGACTTATTTTGAAAGACGGGCCGCTGTATTTGATGAGATGAAGTGTACATGTCTAGGATGAGATGAACGTAACCAGTGTTCTTCCCGTATGGAAATACAGATGCTTTCTTAGAATCTTCAGGGAATCAATTGATTCACATTTCCGATTTCGTTCGAATGTAAAACATTCACAATGCGGTACATAGTCACATGTAAACAAACGCATGCGTGATTTTAGAAAGCATCCGTTTTTCCTTGTAGCTGTGGAACACCGGTTACGTTCAACTCATCTTACACATGTACACTTCATCTCATCAAATACAGCAGCGGCCTGTCTTTCAAAATAAGACATTATTATAAGATATGTGAAATCCAGTCGTGTTATCGACTGGATCGTGTTATCGTAAGGGCGGGGGTAGTGTAAGTTTTTCTGACATCCTGTGCTTTTGTTTTTGGGTTCTGTGTTTGTATAGATGTTAATTAGCTGTTTAGTCAGGTTCACTTTATTTAATTAGCGATTGGTCTGGGGGTGCACGTGGTGTGTGTATTTAGTTCCGGTGTTCCTCGTCGTCTGTGTGCGTCTTAAGTTTATTCATGTCTCCTCGTCACTGTACGCCGTTTTTATGGTGTTTGGACACCGTAATAAAGTTTGTGTTCCTGCCACCTGCGTGCCTGGCTCCCTTCTGCGCGTTAGAGCGCTGCGGATCTGCGTGGTGTTTGCGCAGCCGCGTTTAACCCACGGTAGACGAGCGTGACAGAAAAGACGCACCAATTCGGTTTGGGAGTCCAGAGCCCAGGTAGGCGTTGTTTAAATTTTTCTTTGGGGGGGCTGTATAGCCTCGTACTCGCGGCGCGCTCCGCCGTGTCCGCGAGTGCGCCGTTATGCGGAGCCCGCCGTCCCATTGCCGGGGGAGCGGCTCAAACAGCGTGGCGGAGTGTAGCGACTCCGATGAGGAATGCTTGTGGAGGTATGGGTTTGAGGCGCTCTGCGCAGAGGAAGGTCTGGACCTTGTTCAGATTTCCGATGACGAGGCGGGCGAATCTTATCTGTATGGGCATATTCTGCCTGTACGCACCCTCCGCAACACTGAGGAGTTCTGGACGGAGGGTCCTGTCCGGTTTGTTAAATCCCCGGTGGCGAGATCCAGACGCAGAGCGCGGCGACGGCGTGGAATGAAGCCGCAGCGGGCGCACAGCGCAGCGGGCGCACAGCGCAGCGGGCGCACAGCGCAGCTGCGAAGCGCGAAGCGTGGACTGCGGGGCAGTCACGTGACGCGACCGCGCCGGTCCGTGCCGCGTCTGGGTCGCGCTGCGAGGGGGCGGTACCGGAGCCGCCGCCCGAGTGTGTTGTGTCCCCCGTCCTCTTATGTGTCGTGTGACCAGTCTGTCGTCCCTATGTCTGATATGTTTGTGTCTATGTGTTTGGGCGTTGCGGCGGGGGTTTATGTTTTCTGTGCGCAGGATGGAGAGCCCGGGGTGCCCGCCGAGGTCCGCCCAGCGTGCGTGCCCGCCGAGGTCTGCCCAGCGTGCGTGCCCGCCGAGGTCCGCCCAGCGTGCGTGCCCGCCGAGGTCCGGCCAGCGTGCGTGCCCGCCGAAGTCCGCCCAGCGTGCGTGCCCGCCGAGGTCCGTCCAGCGTGCGTGCCCGCCGAGGTCCGTCCAGCGTGCGAGCCCATCCCGAGGCCCAGGGGCGTCACGCCGCCCATCCCGAGGCCCAGGGGCGTCACGCCGCCCATCCCGGGGCCCGGGGGCGTCACGCCGCCCATCCCGAGGCCCAGGGGCGTCACGCCGCCCATCCCGAGCAGCAGGGACCGCACGCCGCCCAGCCGGAGCAGCAGGGGCCGCACGCCGCACTCCCCGCCGCCAGGGGGCGTCCGCCTCGCCACGCCGCCAGAGGGCATCCGCCTCGCCATGCCGCCAGGGGGCGTCCTCCGGACCGCGCCCAACGTGGGCGGCCACCGGACCACGCAGCTAGAGGCCGTGGCCCATTCCTTGCCCGACGGGGGCGTCCACCGGACCACGCAATCGGAGGGTGTGGCCCAGTCCTGATCCGCCGTGGGCGTCCACCTGACCTCGCAGCCGGAGGGCGTCTGCAGCTCCGCTTCCGCAGACGGCGCTTTCCACACCGTGCCCGCAGAGGGCGTCCACCCCGACACAGAAATTATGGACGTGTCACACGCCTCCCCCGCAGAGGGCGTCCACCGGAGGGCGTCTATCTAGCCCGACTCAGGAGGGGCGGACGACCCCTCCCACCCCCCCAGGACCGTTTTTTTTTTGGGGTTGTCTTGGTCGCATCCCCTCGTTACGCGACCTAGGGCACCCGTTTTTCTGTCGTCCTGTGCTTTTGTTTTTGGGTTCTGTGTTTGTGTAGATGTTAATTAGCTGTTTAGTCAGGTTCACTTTAGTTAATTAGCGTCTCGTTGGGATTGGTCTGGGGGTGCACGTGGTGTGTGTATTTAGTTCCGGTGTTCCTCGTCGTCTGTGTGCGTCTTAAGTTTATTCATGTCTCCTCGTCACTGTACGCCGTTTCTATGTAGTGTTTGGACACCGTAATAAAGTTTGTGTTCCTGCCACCTGCGTGCCTGGCTCCCTTCTGCGCGTTTGAGCGCTGCAGATCTGCGTGGTGTTTACGCAGCCGCGTTTAACCCACGGTAGACGAGCGTGACACGGAGTTACATTCCTAGAAAGATACGTTTATTTATATTTGTGTTCTTTATTTATCTGTGGATCTGTCAAACAGTCATAGTGTCGGAGAGCGCATGTCCCAGTGTAAACGCTATCATTGTAACAGCGCGTCATGTCTGTTTATTGTCAGATTATGATTCACATAATCTGTGTAATATTAAGTGGTGCACACCACTTAGTAAGTCGTCCGCACGACTTAATATCTCGTGCGCACGACTTACTAAGTGGTGCGGACCACTTAATAAGTGTGTCACAGGTGCCTGGGGCACCTGTCCCTCATTTGTGTATTCTAGGACTCCGTTGGGTGATTGGTTTATTTTGTGCACGTGACCGAGTGTTTTTCTTGCTTAGTTTCCGTATTCCCTCTCCCCCGTGCACGTCTTTGTTTGTGGTTACATTTCCAAGGAAACGCTCACCAGGCGCAAGCGGCGTACGCAGTTTCCCCGCGTAGCCGATTTCCTGGGGAAGACGAACGGAGTCTAACAAAGTGGTGCGCATGACATATGTAAAAAAAATTATTTTTTTTTACTCATATTCCTCTCGAATTTTTTGTTTGCTCATGTCCCTTTAGGGGCTCCGTAAAGAAGAATGAAGATTAAAACAAAACATACATTAGTATGCAACAATATGCTTCAGGCTATGGCTGAAAGCAACTGAACTAAAGGTCTGGAAATGCCCTATTAACCCTGTTTAGTAATGCTCATATAGCTTACCACTTTAGTTTGTTGCTGTTCTGCTTTTATACTAAATTAATGCATATACAGTGAGCTAGTGCAGAGCACAAATGTCACTAACTGACTTGTTCATTACATAAATCCAGTCACTGACTTATTGGCTTTATGTGCTGAAAGCCAATGTTTTTGTATGTCATACATGGCTGTATGTAAATTTTATGCACATCAGAAATGCATGCAGTGAAGAAGTAAAGTGTTCACATACATTTAACATTGCATACAGGTGCTAAATAAAACTATGTAAAAACTGACCTTAAAATGTCACTTAAGAACCTTTACCAAATCACCCTGCTAGATTGTTTCGATTTTGTTTGTTTTCGTATCCTTCCTCTTCAGACGCTTCACACCAACTGGTGATTTCTGTAGCCTGGCACAACGCCACACTCGACAATGTGCCCAGGTCCTGATGAGAGACTTAATTATTTAATGCGCACTGTGGGGTTCAAATGATGCCATCTGCTGCCCGCAGGAAGTGGCGGGGGTGTGAAGGTGGGTGGCAGAGCAGGAGGTAAAAGGCACTGCTATGAAGGGCTTTCCTTGACCACAGCATCTGGTGGTTTGGACGTGCAGAACAGGATTTTATTACCAGCTAAGAGACATTTTTAAGGTCAGTTTAAATATGAATTAGTATCAGTGATTTTTAATGAAGTTGTAAGCACTTGGCTGTACCTCCGAGGCCATAAGAACTGTTTACTTCATGCCAACATTATATTTCCCCCGTGGGCCACAAATTCAAGTCTGAGCAGACATGAGAATTATTCATGGGAGGAAAGAATCTTAAAGCATTAATTTTTAATTCATTATTGCATAGGTACTGTTAGGTGTTAAAATGGTTCTAAAGGAATTGGCCGACGCAGAAAGGATGGTCACAGTTGCAGTAAATCAGATGGTGGTACTGAGATGCTCTGAACAGAAATCTCAGAATTTTCAGTAATGCTCTACAGAAATAAAATCTGAAAACTGTGACGGCCAGAAAAGCAAGACTGTCATTTCCCTGAAACCAGTACATGATTACATAACCCTTGTGCCATAACGCTTTGCTATGCTAATAATGTCCTTCTGCTGTAAAGTGAACAGTTGTTACAAAATGATCCACAATGCAAAGTGCTACTGTTCGAATGTCTATTAACAGATATAGGAGGACCCAGGGTGTACCAAGAAAACATTCCATCACTTATATTATACATTTATACATTCAGTCATTTAGCAGACATTTTTTATATAACGCAACTTTATCTCTAAACGAATGACAGAACAACTCAACTTTCAACTCCATGTGGGTTTTATCAGGGTCCTCTGGTTTCCTCCAATAGTCCAAAAAACATGGATTTAAGGTAAATTGGCTGCTCTAAATTGCCCCTATATATTTTGTCCAGCGATGGATTGACCCGGACCTGGGGAGTGGCATGGTGTAACGAAAGGTGGGCATGAATGAGGACCGGAAACGGGCTTTATTACAGAGTATTTGAAATCTGTGATGGCATGGCGTTGCTCGCCAAAGTCCTACTCCATGCTCTCATTCGCACTCCCCGCCGCATATGATGTCACAGCTTATAAAGCTGCGCACGCCATCAGACGGAGCCGGATCAGGTGTGCTAATCAAGTTCCATGATCAACATATCGGCTCCACCTCTGCTCCCAGCGCCGCTAAACATGGTCCACTGAAGTGCCAGTGTTAACTGATGTATGGCCAATCCTGTGTTCTGACTCCAACCAAAGTATGATACTTGTAAATTGACAAATGGTCTGCTAAATGACCAAATGTAATGTCATGTAAATGGGTGACTATGAAAATTTTTACTTTAGCTTTTTTTGACTTGAGGTAGTAAATACAATTTAAATTATCTATCAGTGCTATTATTATCATTAAAAAAGGTGTAACATGACGATTAACATGACGAATAAAGAAGGTGTAACATGACGATTTTTTGCAGTTGTGTAATGCTGCACTTTGTAGTGGTGATAAGCTCAGATGTATCTGCCATTCACTCGGATGTGGATTCATCTAAAGCCAATTATCAGGCATTATATTAAATACATGCCATTGTTCTGGATGGGCATGCATTTTTACAGTGGATAACTGCTGTTTGCATGCCCTGCGCTGCAGTTTTACTTTGACCATATTGATCCTACCTTTCTATCCAGTGCACATGGGGGAGGATGCTGAGGGATATTTGTGATGCTTGTTCCACACTGGTGTAAGTGGCGCAGCTGCTGCCCCTCAGGTGGTCCTCCCTTTGAGTGGCCAGGGAGGACAAGGGCTACCCCAAGCATCTTACTGGTGCAGCATTATGGTTTAGTTTGTAGGGGTCACATGTGGGACATGAACATGCTCTAAGTAACAATTAAATTGCTTCTATTCGTCTATTAAAAAGAAATAACTTTTTCAACATTATTTGTTTGTATATTAGTTTTCTGTCACATGTGGTTTGGTCTAGCATGGACACATGTTCCAGCAATCCATGCCCCGTAACAGAAGGTTTCAGAATGGAGATGTAATAGTCTGCCCGAACACACATCATTTAGAAAAAGTGCATCAAAGATTTACCTGTTTCTCTCAAATCTTTGTCAGTAAGTCTATATATGTCACAGTGTTTGCGACATGGCAAACAGTCAATGAATTCAATGAATTCAATTAGTTCTGTCAGTTTTGGGAAAAAAAAGAATGACCAACTGTTCACTCAGCAAGCTAGATTAGGGACAACAGTAAAATTAATGACAAACTTCATATAACAAATCAGCAATAACCAACTGGAATAAAGCTCATTGGTACATTGCTCATACTGTGAAACCTCATCACTCATTGATGGGTCATATTTTTTATTGTTTATTGAAGCCATTTGTTGTAAATTATTGCTTAAGGCTGTAAAATATGAGAAAATTATTTTATGTGTAAAAAATTATTCTAGGTAAAACATCTTTCAGAATGCAGCACTTACCACAGGGATAGTTCAGCAGCAGGATGTCATCTACAGCAATATAGCCCCAGCGGTCCACTGTCGCCTCCAACAATATCTAAATGGAAAGCAATAAAATGTGTAATGTTCCGTATAAAAAATTAACTGAAATGCAAAATGATAAAACAATAAACCAACATCACAGTTACACATGACAAACCAGTTGGAAATACTTGGAAATATTTTTACACATGGTGACTTGTTGTTCATAGTAAATGTTAGTAATTAATAGTATTAAATACTCCATCCAAATAAGAATAAACATTTATGAAAATCCATGGTCACCACACAGTCAGAATATGGTTAATTTTTTATTTAGATTATTTTAGTACAGTCATGGCCAAAAGTTTTGAGAATGACACAAATATTATATTTTCACATGATCTGCTGCCCTCTGGTTTTTATGTGTGTTTGTCATATGTTTTTATCACATACAGAAATATAATTGCAATCATATTATGAGTAAAAAAAGCTTTTATTGACAGTTAGAATGAGTTAATGCAGCAAGTCAATATTTGCAGTGTTGACCCTTCTTCTTCAGGACCTCTGCAATTCTCCATGGCATGCTCTCAATCAAATTCTGGACCAAATCTTGACTGATAGCAGTCCATTCTTGCACAATCAATGCTTGCATTTTGTCAGAATGTGTAGGTTTTTGTTTGTCCACCCTTCTCTTGATGATTGACCACAAGTTCTCAATGGGATTAAGATCTGGGGAGTTTCCAGGCCATGGACCCAAAATCTCTATGTTTTGTTCCCTGAGCCATGTAGTTATCACCTTTTGCTCCATCATGCTGGAAAAAGCATTGTTCATCACCAAACTGCTCTTGGATGGTTGGGAGAAGTTGCTCTCGGAGGACATTCTGGTATCATTCTTTATTCGTGGCTGTGTTTTCAGGCAAGACTGTGAGAGAGCCGATTCCCTTGGCTGAGAAGTAACCCCACACATGAATGATTTCAGGATGCTTTACAGCTGGCATAAGACAAGACCGGTGGTAGCGCTCACCTTGTCTACTCCGAATAAGCTGTTTTCCAGATGTCCCAAACAATCGGAAAGGGGATTCATCAGAGAAAATGACTTTACCCCAGTCCTCAGCAGTCCACTCCCTGTACCTTTTGCAGAATATCAGTCTGTCCCTGATGTTTTTTTCTGGAGAGAAGGGGCTTCTTTGCTGCCCTCCTTGAGACCAGGCCTTGCTCCAAGAGTCTCCGCCTCACAGTGCGTGCAGATGCACTCACACCTGCCTGCTGCCATTCCTGAGCAAGCTCTGCACTGCTGGTAGCCCGATCCCGCTGCTGAAACACTTTTAAGAGACGGTCCTGGCGCTTGCTGGTCTTTCTTGGGCGCCCTGGAGCCTTTTTGGCAACAATGGAACCTCTCTCCTTGAAGTTCTTGATGATGCGATATATTGTTGACTGAGGTGCAATCTTTCTGGCTGCGATACTCTTCCCTGTTAGGCCATTTTTGTGCAGTGCAATGATGACTGCACATGTTTCTTTAGAGATAACCATGGTTAACAGAAGAGAAACAATGATGCCAAGCACCAGCCTCCTTTTAAAGTGTCCAGTGGTGTCATTCTTACTTAATCATGACAGATTGATCTCCAGCCCTGTCCTCATCAATACCCACACCTGTGTTAATGGAACAATCACTGAAATGATGTTAGCTGGTCCTTTTAAGGCAATGCTGCAATTAAGTTGAAATGTGTTTTGGGGATAAAGTTCATTTTCTAGGCAAATATTGACTTTTCAATTAATTGCTGTTAAGCTGATCACTCTTTATAACATTCTGGAGTATATGCAAATTGCCATTATAAAAACTAAGCAGTAGACTTTGTAAAAATTCATATTTGTATCATTCTCAAATCTTTTGGCCATGACTGTACAGAGCAGCATAGTAGTTTATAAAAATTTTATTTATATATTATAACCATTAGATATTGCATTGATAAATATAAAACTAAACTGGTTTAAACTATTCAGTCAGTCTGCAAGCAAATATCTGCTCATCTGCAGAACCTCAATAAATAAGGCATCTTGATTTGACATGCTTTACAAAAGTCACTGTACTGGTAGAAAGCTCTGGTTACACTAAGATCTATCTACTGAAAAGCTGAAAAATTTTGTGATGTTGTTACATATCGCTACCTGTTCGTGCCTGGCTCCCATCAGCGTGTTTAGGTGCTTCGGCTCTGCGCTTTTATTGCACAGTCGTACGGTCAGAGATAAGCAAGTGTGACAGAACGATGTGCCAGTAATTTTTGAGAGTCCAGAGCCCAGGTAAGCTTTTTTTTTTTTTTTTCTTTGCGGGGGCCATAAACCCTTGTACTCGCAGCACCCTCCATCGTGTCCACGAGTACGTCCTGTTACACATACTCACTCGCGCCCGGCTTCTGCTCTCTCTCCGTCGCACACGCCCGCTCCTTCATGTAAACAGTCACGTCGCGGTATCTTAGTGACATCATCGCCCGGCGTTCCCGGCCTCTACGTCCAAGCTTCCGCCGCTGCGCTCCACCGCTACTTGGACGTAGAGGCCGAGAACGCCAGGCGATGACGTCACTAAGATACCGCGATCCGTCCGTTGAACAATCAAAACTCTGCGCTAAAGAGTCCGGGACGGCGGCTAAAGTAGTCTCTCCAGCCGAAGAGCACACCTGTAACTAATAGTCTGGAGAGGGTGATCGATCCCGAGTGAAATGAGGAACAGGTGTGTGAATGGGTGAGTGTGTTGCTGCACGTGGAGGAGAGGGGTGTGCTTGTTTACACGGGAAAGTGGGTGTGTGCGGAGCGGCGTATGGCGGTGAGTGACGTGACTGTGTACCTGAAGGAGCGGGCGTGTGCGACGGAGAGAGAGCAGAAGCCAGGCGCGAGTATGTGTTAGAGGACGTACTCGTGGACACGATGGAGGGTGCCGCGAGTGGGCGTTCCCCCACGGAAGATAATAAACTGTTTCTGTTCACCCTAAATCACGCTTCCTCCTCTTTCCGGCAGCATGATCGCTCAAATCTGACATAAAAACTCAAATCCTTAAATGGATCCGCGGATGGCGCCCACGGATGAGGCGCTGCAGATGCGGGGATGCGCTCTATTGGAGCTCCAGAGCGGTCTGGGGGAGATGACCAGAGCGATTCAGGACCTGTTGGGACGCATCTCAGAACTGGAGCGCGGCGGCTCCAGCCCAAGTACCTCTGGCTCCTCCTCCGCACACCCTACAGACTCTGACGTGCATCCCCTGCCCACCGCTGCCCCTTACCATCTCTCGGAGCCCGAACGCTTCGACGGGACTCCGAAAAGGTGCCGCAGTTTGCTCTTGCAGTGCGCACTCTATTTCCGGAGCCACCCGAATTCCAGCGAGGTCGACAAGATCTCCCTGGTGATCTCGCGGCTAACGGGCCGGGCCAGCGAGTGGGCCACCGCGATCTGGGAGGCCTTCCACACGGCATTCCGTGCCGCCTTCGCTCACCCCCTGGAGGGCGAGGGGGTGGGTTCGCAGCTGTACCGGCTGCGCCAAGGATCTCGTTCGGTGGCGGATTATGCACTGGAGTTCCGTGTCCTGGCTGCTCGGACGGGTTGGAGCGGATCCGTCCTCACCATGATGTTCCGTGAGGGGCTGCGGAGAGTCATCCAGCGCGAGATCGCGGGACGGTCCTTCGGGGCATCGCTGGACGAGCTGGTTCGTCTAGCGGTGCTGATGGAACAACACCTCGCCACCGTCCCTACATCCCGTGGCCCCAGCCCTCTACCACCCCGGACTTCGCTGTGGAGGGATCCCGCTCCGTCTCCAGCCCAACGGGAGCCCGAGGCCAAGCCCATGCGGCTGGGCAGGGCCCATCTCTCCCCACAGGAACGCCGGCGTCGTTCCCTCCTGGGTCTGTGTGGTTACTGCGGGAGCTCCATGCACACGCTGCGAGACTGCAGTGCCAGACCGGCTCCTCGGGGGCAACCTCAAGCACGGTCCTCATCTCCGCCGACGGAGACCATGAACTCGGTGAGGGTATCCGGGGTTAGGCCACAAAGTGGTCTATTAATAAATGTTGTTTTGTGTTTTAAGGAGACCAAGGTGACGACCTCTGCGCTGGTGGACTCCGGGGCGGATGGCAATTTTATCGACTGGCGCTTCCGCTTACCTCCTGCCTGAAAGGAGGCCCCTCTGCGGTGCGCTGGAGCCCGGAGGCGGATCGGGCCTTCAGTCTCCTTAAGAGACTGTTCACTTCGAAACCAGTTTTGGCCCATCCTGACCCCGGACACCAGTTCATCGTAGAGGTGGACGCATCATGTAGTGGGGCCAGTGTGGTTTTGTCGCAGTCCACTGGGGGTCTCACTAACGTGCGGCCGATTGCCTACCTTTCGCGCAAGTTTATCCCGGCCGAATGCAATTAAGGGATCGGGGACCGAGAGCTGCTAGCCATTAACCTTTGTACGATCCTGTTCCACCGGTGCCGCCTGCAAGACCCCTTGAGTGCTTCCAGCAGGTAAGCTCTGCCCGCTGCCAGTGCCAGAGAGGCCGTGGTCCCACATTGCCTTAGACTTCGTGATCGGTCTTCCGCCCTCCAATGGATTCACCACCATCCTCTCGCTCCTCGATCGGTTCTCCAGGGCAATCAAGCTTTTCCCCCTTAGGGGACTGCCCTCGGCGTTCGAGACGGCCGAGCTTCTATTCGCGAGAGTGTTCACCTCGTTCGGCATACCAGAGGTCATCCTCTCAGACAGGGGACCCCAGTTCACGTCGGCTGTGTGGAGGGCGTTCTGCGAGAGACTGGGTTCCTCTGTCAGCCTTACCTCGGGGTTCCACCCCCAAACTAATGGGGCCTGCGAACGTTCCCACCAGGAGACAAATAAATTCCTCCGCATCTATGCCCATTGCAATCCCTCTGATTGGTCCCGATACCTCCCCTGGGCAGAGATCGCCCAGAACTCGCTGCGGCACTCTGCCACTGGCCTCACCCCATTCCAGTGTGTCCTGGGGTATCAGCCACCCTTTGCACCGTGGGATGGGGAGGAGTCGGACGCACCGGTGGTAGGTGCCTGGTTCCGACGCAGCGAGGAGGTATGGGCCCAGGTCCATCAGCAGGTTGAGGCAGTGATACAGAGGTACAAACGCTTCGCGGACCGCTCGTGGGGTGACACTCCGCGGTTTAGAGTGGGTGACATGGTCTGGCTCAATACTCGGGATATCAGGTGTCGTCGGGGTACGCGTAAGCTCCTTCCCCGGTTCTTGGGGCCATACAGGGTAGAGGTCCGTTTGCCACAACCGTTTGCCACAACCGTATTACAGAGTGTGCCACTCATGCCAGCATACCTGAGCGCAACACCCACAAATACATGCCAGTGCGCACCAGCCATGCCAGCCTGCTTGATCTCACCAGCCTGAGTGTGCATTCCCACCACGGACCAGCCAGCATGCGTTCCCGCCACGGACTCGCCAGTGTGCATTCCCGCCATGGAATCGCCAGCGTGCGCACCCTCCGAGGTCCCTCCTGTGGGCGCACCCTCCAAGGTCCCTCCAGCGCACGCATCCACCGAGGGCCCTCCAGCTCGCACATCCACCAAGGGTTCTCCAGGTATGGTACCTGTGAAAGGGCTGCACGCTGCCGAGCGCGTCAAGGGGCTGCACATTGCCGAGCCCGCCAAGGGGCTGCACGAGATTGAGGTTTCAACTTTTATGTTGGTTGTGGGTTTACCTAGGTCACACTGTCCCACAAGTCTATACCCAAGTCTAACCAATCAACTATAACAGATTCCAGTCATATCATCTCACAGGTGTTTAATTAGGATGAGGCCAGGGCTCTATGTGGGTCAGTTAAGTTTAAACTAAGTCATGTCAAGCTCACCCAGCCATCCATATCTTGTGACTTAGGCACAGTTATTATGGAGAAGAAAAGTCATCAAGTTTTCATAGAGTATGTTTATTTATTTACCAATGTGTTTGACTTTAAGATATTTAAAGTGTTTGTATAATACTTTAAATCTTCTTTTGGAATATTGCTTGATTGATATAATTCAGATTTTCTAAATTTAATTCAGAATTTCTATATATAACTTCTACTTTGGATTAGTTTTGGTGAAATTTATGTTTAGAAAACTAAAAAACTTCATGCTCAGACAGACAGAAAATCTATGCTCAATATTTCTGGATCCCTAAGGATTCAGGAAATTACAGCCTTACCAGGGCTGACGAGTAGCATGACGTATGGTTCTTATTCAGGTCCTGTTAGGTACACAAACTCACACATAATGCATGCTGAAGTGAAATGAGTCTCCAGGGATAAGCTGAAGGTTCTATAATACTCAGACATGAAGGACACCCAGAGCAATGTAATAAAATAAGCTCGATATTGCGAGTAGAACAATGATGATGAGACTTTATTACAGATAATCATGTATGGGCAGGGCTATTGTTTCCTTACTCAGAGCAACAAAGTGGAGCTGTATCTATGTGTCCTAGAAATTATAATTCTAACTAAATATATATATATATTTTTGCTTTTTTTAACGTATGGGTCATTTTAACCATATTAATGAAATCTTTTTTTTTTTTTTTTTTTTAAAAGAATCTTTTTAGAGCCAGATACCTTTATTCTATAATGACCGTGATAAGTTTAAATGAACTTGTGAACTAAGTGATTCTTTAGTGTTAAGCATTCACACCTCTGCCCTCCACCTCAATCAGCTGTGATATTTTGAAAAAAATATAATATATATATATATATATATATATATATATATATATATATATATATATATATATATATATATATATATAATTTTATTTAATTTTATTTTTTTAACAAATGCCCTGCACAAACTAAGTGATTCCTTAGTGTTAAGCATTCACACCTCTGCCCTCCACCTTAATCAGCTGTGATATTTTGAAAATAAATATATATATAATTTTTTAACAAATGGCCTGCACAAATGAACTGAAATTACAAACTCCATCAACCAAACAACTAAGTTTTTGCACATTACATCATTCATTCATTCATTCATTCATTCATTATCTTCCGCTTTATCCTTTATTAGGGTCGCGAGGGGGGTTCCCCATGCCCATCCAGGGGAGAACGTTTCGGGTGCTGGGCAGATACACACAGGACAAGGCACCAATCTATCGCTGGGCACACACTCACACACACAGACACACACTATATGGGGCAATTTGGAGAACTCTATTGACTTGATGCATGTTTTTGGACTGTGGGAGGAAACTGGATAACCCGGAGGAAACCCACGCGGACACGGGGAGAACATGGAAGCTCCACCCAGATGGGGATTCGAATTGGGAATCCCTAGTGCTGAGAGGCGAACGTGCTAACCACTAAGCCACCGTGCCGCCCCCACATTAAATCAAAACTGGCCAATTATTTAAAAGAACAGAAAATTGTCAAAAAAGTAGTGCATTTCCAGTAGGGACATTGTCCTGCTGGTTGGTCAACCTTTGTCCGAGTCTGAAATCTACGACGAACTAAAACAGGTTTTGCTGCTAAAGTTTCTTTAAAACATTTTATTGACACCTTTGAAATAAAATTGTAATCTAGGCAAGTTCATCTAATGGAGATGTGACTAATGTCTTATTAACATGAAGTATTTTTAACGTCATTTCTAAACATGCAAGATGACAAGATGACACACAGAGAGAACACAAGTAAAAATAGATGTGTTCCATGAGTAATAACTAAACACTGTTTATTTTATTAAAAAAAATATACAAATCACTATCATAATTATTAATAAGATATAAAAAATAAAGTACACTAAAAGCTTACAAACCAGCACAAATTGTTAGTATTTAACAAAAAAATTGTAAGCCCTATTTTTCTGATCTTTAGCATGGCATACTACGCTGCTTAATTTAGGACCTCAGTGTGTTTTTGGTATCATAAAAAAAGTTAAATTACATGTGAAATGTATATACTAATTCTCTTAATTATTCATTGGTGTATTTTAAGCATAACGTGTGATAAACTAATCAGTGTGTTTTTTGACATTTTTGAGTCAGTCATTGACCAATCTGTGCAGTCAGATTGGTATTTCAGCAGCGTTTATTTTGTATTCTGTTTATTGTTTGCATAGCTGCATGCGGCATGTGCAATTTGATTGTGTACTGCTATCCTTGCCCATGTGTCCATGTGTGCGTAACAAGCAAGGGTGTATGTGCGTGTGTTGACAATTCACTGCCAAGATAGCTATAAACCTCCAACTGGTAATGTCTGCATAGGTTGATTTTGGTCAGTGATGCATCTGTGGTTTTCGTTGTACCTTAAATATAGCTTAAAACACCTAATTTTGAGACCATCATGCCCATCAGGGTCAATATATTTGCAAACTCTGTTATTATGCAACTTATGTCGGCACAAGGCATAAAAGAATTGGTGGGGTAAAAGACAGCATTGAAAAAAATACTACATGCCTAAGTACTTAAATCTTCAGCTCATTTACTATGTACAGTAAATACAGGAGGTGGCAACTATAAAAGAATGGGTGAGCTAAAAGCACAAAAAAGTAAGAAAGATACTTCAATAACATCTAGTGTCAGGGTTGGGAGTGCTAGGCCACTCCCCCTGTTTTCTTAGTTCGGTATTTGTCCGTTCGGGGTTCCCGTAGGTAAGGCCCATCCCCGAGGCTTGGGATTGGGTCCTACCTAATCACATGTGGCCTGCTGACTACACTTAAAGTGTGCATGTTCCCTGAGTCAGCAGGCCAGCATTACATGCGTTATGCTTAAGTTACGTTGGGAGATTATGTGCTTTGTTTTGATCTGCGTCGCGTTGGCGATCGTTTCGGTTCTGTTTTTGGTTTTTGCGATTTCATTTATTAAACACATCTCTGCTGCTTACCTAGTCGCCTGGCTTGCTTATTAGTGCGTCTCGCTCGCACATAGCACCACGCAGTGCCGCCTTTGGACTGCGCCCCCCGATTGTAACATCTAGCTGTTCATACAATGTAAATCAATCATACTGCAAAAAGCTGAAGATTGCAATATTTTGCTTTCTTCTTAAGATATGAAATAATTCCTGACAGGTCAGAACAAAAACAAACAAAAAAATCCTTTTCTATCTAAACCATTCAAATGAGAAAAAGTCCAAAGAACTCTTAGACCAAAGTGCAAAAATTGATAAGAAAAAAAAAATTGTAAATTTTATGCTGACTGGCTTGAATAAACGTTCTGTGTAACAGCAAGTAGAGCCAGAATTTCATTACCATTGCAAAAAAAATAATAAAACAATTTGTCACATTACTTACTGGTTAGAATCAAGATATATTAGTTATATTCACAGAATGGCAGATATTAAACTACAGTTTAATATAATTTTACATGTCCCACTAATCTTTAATTTTTTTTCATTGTATATGTTGAGTTGTGATGCTAATGAAAGTAATCCCCTATGACTACAAAGGTTAAAAACTAATCTAAATATAACTTTGATACTTTAGTATTGTACACAATCCAATAATTATTTAATTGGTTTATTACATTTCATTTGCTCTACTCATTACATACTGTAGCTGCATTTTGTAGTTACACATGGAAACTCTACCTACAGTAGATCATTTGAACCTTAATTTCCAATGCTGAGAGGTGGACGTGCTAACCACTAGAAGACCAAGCAGCCCATGTTTTTCTTTCTTTATTTATGTATTTACTTACTAATTATTTTGAATAAATAAAAAAATATATTAATTAATTAAATCGCAAATTAATTAATTAATATTTTTAACCAGTAAAAGAGTACACAATTTAACCCCAGACCTTACTCCAAAAAGGCCCTGGGTTTTGTTCCCAGTGATGGGGTTTTGGTTCCACTTTTAGCGTTGCATGTTCTTCCAGTTTGGTGGGAGCTCTGGTTTGCTTTTTTCCCCACAGTTTAATGACAATTTTAGGTTAAACAGACAAAGTTATCATCTCATAAGTGTGAATGTGAGCTTGTTTTGGGCCCTGTGTTAAAAATGAGACTTTTTTAGAATAGGGCGTGTAAAATAGGATATGGAGCTGTCAACCATAATCATGATTAGGATGGTCAAACTAAAGGGAAATAATAAATTAATCAATCACATTAACGGTCACATTAATTGCATTAAATTTTAGATGATTATATGAAGTAAAATTTGGTAAGCTTTTTATCTATGTTTTCATTTTGTTATAGCTATGTCCTTCAATATTTGTCATACATCTGTAAAATGTTTACAAAACATTCATCAAAACAGAAATGAAAAAATTAGTTTGATGAATAGAGTCCTGATGAGGCCAAGAGAGCTCGAGTGTTTTTTCTCTTCAGACTAAAGGTAGACTTTTTTAATTGCTCTGTCAATCTAAGAAATATCAACCACAGTATTCAGTATTTAGTAAGCAGTCTATTCAAAACCACAGTTCTTTTAGTCCAGTGTGTTTGTATGTAACACAGGAAGTTGAAATAATACAGTGAATACCTTTATCCATCTCATGGGTAGAGTCATTACGTATTCAATAAAAAAAGACAAATTTGTCTATTATAGGATTTTACTTATTTCTCTAACATTTTCTGCAGAATATGCTATTAAGTTTGTTAGCACTGGAAATAATGCCAGCAAGCATCACAATAATAATCAAAAAAAGAACTTTATCAACATATTAGTGTCTGACCTGTAATATATATTGGCAGTCATTGGCTTGTGTTTAGGGAACCAGCCTTGCGACCTAAAAGTCCCCAATTCGATTCACACTCTGCTTTTTTTTCAAAAACTGATTTTTGGTAAGAAGGACTGTCTTACAATCCCCAAAATTTGCTAGATGCTTGACTTTTTACACCTGTGGTGACCTGTAACTAGGTTTAGGGTTAGTCCCAATACTTTTGTCCATTGAGTGTATGAGCTATCCAAACAGCATCCATTTACATTCACGTTGCTCTCCAAATAGAACTATAGTTCTCCAAATAGAATAGTCTCATATTCCATTCTTTCTGCTTTTTCACACAACACTAACCACTTAATATTTTAAAATACAGAACGAGAGAGTGAAGCAGAGAAAATAGCAACAGAGAAGTAGGAAGAATAAAAGTGAAATGAAGAAAGTAAATTGGGGGATGGAGGCTGAGAGTGCATAAGAACGAATGAAGCAGAGAGAGAAAGAGAGTGAGAATGTCATCTCATGTATACACCCACTACTGTAGAGGAGAACGTCAAGAGAACAGGAAGACGTGATGGAGATAAGTTCTATTACAAGACCAAGGTAAGATGTCCACACTCAGTGAAACAGGTAATTTCTGAGAACACTGACAAGTGATATTCAAGACTGAATATAGTGATACCCTGACATCTAACCTGTTATCTAACCAGCTTCATGTCACCTTCCACTGGTACAGTATTTAATGCATCATCATTATTTTTATCAAAAAGGTAAAATGCATGCGTACGAGAGGGAACAGAAACAACAAAACAACAATGGAAACCTTTAACTGGTTTTAGCTGCTCTGACAGGTCAAATAACGTTTAATATTTGATTACAATGACTCATCCTGTCCAACATATCACAAATACAGAGCTGAGTAGAGAAAACCATATTTCAAATTTTAAGGTTAGAAATATAGACATCCTGTCTTTTTCTTTAAAGTCTTTATCAGTTTTCACTCCTCTCTCAGCATATTTTTATAGAAAACAGCTCACAATCGATGTCCTCATCACCGCCAACATTCCACAAATATTGACTCATCTGATAAAATTTAACAAGTCACACTGTGTGCATTGGGACACAACTGTAATTATTAAATTAAATGCTGTCAGAATAAATCACATATGAAGCCATGCATTTCGGACAATCATGTTTCCAACTTTGTGAGAACTGACTGTACCCCAAGTGCAAAAAGCAAATCATATCGAACATAATAGTTTGGTGTAGAAGAACCTTACCGGCCTGCACAGACCCATGATCTCAACCAACCTTTCCTTTGGAATGAACTATAAGGAAGCTTGTAAGACAAGCCCTTTTATCCAACATCAGTGTCGAATCTCACAAATGCTTTAACAGATAAAGAAGCTAAATCCATATAGTGTATCACACAGCAGCTGCCAAACAAGAATGGCTATAGAATACTTTTTTTTAAAGGTACTTGATAATAGATATGATTATTCAATACAGCAATCAATACAGCAATCACCGATTTTTTTATGTCATGATTATATCAACAAAAGTTGTTTTGTCATGATAACGGCTTATTTAACAGTGATTGCAGTGGTGCAGGATGGTCTTGTAAATATACCAGACATATTTAGGAACTGGTTTTAAGGTTTTATTTACTTCAACACATTAAAAGAATTAGTCTATGGCGATCATGATTTTAGGTAAATTTCAAGGTTCAAGGTAAATTGGCTGCTCTAAATTGGCCCATCTAAATTGTCACTATATAGTGAATGTGTCTATATGAGTGAGAGTGTGCCCAGTTATGTATTATCCCCCTGTCCTGGGTGTCTGCCCAGCACACCACCACATACGAACTTAGTCCCTAATATAGGACTAAGCCAAAGAAAAATGAGATGAGATGAGGTCAATGTCACGATAGTCTACCTCGGGAATAAAGCGGATGCGCATAGGAAGCGCAGAGCCGCCGCGTCTACATGCGCTGAAGGGAGCCAGGCACGCAGGTAGCAGAGAACGTGTTTATTAAAGGTGCAGTGCACCAAAAAACATGAGGTACAAAAGACTAGTGACATTAACACAAACGACCAGCCCCGATGACAAGAAACAATGGAAATAAATACAAAACGACACCAGACCATGTGCACAAAACAAACCAATGACAACACCGAGTTAATTAACGGAACTAATGAACCAATGAACGTTAACAAACGGAACGAAACACAGAACAGGTGACAGGTGCCCTATAGGCACCTGTTACATTATCCCCGCCCCTGCGGTCGCGCAACGGGGGGACGCGACCGAGTAAGAAAAAAATAACAGCCCGGGGGGGGGGGGGGTCCTCCGCCCTCCTTGAGCCGGGCTTGGAAGGCGCCCTCAGGTGGACGCCCTCTGCGGGGGAGGCGTGCCGAACGCCCTCTGGCTGCAAAGTCAGGTGGACGCCCACGGAGGATCAGGAGTGGGCCACGCCCTCTGACTGCGTGGTCCGGTGGACGGCCTCGGCGGACGAGGAGTGGGCCACGCCCTCTGGCAGCGTGGTCCGGTGGACGCCCTCGGCGGACGAGGAGTTGGCCACGCACTCTGGCTGCGTGGCGAGGCGGCCGCCCCCTGACTGCGTGGTCCGGTGGACGCCCATGGGCGGCGTGGTCCGGAGGACGCCCCCTGTTGGCGTGGCGAGGCGGGCACCCCCTGGCGGCAGGGCGTGCGGCCCCTGCTGCTCGGGCTGGGCGGCGTGCGGCCAAACCCCTGGACCTCGGGCTGGGCGGCGTGCGGCCCCAGGACTGGGCGGCGTGCAGCCCCTGGACATCGGGCTGGGCGGCGTGCGGCCCCCTGGGCTTCGGGATGGGCGGCGTGACGCCCCTGGGCTTCGGGATGGGCGGCGTGACGCCCCTGGATTTCGGGATGGGCGGCGTGACGCCCCTGGGCTTCGGGATGGGCGGCGTGATGCCCCTGGGCTTCGGGATGGGCGGCGCGCTGGCTGGACCTCGGCGGGCACGCACGCTGGGCGGACCTCGGCGGGCACGCACGCTGGCAGGACCTTGGCGGGCACGCACGCTGGCAGGGCCTCGGCGGGCACGCCCGCTGGGTGAACCTTGGAACCTCCACCTTGGAATCGCCATCCTGCACACAGTAGAGGTACACCCCCACTGCATTGCCCAAACACAAAGACATATCAGACACAGGGAAGACGGACTGGACACACGAGACAGGGGGACACACCACACTCACGCCACATGGATCCACATTTGCCCCCCCGAGTGTCGACTCCGGTACCGCCCCCTCGCAGCACAATCCAGACACAGCGCGGTCCGGCGCGGATGCGTCACGTGACTGCCCCGACTGCCGGCGCGCTCTGCGTCTGGATTTCGCCACGGGGGGGTTTAACAAGCTTGACCGGAGCGTCCGTCCAGAACTCCTCAGAGTTTAGGAGGGTTCGTATGGGCAGAATATGCCCATACAGGTACGACTCGCCCGTCTCATCATCGGAGATCTGAACCAGGTCCAGACCCTCCTCAGCGCAGAGCGCTTTGTACCCGTACCTCCACATCCACTCATCATCAGAGTCATAACACTCAGACATTACACTGTTCGAGCCGTCCTTACGGCTCCGGGACGGCGGGCTGCGCATAGCGGCGCACTCGCGGACACGGCGGAAGGTTACACGGCCCCCGCAAAGAAAAATTTTGAAATGCGCTTACCTGGGCTCTGGACTCCCCGAATTTCCTGGCTGGTCGTTCTGTCACGATAGTCTACCTCGGGAATAAAGCGGATACGCATAGGAAGCGCAGAGCCGCCGCGTCTACACGCGCTGAAGGGAGCCAGGCACGCAGGTAGCAGAGAACGGGTTTATTAAAGGTGCAGTGCACCACAAAACATGAGGTACAAAAGACTAGTGACATTAACACAAACGACCAGCCCCGATGACAAGAAACAATGGAAATAAATACAAAACGACACCAGACCATGTGCACAAAACAAACCAATGACAACACCGAGATAATTAACGAAACTAATGAACCAATGAACGTTAATTAACTGAAACAAACGGAACGAAACACAGAACAGGTGACAGGTGCCCTAGGCATCTGTTACAGTCAAGCACTTTATTTAATATGAAGTATATAAAAGCCCATACAAAACCAGCCTTTATAGGTATATTGACAGAAGTTTCTGAAAAATAAATCATGATCAGAAGGAAAAAAAAACTTTATCTTGGGGAATCACACCATAACAAAATAAATAACATAATCACCATGGTCTAAATCTGTAATTCTTTATTATTTCTAAACAAATAGCTGCCATTAAGACATTATTTAAAAAAATAGAATTCTTTATGTTTGTGTGTTATCTAGAGTTTGTGTTATCTTAAATAGCATAACTACAGGCATGAACTGAATTATTGCTCTATGTGGTAGTTTACTGAATGGGTTGTATATGATATATGTATAAGTTCATATATTATAAAAGTTCAAAGCGATTTCAGAAAACGAACATTTCTAATGGATAAAAGGTTTTGTACATTAATTTTTTTTTTCCCCCAATGAATTATGCTTAATGACCTTGATCAAGACGCTATTGGCTAGGAAAACTTGCTCTAGTGCAGCTGCTGTTTTCGTGAAGTGGAAAATTTTAAATCTGATTTATAATGAGCTTTATGGGCTGAAGCGTGTAGGATTAAAGCTACATCTGTTATTACGCTTAACAGTCGCTTTCAATTCCCAGATTCTATCTGAAAAAACAGTAAGGTAACAAAAGTAAGGTAACAGTAAGGTAACAGTAAGGTATCAAAAAATGCCATAAATACTTGATTAAATAAATCATCCTTTACCTAAAAAAATAATAATGTAATGTTAGAATACATATAGTGAATGCAACGTGCTAATTGTTAGGATTGGTAATTAAGATGCTACAAGTACATAATACTGTACATTCTGTACCTGCTAACTTATCCTTTTGGATGGTTTACATGCAAACCTGACTGAAAAACATTTAGAATGGTCTGAAATGGTGACAACAGTATGATGGGTAACAAGGTCCTAATTGAATTGCTATGAAGGGAGGCCCATTTACAGCAAGATACTACTGGCTGCATACTATTGCATTGTAGCACAGACAGGCTAAGAGGCAGATAACATGCAACAAGCCAAAAAGATTTACATGAAGAATTAAATATAAAAGCTCAATCCAACAGAAATTTGATGTGAGGAATCACATCACATCCGCTGCCCTATTTGAAGACCAGTAGGGGGTTTGTGCAAATGCAGAATTTGGAAATCACTAATTGCTGGTGATGTGGTAATAACTTTAAAACAAACACATGAGTACCCACAATTATTAATTATACATAATAAATATTACATAAAAATGGTCTTTCATAAGTAAGTTTCTGGTCAGATGGGTACTCACTGATGTTCTGACTGTTCCTGAAAATGCCAGACCTCTTTATAGCAGACTATCAATCTAGAACCATGGGGGATTGGTCTGGCTGCAAGCAAAGATGCTGAAATCACACCTTTTAATATTTAAACTTCCATGCCTTGGCACTAAAAGCCTCCAGCGACTTTCAACCACAGAGTGCTACTGGAGCCACCTGTGGATGCTGTCATTTTTCAGCTACTCCTATCCTTCCTCAGTGATGCCTTATTCATTTGCAGGATGAAATATATGAATACTTAGAGGAAAAGACTTTAGGGATCATGTGCAATTCTTTATTTATTCTGCTTTGCTAAAGAAAAGGCTTTGTTATAGTTTCTGTTCTGTTCCCTGTGTTATTCAGTAAGCAGAGCATAGAGATGTAGGATCTGGTTGAAAACAGGGGCAATAAGAGAGGAAAACAGATGGACCTAAGGATAGGTCCCCATCACACAACCGTGATACACAACTCACTTTTAATTATTTTGCAACAATATCCAGCTGCAATGAGAACTACACATAAAAATACAGAAATATAGTATAATAGCCATATTCTGATCCTGGCTTGATAATTTTGTTATTATCAGCTTTTTATAACTGTCAATAACTACATTAAATTCATCCATCCATTATCTTCTGCTTTATCCTATATTAGGGTCGCGGGTGGGGGGGTTCCCCATGCCCATCCAGGGGAGAACGTTTCGGGCGCTGGGCAGATACACCCAGGACAGGGCGCAATCTATCACTGGGCACACACTCACTCACTCACACAGACACGCACACTCTGTATGGGGCAATTTGGAGAATTCAATTGACTTGATCCATGTTTTTGGACTGTGGGAGGAAACCGGAGAACCCGGAGGAAACCCACGCGGACACGAGGAGAACATGGAAACTCCAGCCAGATGGGGATTCGAACTGGGAATCCCTAGTGCTGAGAGGCGAACGTAAAATTCATATCGAAAAATTATTATAAAAAAAAAAAATTCCACCTTGTCACTTTAGAATATTGTTAGTGCATTTGTGTGCCAGATACAATTCATAGACAAACATATTGGGCCACTTAGACATTACATCTACAGGAGATTTTATAACATTCCATTCTAAGTTGGTCCTCTCCTTTGTAATTATGAGCTTCTACTGATCTGAACCAACAGGGGTGTAGTGTCGAGACCAGACTGTCACGGTTTGTTTTGATCACATGGTGTGGGTTGGTTCTGTGTTCATGCCCCCGTAATCACGCGCACCTGGGATTAATCACGGTTTGGTTATTTATACCCTGCACGCCCTACCCTCACCACCAGTTTGTCTTGTGCCACGCCGTTTGCCTGCCTCGACACTACTAGCCCCATCCTCGAAGTCTTAGTGTTCTTTTGCCTCGACCTGTGTACTGTTCTATGCTTTGTTTGTGTGCAGTTCGTCTCCCCATCTACACTCCATCTAGTGAACTCCGTTACAGTCACCCTGGTCGTTTGTGCTACTCCCCGTGACGTCATCACCCCTCGCCTCACTTCTACTACGTCCCATGTTCTGTGTTGATCGTTCTGTGGATTCACTATTGGATTAATAAACACCACTGTGATCGTACCTGTGACTCAGCTCGTGTCTCCGAGTAGCGGATCCGCCTTGTTCGATCGTGAGATCGTAACACAGACAGTTTTACATATCTTGGTGTTCAGATCTCACAGGGACTGACATCATCTCACAGCATCAATAAACTGGTAAAGAACAGCGTCCAGTGTCCATAAAACCATAGAGTTTTTAAAGACTTTAGACTGCCCTTCAAGGTGCTGAAGAACATCTGCACTACATGGCATATCTTCAAGGCTCCTTGAATACCGCAGAAGTTGGTTTGGAAAGTTCAGAGAGGCTCTTTAAGAGTGGTGAGTATGCTATATATACTGTATATATATATATATATATATATATATATATATATATATATATATATACAGTATATATATATATATATATATATATATATACAGTATATATATATATATATATATATATATATATATATATATATATATATATATATATATATATATACACACAGTGGAGGAAATAAGTATTTGATCCCCCACTTACTTTAAAAGTTTTAATACAAAAAAATAAATGAAACATCTCATAATTTTATGCCAGCTTTATTTTAACAGTGCCACATAGAATATCAAAAGAAAAATGGAAATGGAAAAAATTACATGAAATGAGAAATAAAGAAATAATTTGCATTTCATTGAGGGAAATAAGTATTTGATCCCCTAGTAAAACATTGTTTAATACTTGGTGGCATAACCCTTGTTGGCAAGCACAGCAGTCAGACGTTTCTTATAGTTTTTTTATTAGGTTTGCACACACTTCAGGAGTAATTTTGGCCCAATCCTCTCTGCAAATCACCTCCAAATCCTTAAGGTTTTTAAGCATGCATTTGGAAACGCAAAGCTTCAACTCTCTCCATAGATTTTCGATGGGATTGAGGTCAGGAGACTGGCTAGGCCATTCCATGACCTTGATATGCTTCTTATGGAGCCACTCCTTTGTTTCCTTGGCTGTATGTTTTGGGTCGTTGTCGTGCTGAAAGACCCATCCACGACCCATTTTCAGTGCCCTGGCGGAGGCAAGGAGGTTGTCACCCAGGATTTTGCGATACATGGCCCCGCTCATCTACCCGTCAATGCGGTGAAGTTGGCCTGTGACCTTAGAAGAAAAACACTCGCAAAACATAATACTTCCACCACCATGCTTGACGGTGGGGATGGTCTTCTTAGGGTCATATTCTGTATTTTTCTTCATCCAAACACGTCGAGTTCAGTTGAGGCCAAAGAGCTCAATTTTGATCTCATCAGACCACAGCACCTTCTCCCAGTCTCTCTCAGAGTCATTAATATGTTCATTGGCAAACTTGAGGAGGGCCTGGACGTGAGCCTTCTTGAGCAGAGAAACCTGCAGGATTTTAAACCATTATGTCTCAGTGTTTTGCCAATGTTTTTTTTGGAGACTGTGGTCCCAGCTGCCTTGAGATCATTACTCAGCTACTCCCATGTAGTTCTTGGCTGATTTTTAGCCTCTCATGATCAATGAGACTCCATGAGGTGATATCTTGCATGGAGCTCCAGGCCTGGGTCAATTGACAGTTATGTTGTACTTCTTCCACTTCCGAATAATTGCACCAACAGTTGTCACCTTCTCATCCAGCTTCTTACTTATGGCTTTTTAGCCCTTTCCAGCCTTGTGTAGGTCAACAATTTTGTCCCTGACATCTTTAGACAGTTCTTTAGTCTTGTCCATGGTTGAGATGTTGGAGTTTCCCTGAGACTGTTGGCAGGTGGCCTTTTATACAGATGACAATTTGGGACACGTGTCTCTCATCCAGTTAAAGACTTCACTGTGATTGGGGTGTGTCAGTGGTCTGTGGGGAGCCAACATTAGTCATGGATTTAGTAGGGGAACAAATACTTATTTCCCTCAATGAAATGCAAAATTTTATATATTTCTCATTTCATGTAATTTTTTCTGTTTTTCTTTTGATATTCTATGTGGCACTGTTGAAATAAAGCTGGCATAAAATTATGAGACATTTCATTTATTTTTTTGTATTAAAACTTTTAAAGTCAGTGGGGGATCAAATACTTATTTCCTCCACTGTATATATATATATATATATATAGCATGCATTCTTATCTCTGGTGTTTCATTTCCCTACAAATTGTACAGTATATGGTGAAAATTACAGTGTGAAGTATAAGGATTGATCTGGTTTGCAAATTCAAATATAAAAGTCATCACTGTAGTATATAGAATATAGGTCATCACTGTAGTATGTTTCTTCTAGCTATGTAGAAAACTTTATATAAGGTAAATTGCACAATATGTAACATACCTTATTAAATTTGTCCACACACCCTAATTTGTAATAGGGCAAAATTACTCTTTTTTCCAATTTCTTGCATTTAAACAGCCTGATAGTTTATTGGTGTAAAATTTTCAAAAAGGCAAGGTATGTGATCGCATTATATATGTGAAAACAGACTGGTGACTGCTAGGCATGCAGTGCAGTGGTGCATTAAGGCTTTGCATAATTGGTATGTTTAAGAGTGATTGTGCTTTGGCGCTCTACCGTAAGAGTTGCCTGTGATGTGTTAGCATGTGATCTCAAACATTCTAAGGTTTAAAGCCCCTCATTGGTTTCACAATATGTTGTGAATTGCATTGCCCCCACTTTTGTTGAATAGAAAATTCTTGAAGGTGGATTAGAATACACATGATGGTCATATATTTTTACAGCCATGCAAAAGTTAATCAAGTCTGAGAAATTGACAGTTCTTGATAAAACATCCAGTGTTCAATATAATTGTTTTCTGATAGCTGTGTGGAAATTGAGGGTCAGTGGGGTGTTACCAGAGTGGCCAAAGAAAATAATCATTACATGTGCTAGAGGCAGTGAAATTTGTCAGAATGTTGCTTTTGACATAACTGGTTTTACAGTATTCTATCACTAAAAGATAAAAATTAAAAAGAGCATTCTAAAATTGCCAAAGGGAAGGTTCTCTGGTCAGAAAATAATAAATTAGATTTTTTTGGCCACAAAAGAAAATGTTATGTCTGGCACAAACCCAACACATTTCATTACCCTAAGAACATCCTCATGGCAGTACATGGCAGGGGGGGTTATTTTCATAGCAGAGCCTGGAAAATTGGTCAGCATCAAGGAAAAGATGGATGGTGCTAAATTTTTTAATATTTTGTTGCAAAACTGTTACAGTCTGCCAATGATATGAGACTTGGATAGAGTTTCACCTACAAGCAGGACAATGACCCTAAGCATACTGTTCAAATCAGCACTTAAGTGGTTTAAGAAGAAAAATTTACATGTTAAAATGGCCTAGACAAACTGAGACCTCAATCCAATTTAGAACGAGTAGTCAGACTTGAAGTTTGTTGTTCACCATTGTAAACATTCAACATGAAGTAACTGAAGCAGTTTTGCCATGATGAATGAAAAAAATCACAGTGACTTGCAGTTACAATGCCACCAAATGGCTCTACAAAGTACAAGATTGAGATGGATGAAGAGTTGTACATCAACGTTTGTGTTACTTTGGCCTATTTGTTTGCTTTACAACACAAAATTGTAGATATGTTCAGTAAATGAACTGATGCTAACCCTCAAACAATCCATTTGAATTTCAGGTTGTGAATAAAATCATGAAAAAATGTGAAAAGTGGGTGAGTACTTTGTAAGGCACTGTACTATGTGAGCTATTCTATTAACAAACAGGGCACTGATTTCCATAGGCATCATAGCATTAAAACAACTTAATTAGAAGAGAGAGTGCTTGAGGTGATGCTTGCTTTACCATTTTAAATACATCTTTGTGTTATGACACTTGTATTTGTATGCATTATAATGGCTCCCCTATTTAAAACATTTGCATTTCATTATTTGAGCTTACATTCATAAAAAATAGAAAATTGGTTTGTCAAAATATTTACTTAATTTGAAATCACATTTAGTGCGGCACGATGGCTTAGTGGTTAGCACGTTCGCCTCTCAGCGCTAGGGATTCCCCATCTGAGTGGAGTTCCATGTTCTTCCTGTGTCCGTGTGTGTTTCCTCGGGTTCTCCGGTTTCCAAAAACATGGAACAAGTTAATTGAGTTCTCCAAATTGCCCCATGTAGAGTGTGTGTGTGTGAGTGAGTGTGTGCCCAGGGATAGGTTGGCGCCCTGTCCTGGGTGTGTCTACCCAACACCCGAAACGTTCTCCCCTGGATGGGCATGGGGAACCCGACCGCGACCCTAATAGAGGATAAAGCAGAAGATAATGATTGAATGAATGAATGAATGAATGAAATCACATTTAAAAGTTAAAGTGATGTTAAAAACTTTGAATGAGGCATTGTCATTAGTGCTGGATGAGTACAGTTGTGTCAAGATCATAGTATGGGGTGATTATGAAAACTGGGAAACTTATGGGAGTTTATGAAAACTAGTAGGTTGTTATGAAGGGGTTGTGGCAGCAGAATGCTGCTCTATTCTAGGAACATAATTTTTTTTTTTTTTTTTTTTGCTTCCCTGGACTTTACAGTCCCCAGTATTCTGAAATGAGTTTAAGCAGACTCTTCAATGCATATCAGTACCACCATCCAATTTGTGGCACTATGAAAATTGTGCCAGCCTGCATGGATTCCTGCAAAATCATTTCAATACATGATTGCTGTAGAAATGAGGTCCAATGAGTAATTAAATGGGTATTACCAAGAAAAAGGTCATTGAGAGCGAAATATTGGAGAAAAAGTCTGAAAGCTTTTGTTAAGATCTTTCCGCACAAAATTAAATACAATTGTTAGAGTCATTGAAAAGGCACATTCTGTGATTTATACAGCCTGAACCACTTAACACTCCATTCAAATACTGTTACCTATATAATTATGACGAGACCTGGGTTATGTTTATGGTTTTTAAAAAATAAAATAACAGAAAACTAGATTTGCTTTTCCTGAAGGAACTACAAGAGCACATGTTCGATTACAATACAAACTGATGACCCAAATCACAACTCAAAATATCACTTCGCTCTAGTGATGAATGTCGCCTGGTGATTCAACCTTACCGTGGTGCTAGTTCTCACTCCATATCATTCACTACAACTAAATAATGGATGGATGAAGGTATAGATAGATATAGATACATATTATATATTGTTTAAAATAAAATTTCAGGGCAATCAGTAGCTGTTCCATATTAGCTAAGATAAGATAAACAACAAACACAGAAGTACAAATAGAAAGACTTCATATAGGATAGGGAAATATATAAATAGAAATATGAATGTAAAATTAAAACACAGAACAAGAAAAAAAAATATATATATATATAGTGAGTGTTTAGTGGGTAAACAGTAGTCCATGTGGACTATGGACGATGGACATGTAGTCCATTTCAGTACTACAAAAGCTAACTCTGTCTGTAATACTAAAATGTTCAGTATCTTCCAGAAACAACCCAAAACACATCTCATTTAAAAGCACTTGCTATAAAAAATCATATGGAGAATCTAGGAATTAAAACAAGATTGAATAATGATCAGGTTAATATTATTACAATGCAGCTGGTTCTGCTACTCACTTGTGTTGTTCTCTCACTTATAAGTCATTTAGCTAAAAGCATCTGCTAAATGACAAACTGTAAATGTATGTAAATGCAAAGCAAATCAGGACTGTCATAGACTTGCCTCACACTCAGCTGAGTTAAGCCCCATAGTGTATTTAGAAAGCCCTTAAAGACAACAAAGATGTGTGAGGGAGAGTCAATAATGTGTCTGACAATTTCATGGGAGAACAATGTCATTCTTTTTTCTTACTATTACAATGCCACTCTTGGTAACATAAGCTAATTACTTAACATGTAGCATGGATCAACACAAAGACAGAGTCAATAGCAATTAAAAAGGACAATAGGTGTGATTAACATAAGTTACAGGCCCTCGATTGTGCTTTGTTCTAAAACAGCCATCAGTATATATTTAGCTTCATTAAGATCTTAATGCAAATATTATAGTTAAATGTTATAGTTAATGTTATAGTTTATAACGTATTTAGACACCAATACACTATGCTGACTAAATTCTACCACAAAAAGGTGATGATGGTTTTAGATTACCTTTTTATTTAATCGGATTATCATATTTGTTACCTTAAGTACTGGGACACTAAAAATTATTAAGGGAACTATTTTGCTTACTGTGCTTACACAAAGATGAATTTGTCCTCCACATTTAACCCATCCCTGCAGTGAAAAAACACACACACACACACACACACACACACATACACACATACACATATACACACACTGGTGAAGTAAGCACACATGCTTGGAATGGTGGGCTTCCCTGTTCATGGCACCAGGGGAGCAATTTAGGTGCCATTCCCAAGAGCGCATTAGCCATAGTTCTTGGTGGGACCGGGAATCGAATTAGGGACCTTCAGGTCGTCAGGCTCCTTAACCACAAGCCTACCACTGCCCCATGGCATCTACAGGACATTTTATTTACTATAGTGTTTCAAGTAAGCCTCCCCATTACAGCCTTTTATTTTTCTGGGGTGGTTTTCTACAAGATCATGAAGCATTTGTTATTTTAAAGGTTTAACTTATATTTTACATATAGGCAGGTCTTTAAAACATGGGAGAAACTGCATACAGGACCAGCATGGACATGTAACCCATATTCTCCACATCTGGCAACCCAACCTGCAACATGTCCTAGGGTATTTTTGGATTACTTCTATTAAGATTGTTTTAATATATGTGGTTGGGTCTGCGGTTTCACAGAACTTTCCACCTTACTGTCCCATGATTCCAATGTTGCCATTTAGCTCCAATTTAAAAGTCCAAAATAAAAAAAGCAGAGCTAAGCTTGAGAAGTTTGTGAACTTGATGAGATCGGATTTAAGTTTATCCAGGAGCGTGGAGCGTGGTTTTAACCTATTCTGACAGATCATTGATAACTTTGCCTGTATTAACACCACTGCTCCTCAGGCTGGGAATAAGTAAGGTCTGACCTTTAATTGCTGGCAATCTACTGCTAAACCTTAAGAAGCTCTTCTCCACTGTAACCAACCTAACATTAACACACTATGGGAAAAATGAACAAACAATGTAAAACCAAATAAAATGCATAATGTAGAGAAAGTGTCACTGAGGCTGCTACAGCTGGTTCGACATGACAAGCGTTAAAGATTTGTATGTATTATATTGAAAACAAGGCATGTAAATTTCAATGTATTGAAATAAAGGATGTACTAATGTTTTCACATTACATTAATGCCACTGGATCATCTGTTACCTGATGTGAACAACCGATTTCTGATCTCCAAATCAAAAGCTGCCTATTTAAAATGCCTGCTAAATCTTGCCAGGGTTGTGGGAGATGCTTGGACCTATCCCAGCACTCACAGGGTAGAAAGCAGTAAAGCATTCAGGGCTAATGCACATTCATGACACTGTGACAATTATTAATTAAGTTTATTTGTTATTTTTTATTGGTATTTAGTTACTCTACCAGGATTTATTTACTATCAAGACAATCACTGAGAAAAACGGACTAAGACTTTCTCTAACCTGATATTCATTTGGCCAGAAGGTGCTGACTGCCAGTTCCACTTGGAACCACTGCCGCCCTTGAGATCCTGAGACGTTCCACACAGCCATGCCCAAAGGACCACCATTAACCCGCACATAGGCACGCAGAGCTCCGGGGCTGTGACCATCTCTGCTATACAGGAAGTAACTGAACTGGACGCAGTGTGTGTCATTTTCACTAAGCGTCTGCAGCAGCAGCTGTGCTTTCTGACCCGCTGCATGCTGGGATGAGTTCACGATCATGTAGGAGCCTAAAAGAAAATAGAGCACAAACAGCAGTGAGTCAATTATTTCATTTTGTTATTTATGTAATATCTTTATAATTTTATACTGTTGATGATATAACAGGTTCCGTTTGGCAATAATGACATAAATGTGAGAGCCTCTCTATCTTTTCCGGCATGGTTAGTTGATAAGTCTCTTTGGGGATATAGAAATAAATTTTGTACCTATTTAGTTAAAAGATTATTTATGTGGTCAATATTTAAGACTTTTAAAAAAGTGTTTAAGTTCGGATTCTGGGTTTTTAAACAAATGCAGCATTTACTATTTCCAGTAGTGTAACTATTTTCAGTCACCATGAACTTCACGTAAATTTGCTGTAGTATTAAAAATATGATCTAGAAAAAGTGCAACACACACTAACTCATCATCATCATGTCACTGCAGCTCTGGGAATTATCCATCACCAAAATAATACCTGCTCAGTGATGGTGCTGTGGAAGTGTGAAGTGGAGCTGATAAAAACAGACAATTAGTGTAGAAACAAATACAACCAATAAAGTGTCTTATTAGTTCTTATTATAAGAACTAATTTTATATTATTTAAATGTATGTTACTCACTCTATTTTACTCTCTCTCTCTCTCTCTCTCTCTCACACACACACACACACACACACACACCCAGAGCTGGAGTCCTGCTGCCCTTTTCTAATCAGGACATGCTGGCCCAAACCCTTTTAGAACCACACAGACTAACAAGATTAAGTGAAGCCCTCTAGGAGAGTGTGTGTGTAAGAGTGCAGTGCACCAAGCTGCTATCTCTCTACTCCAAGGACTTCAGGGTGATTCATGGAAAAAGGATGTAACTACTGCAAGACTTTATTAGTAGCCAAGCTGTAGAAATGCAGAACATATAGAGCGAGAGTCATACACTGGTAATAAAAATATGTTGGTTTTAGTTTACAGTATCCATAGGTTCATGTACAGTATATAGAAATAATATCCTTCAATATTATTAATTATACATAATAGTTTTAATGTTTATGTTGCACAGCTAAAACAGTATAACACAGATTAAAATAAAATAGTCTATTATAATTATACTAGATCCTTTATTTTTCCCTATAAAATTTATTTCTGACTAACACAGAATCTTCGAAATTTCAGCTTCTTATCATTGCCAACTAATTACAAACTTATCCTCACGTAAGCTCCATTAAAAGCTCAGTGTTCCTGAAGAAAACCACACACCAGTTCAATTGGACTGAATTATTACTTTATTTGAATGCTTCAGGAGATGATCAAAATACCATTAAATTTTGTGTTGAGTAAAAAGTCATATATTACCTTATATGTAGACTTTAGTGCAGTTAGACTTAAAATAAAGCCACACAAGGATGATCAAAACAACCAGTAGAGGTCACTGTTACAGAGGCAGCGATAACATATGTAATCTAGCCAACCAGGCTATAAAGGAATACATTGAACTTTGCAAAAATCTAAAGAGTTTCGATTAACTGTGGATATTATCAGTAACATTACACAGTCACATCAGCAGCACTATCTGTTGAAGTAAGGTATATTACCAAACTAGAAAAAGTTTTCTCTCCATGATAGATACATGATTCTAAAAGTGGTCAACAGTTTTACATGCACCCAAGACAGGACATACTGGATTGCAACAGTATTTCTTCAGTATGTGGCTTGGCAGCTGTGTCTATGACAACTGGCAAGGGCTAAATTTGGAATAAGAATGATAGGAAGGGGAAATGAACTGAAAAAGTATATGGGCTGACATGAACTCCAGTTATTAATACCATACAGGGATCTTAATTGGCCCCTCTCACCTGGGACATCATTGTTGTTTTGTCTGTATTCTGCCAGCACAATTCTGTGCACACTATTTCACTATATGAAGCCTGTATTAATCCTAGTCAGAAAATTAATCAAGAACTAAACAAGACAAGATATATTAAAGTTTTTCACCAAATACTTGAATCTTTTTTATGGCTATATATTTGTACGGTGGCTTAGTGGTTAGCATGTTTGCCTCTCTGCACTAGGGATTCCCAGTTCGAATCCCAATCTGGGTGGAATTTCCATGTTCTCCCCGTGTCCACCTCTGGGTTCTCCGGTTTCCTCCCACAGTCCAAAAACATGTATCAAGGTCAATTGAATTCTCCAGATTACCCTACATAGAGTGTGTCTGTGTGAGTGAGTGTGTGCCCAGCAATAGATTGGCGCCCTGTCCTGGGTGTCACGGAAGTCTACCTCGGGCTGAAGCGGTGGCGCGTAGGAAGCGCACACCGCCGCGTTACACGCGCTGAAGGGAGCCAGGCACGCAGGTAGCAGAAACGGGTTTATTAAAGGTGCAGTGCACCAAAAAACATGAGGTATTATGTTATGGCGTGCGGCCCCTGGACCTCGGGCTGGGCGGCGTGCGGCCCCTGCTGCTCGGGCTGGGCGGCGTGACGCCCCTGCTGCTCGGGCTGGGCGGCGTAACGCCCCTGCTGCTCGGGCTGGGCGGCGTGACGCCCCCTGGGCTTTGGGATGGGCGGCGTGACGCCCCTGGACTTCGGGATGGGCGGCGTGACGCCCCTGGACATCGGGATGGGCGGCGTGACGCCCCTGGACATCGGGATGGGCGGCGTGATGCCCCTGGACTTCGGGATGGGCGGCGTGACGCCCCTGGACTTCGGGATGGGCGGCGTGACGCCCCTGGACTTCGGGATGGGCGGCGTGACGCCCCTGGACTTCGGGATGGGCGGAGTGATGCCCCTGGACTTCGGGATGGGTGGCGTGATGCCCCTGGACATCGGGATGGGCGGCGTGACGCCCCTGGACATCGGGATGGGCGGCGTGACGCCCCTGGAAATCGGGATGGGCGGCGTGACGCCCCTGGACATCGGGATGGGCGGCGTGACGCCCCTGGACTTCGGGATGGGCGGCGTGATGCCCCTGGACTTCGGGATGGGCGGCGTGATGCCCCTGGACATCGGGGGGGGGGGGGGGGGGGGGTCCTCCGCCCTCCTCGAGCGGAGCTTGGAAGGCACCATCGGGTGGGCGCCCTCTGCGGGTGAGGCGTACCGAACGCCCTCTGGCTGCAAAGTCAGGTGGATGCCCACGGCGGATCAGAAGTGGACCACGCCCTCGGGCTGAGTGGTCCGGTGGACGCCCACGTCGGGCGCGGGGTTGGCCACGTACTCTGGCTGCGAGGCGGGTGCCCCCGTCGGACGAGGAGTGGGCCACGCCCTCTGGCAGCGTGGTCCGGTGGACGCCCACATCGGGCGAGGAGATGGCCACGCACTCTGGCTGCGTGGCGAGGCGGGCGCCCCCTGGCTGCGTGGTCTGGCGGGCGCCCACGTCGGACGAGGAGTGGGCCACGCCCTCTGGCAGCGTGGTCCGGTGGACGCCCCCTGGTGGCGTGGCGAGGCGGGCGCCCCCTGGCGGCGTGGCAGGGCGGACGCCCCCTGGCGGTGGGGCGAGGCGGACGCCCCCTGGCGGCGGGGCGTGCGGCGTGCGGCCCCTGCTGCTCGGGGCGTGCGGCGTGCGGCCCCTGGACCTCGGGCTGGGCGGCGTGCGGCCCCTGCTGCTCGGGCTGGGCGGCGTGACGCCCCTGCTGCTCGGGCTGGGCGGCGTAACGCCCCTGCTGCTCGGGCTGGGCGGCGTGACGCCCCCTGGGCTTTGGGATGGGCGGCGTGACGCCCCTGGACTTCGGGATGGGCGGCGTGACGCCCCTGGACATCGGGATGGGCGGCGTGACGCCCCTGGACTTCGGGATGGGCGGCGTGATGCCCCTGGACTTCGGGATGGGCGGCGTGACGCCCCTGGACTTCGGGATGGGCGGCGTGACGCCCCTGGACTTCGGGATGGGCGGCGTGACGCCCCTGGACTTCGGGATGGGCGGCGTGATGCCCCTGGACTTCGGGATGGGCGGCGTGATGCCCCTGGACATCGGGATGGGCGGCGTGACGCCCCTGGACATCGGGATGGGCGGCGTGACGCCCCTGGACATCGGGATGGGCGGCGTGACGCCCCTGGACATCGGGATGGGCGGCGTGACGCCCCTGGACTTCGGGATGGGCGGCGTGACGCCCCTGGACTTCGGGATGGGCGGCGTGACGCCCCTGGACTTCGGGATGGGCGGCGTGACGCCCCTGGACTTCGGGATGGGCACGCGCGCCGGTAGGACCTCGGCGGGCACGCATGCTGGCTGGACCTCGGCGGGTTCGCACGCTGGCAGGACCTCGGCGGGCACGCATGCTGGCAGGACCTCGGTGGGCACGCACGCTGGGCGGACATTGGCGGACACGCACGCTGGCAGGACCTTGGCGGGCACGCACGCTGGCAGGACCGTGGCGGGCACGCACGCTGGGCGGACCTCGGCGGGCACGCACGCTGGGCGGACCTCGGCGGGCACGCACGCTGGCAGGACCTCGGCGGGCACGCACGCTGGGCGGACCTCGGCGGGCACGCACGCTGGCAGGGCGTTGGCAGGCACGCACGCTGGGCGGACCTCGGCCGGCACCTCAGGCTCTCCCTCCTGCACACAGAACATATACACCCCCACCGCAATGCCCAAACACATAGACATCTCAGACATGGGGAAGACGGACTGGACACACGAGACAGGGGGACACGGATCCACATCTACCCCCCCGAGTGTTGGCTCCGGTACCGCCCCCTCGCAGCGCGATCCAGTCACAGCGCGGTCCGGCGCAGGCGCGTCACATGACTGCCCCGCAGCACACGTACCGCGCTCAGCAGCTGCGCGCGCACGCTGCGCGCGCACGCTGCGTCTTGGCACCGCGCCGGCGCGCTCTGCGTCTGGATTTCGTCACGTGGGGTTTAACAAGCTGGACCGGAGCGTCCGTCCAGAACTCCTCAGAGTTTAGGAGGGTTCGTATGGGCAGAATATGCCCATACAGGTACGACTCGCCCGTCTCATCATCGGAGATCTGAACCAAGTCCAGACCTTCCTCAGCGCAGAGCGCTTCGTACCCGTACCTCCACATCCACTCATCATCAGAGTCATAATCATACATTGACATTACATAGTTCGGGCCGTCCTCACGGCTCCGGGACGGCGGGCTGCGCATAGCGCACTCGCGGACACGGCGGAACGCGCCGCGAGTACGAGGCTACACGGCCCCCGCAAAGAAAAATTTAAAAACGCGCTTACCTGGGCTCTGGACTCCCCAAATTTCCTTTGGCTGGTTGTTCTGTCACGGAAGTCTACCTCGGGCTGAAGCGGTGCCGCGTAGGAAGCGCACACCGCCGCGTTACATGCGCTGAAGGGAGCCAGGCACGCAGGTAGCAGAAACGGGTTTATTAAAGGTGCAGTGCACCAAAAAACATGAGGTACGAAAAAGACTAAAGTGACATAAAACAACAACCAGCACTGAAGACAAGAAACAATGGACATAAATACCAAAAGACACCCGATCACGTGCACAAGACAAACCAATTACAGAAAAGAGTTAATTAACTAAACTAATGAACACTGAACGTCAATTAACTCAAACAAACGGGACGAAACACAAAACAGGTGACAGGTGCCCTAGGCACCTGTTACACTGGGTGTATCTGCCCAGCGCCCAAAACATTCTCCCCTGGATGGGGAGAGATTAGTAGAGGATAAAGCGGAATGGATAGATGGATGGATTTGTATATAAACAGAATGTGTGTCTGGTAGGTTAATAAACATAAATATACTTGTTTTGTTTTGTGACTTATGTAGTAGTGAATGGTTTATTTTTTATTTATGCAACAGAAGGAATTATGTTGTAAAAAATATCCAGTGTTTTTGTAATAAATGTTGTGTCCATAATGTCTTTCAAACATTTGCTCATTCACTAATTCATCTACTATGTAGTAATGGAGTTCAGATATAGAAAGAAAAACAGACCGTTATACATTTAAACCCAGAGGCAATTTATTATCTTCAATTTACCTACCCTCAGGTTAAAGGATTGTCATATAAAACTAAAGTTCACTAAGGAAAACCACTCAGAGATGGAAAGAACAGGCAAACTCCATACATAGAAGAACCAGATTAAACCTTTAAACCTGATAAAACCTGAAGCTCAAAATGTCTTGCAGTAAAGCAACAGTTCCACTGACTAAACCGCCTTGTAATTAAGTAATTAATTAGCCACAAATAAACAAGCCAAATTAAGGTACAATTACAATTTCATGTTCAATTAGCACCACAGCACAGTGGTACATATCAGTATTTCTCTCTCTTCCTCTCTCTGTACAGGACAACTTCTCATCCAAATATGTCATTATAAACATAAAATTTAAGATGGGATGTCCAGAAATTCTTGTCCTTAAATGTTCAATATGCACAAATCTGTGAACCACTTACTTAAAAGTGGTTAACACAAATAATAATAATAAAAAAGATGTGATTATTAAAAACACACCATGACACAAAGTCTGCAGGTTCTAACGAAGCAAGATCATAACATATTCACAAGTGTGTTCTCACATGATTTTCTTTTATATAAACTCCTCTGCCACAAGATAAGGAGCAAACACTGTAATTTGTAACTACAAGCTAAATTATTTCATTCTGCCACTAGGCAAAAGCATGTATACAGGTACAGTGCTGAAGGACAAGGAGGCAGATAACAAAAACTGTATACATACAGCAAAGTAACTAAAGACAAGCAAGCAAATAACCCAAACTTGCAATCAAATGAAATTAAACAAGTTGCAATTATTTCTTTGTTCATTGTATTGTAATGTTTTTTTTTTATTATAAAAGCAGATTTTTAAAAAATTCTCACTTTTAAATAGAATTAGTATTATTAAGTTCAAAGTTCTGGCTCTTTTTAAACCCATATCCTTGCCAGAGTTGTTAGTTAACACCATGCACAGCTTGGTTATTATATTACTTGGTCACCAGCAATATGCAACCTTTGACTGGCCATCTAATCAGGAGCAAGCTTTTATATACCCTTACCCATCTAAAGAAATAAAGCATTGCATGACCTTTGGTTAAAAAAAAATCTGCAGGCATTTAAACCTGATATAGTCTGGTCCATCCTGCGGATGGGCAGAGTAAAATACATAAAGAGCTTAGAAGCCATCTCGGCTTCATCATCATTCACTCTTAACTGGGCACGATGTTAAGCCACTATCTTACAAAAACAAGAAAACAAAAACAAGAGCTCAGCATGAGTAAAACAATGTTCAATCGATACATTAAGGGGCCAAAACAGTATATCTTTGATAGAATATGCCAGACTTTATATATTTGTCAGCGTGGTGAATAAATCTAGGCCCTTTGAAAAACATGGCTTTGTGTTATTAAAGCAATCATTTTCAGCACTGTGTGAAATAGTGACATTTAAAACCTGTTACTGATCATGCTGGTGTTCCTTCAGCATGCATTTTTTGCTTATTATTACTAAATACATCCATTTCCATAAATGAAGTAACTGTAACTAACAGTGCAGCATGGCCCTTATTATTTCAACCCTTGTTTATATGTGAGTCATCATCCCAGTTTGGGCTTCCAAAAGCATATCGAGCTGCTTTAATGATGCAGACTATTATTAACCAAAAAGTGGAGCTTGTAGAGAAAAGTGCCCATTTCAGTCAGTCTAATGGAAGATCACAGGACACTATGAAGTCTAATGGGACAAGCATAAAAAGGCAAGAACAGCAACCTTAGCCTAGTGTTTCCTTTATGACAGATGTGTCAAATACTGATGTTTTGTAAGTACATTGTTAAAATCAAAGAAGACCGAATCAAGTTTATGAAATTGGATGAACAAAATGTATAAAATTTTATTTTATTGAAGTCATTGCTCTGATGGCTAAAGTAGCAGCTATTTATGGCAAGTCCATCTTTATAACATTTTACATACATTAATCATATACAAATTCATTTAACAAACATAAGTAGCCAACAAAAGTAACTTTAAACAGTCATGTTCTTATTTTAGACAATTTAAAGAATATGAAATTACAAGTATGTAAATATCTAATGTTCTGTTTTTGAGAGTGAACTGATACTCTAGTAACAAGACATTCACAATACATTATTAAAAATGGTCAAGAACAAATTTTCTCATTGCTATGTCCTTTTTTTCATCAAAATGTTTATACTAAGTTTTCCAAACACATCTGTTCTTAGAAACATGTGTATTGATATTTTTCAGCATCAACAGTATCAGTCTAAAACAAAATCATATGCATAGCGAAATAAGCAAGTCATGTTCTCGAAGCATGTTAGCAGTGCTTTTTATCCTAAAGAAAAGGAAACATGTGTCATGGATTGTCCGTTCTTCCCCGGAAGGGGGGCGGCTAACGCGGAGATATGGCTGCGTTCAGCCGCTCGCGCCTAGTGAGCGCTCCCGGGTACCGACCACGCGGGGAAAATTACGTGCGTCGGTGGTTTTACGCGGAAGGAGAGTCCAAGACACCGGGATAAAATCCAAAAGGTACAATTTAATAAAAATTGGTGACGGGACACCAACGAAAATGGGGAACAAACAGAACAACATAACATAGGGTATGGAACCACAAAATATAGACGTGCTCCGTATGAAGGGGTAAAACAGATTAAATAGAAAACCAACTAAACATGTGACAAACCCAACCAATCACCCAAGTGAGATAATGAGGACCGACAACGAGGGACAGGTGCAGCAGGTGCTCGTGACACACAGAGCAGGTGCTCGTGACATACCCCCACCCCAAGGGTCGCGCAAAAAGGAAAGCGACCCAAACAAAAAGAACAAAAATAATAACCATAATATACGCATGCAAAAATAATAAACGGGGGGGGTAACAAGTCCCTCGGGCTGAACCAGCCGGTTGCTCCCAGCTGACGGCGAAGATGCGTCCTCTCGCAGCGCAGATCAACGCCCTCTGGCTGCGAGGCTGGGGCATGCACCTCCTGGTGCTCCGAGTCCGAAGTGGGTGGCCTCTGGTGCTCGGGACCGATGGCGAACGGCCTCAGTCGGTCCCGACTCGACGACTGCCGCCCTCCAGAAGCCGGGCTCTGCCGCTGGCGGTCCCCGGCCCTCGGACTCGGTCGGAGCGGTGGTTCAGCGTCTGGTCCTCAGCACACGTGGGTGACCCCAGGTGTCCGGAACTCTCCAGATAGTTTGGCACGTCTTTCTGTCATGGATTGTCCGTTCTTCCCTGGAAGGGGGGCGGCTAACGCGGAGATATGGCTGCGTTCAGCCGCTCGCGCCTAGTGAGTGCTCCCGGGTACCGACCACGTGGGGAAAATTATGTGCGTCGGTCCACGGCGAACGCTCCCACGGTACACGACCCACGCGGAGAAGGTGCGCAGCGCCGTACCGTGGTTTTACGCGGAAGGAGAGTCCAAGACACCGGGATAAAATCCAAAAGGTACAATTTAATAAAAATTGGTGACGGGACACCAACGAAAATGGGGAACAAACAGAACAACATAACATCGGGTATAGGAACCACAAAATAAAGACGTGCGCAGTATGAAGGGGTAAAACAGATTAAATAGAAAACCAACTAAACATGTGACAAACCCAACCAATCACCCAAGTGAGATAATGAGGACCGACAATGAGGGACAGGTGCAGCAGGTGCTCGTGACACACAGAGCAGGTGCTCGTGACAACATGATCCTCCTGTTTTCATATATATATATATATATATATATATATATATATATATATATATATATATATATATATATATATATATATATATATATATATTCATACGTTTAAATTTTTTTCTGTAATTGTTTAGAAACAGAACTTTATATTATTGATTCCCAGGGGGAAATTGCATGAACTTAATGACAATTAGAATACCCACATGATAAATTATAATTTTTAAATCCAAAGTTTGGGGTGACATCACAATCAATGCCCAGAATAAACATTCAAATGTAAAATTAATTGCCATTTTATATCAACTGAAACATTTAAACCCAAGTACATTTACACCATAATAACTAACAAAAATAATTGCGATGTTTGCTTTTATTGTTCAGGTAGTTGTGTATATTTTCTTTAATTAAATTTATTAATTAAATTAATTAATTCCCTTTAATCAATGAGTCTAATGATTTTAAACATTTTATTCGAAATCATGACTTTATGATTATTCCAGAATAATGCAATTGGTCATCTTAAGCATGACAAGCAGAGAAACCTTATTTCTAAACCCTGATAAGTTAATTTAATTATGTGTTAGAGCATAATTACTTGTTCTTAAGACTGTTTTAGTAGAAAGATCTTGTAAACAGTACATGTCCTGTAATGCAATACAGTACATTCTGAAACAGTGCATGTCCTGCAATGCAAATAAAACCTCAGTTGCTACAGAGAAATACTCAGGTATAATGTTACTTTTCCTATAAATTTCCTATATAAGTTTCAATTTCAAGGTATTTCATTACAGAATTATATAAAATAGATTAAAAACATAATAAAATGTTTGCAATAAACAAGTAGGTATTATTTTTTTAATTTACAGGTCATGTTCCATAAGCCACTAATGTTTTATTCAGTCCCATTGTCACTGGTGTGTAAAATCAAGCATCTAGTTGGGCATTTTTTATGCTGGCAGCTTGGTGAGAAGAATTTGAAGGTCTTTTTCTGTCTCAGCATGACTGTACCACTGTGTCATTTTATCTTATTATCTTGACCGCTTAATCGTATACTAGAATAATGTGTGTGTCTGTGTGTTGGATGGGGAGCGTCCCCATGCCCATTCATGGTATAATGTTTGGGGCATTGGGCAGATGCACAAAGGAAATGGCACGAATCAGTTGCTGGACACACACTCATTCACACAGACACACAACTATATAAGTGCACCAGTGTGTCATTTTAAATGGTTAATTAAGTGGGTTTATGGTTCCATTAGTTAAATCAACAATTATAAATAAACAAAAATATAGATTATTCTTTTAGAGTTTTGAATGAGTCTTGACTCTGTTTTATGGAATTGTTTAACAATCACAATTAAGCTGTAAATCTGTGTATATAGTTTGAAATTAGATGAACTGAACTGGCACTATTGCACTATTACTATACAGCACTTAAAAGCTGCTCAAATAAGCAGCAAAATGCCTGAAAAATAGTGTACAACTTTTAAATACATGAGACTAATGCAGTGCTTCTCAAATAGTGGGGCGCGCCCCCCTGGGGGGGCGCAGTGCGGTGCATGGGGGGGGCACATAACAAGATATCACAGAGCAAGTGATATTAAGTGTACTGAACAAACCCTCAAGAGACAACATGGAGAAATATTTAACAGAGACGAGGAGAGAGACGAACATAATAATGAGAGCAACAAAAGTCAACCGAAAACTAAATGTCGAAGCGTATGTAGCGCCTGGCTTCACTGTAACTGTAACTTCACTGTAACGAAGGTGGGAAACGAAGAAAGACCGGTGTGTCTGCTGTGTCTTAAAATGTTGGCAGCGGACAGCATGAAGCCAAATAGATGAAGACGTCACTTAAAGACATTACACCCCAATCACACTGATAAGCCGCTTGAGTGTTTTAATCGTAAACGTAACGCGTAGAGCCAGCAAACATAACGCTTTATGAAAGCTACATCAGAAAAGCTGTGCTGCAAAATGGACACGTTGCGTTGTAGCCATTAGTTCTGACTTCCTCAAATAAAAAAAAAAAAAAAACAGCACAAATTGTTGTATTCATTTTGTTTCGTAGATTAAAGTGTTAATAAATTGTGCTCCTGAATTAATGTTGATAATCAATTTGAATTTATTATTATTTATTGATTTTATTTCATTTCATTTTTCAGTATCAAATGCCAGTCAGATTAAAAATGTTTCTAGTTTAAATAATGATTTTATTCATTTCTGTTACAAACTAAAAAACGAAGTTAATAAAATGATTCTGTGTTCTAAGTTGATCTATATTTCTTTCTTTTTTGTTTTATTTATTGTTAATAAGGATACATTGTTATAACAAGAGGTGTACTTATAACAAATTTATAGACAAATGATACTACAGTGGGTGGGTAAAAATACTTTTTCATCCCATTTTATCATGTGGGGGGGGGGGGGGGTGTGTGTGTGGGGGGGCGCAAAATGTTTTCTTCTTCCTAGGGGGGGCTTAACAGAAAATAATTGAGAATTACTGGACTAATGAGACTAATCTCTGAGAAAATAAGACATTTCTACTAACACAACTTCCTGCTGACAGGCCACATAGTCTTTACCTTTGAAATTTTGAAATAAGACACTACACCCAATTACTCCTTACCCTCAAGAGAAGGATGGTCTTTGTTAAAAAAATAAAATAAAATAAAAAAATAAACCACACACAACAAGGGAACTCTTGTCTTAAGTTTGTTCCATCCATTGCTCCATCCACTGCATCAGCCCCAAGAGGAAAGCAATAAGATTAGAGAACAAGAGTAGAGACCCACAGCGGCATAGAATCAAATTCTCGATAAGGAACAAATAAAAGCAAAGCCTGGCTGGTTGTAACGACTGTGAGTGCCCTCCAGACCTAGAAAATGATAAGCCTCTATCTAGAGCTTCTGCCTGAGCAATTTCCATCGCCGAAGGTACCAGACAGAGTGTGACCTTTAAAACAATCCTCAAAAATGGATTGGAAGGGTAGATGGGGACACTTAATATGATTTCAATTGACGTAGTCTTTCATTTTGATTCTCATTAATGTTTGCACTTGTATTTGTTATACAATTCAACTTTTAATTCTTAAGGCTTCATATTTTTTCAAATATATAATAACAATAAGTAAAAACTTATTCATCATGTGCTGGAAGACTGGAATTAAAGACTGGATAAAGAAATACCAAAAGGGCTATATTATCAACCAAAACAAAATCACTGTGGGATGTAAGAGAGACTGAACAAAGAATATCCAATAATAATAATATAAATGTAAAAAAATAATAATAAAAATGTAAAACACATTATTTTCCAAATAACTTCCAAATTGTAACGAGCACCTGCTGCACCTGTCCCTCGTTTTCGGTTCTCATTATCTCACTTGGATGATTGGTTGTTTTTGTCACGTGTTTAGTTGGGGTTCCTATTTAGTCTGTTTTCGCCCGTAAGTCTGAGCACGTCTTTGGTTTGTGGTTACTCTACCCAACGTTTCGTTCTGTTCTGTTATCCCCGTTCTGTTGGTGCTTCGGCACCATCTTTTAATAAATTCAGTTTGGATTTTATCACGGTGTTTCAGTTGTCTCCTTCCCGCATTCCTGCCACGGTGTGTCGCTGCGCGGGCGTTCCGCGCATGTCACATTCGTGGGAGCGTCTCCCTCTGTCTAGACCGGCGGACGCTGTGGTCTACGCGTCGCCGGATCCCGGGAGACGCTCATCTATGCGCGAGCGGCGTCCGCGATTTCCGGCGGACCCGCTCTCCTCTGGGGGACTATGGACAGGACGTGACACAAATGACTTCTGGCATGTCTTTTTTTCCTAAAGTGATGGTGAAATCTTTAGAAAATTAAATATAAAGGCTATCATATACTAAATTATTTATTCTAAGCATATTCAATATCATACAATTCTATATAATTCAGCCTTTAGCAGTGGGCAGGGGTCGGCATTGGGCACCCTGATTGACCTGATTGATAGCCACATATGAAGCAAACTGGGATGCATTGTGCATACTACCACCTTTCTATCGGATCCATCATTACTTCTTCAAAAATGTGAGCTACAGTTGTTGATCAGTCAGACTGGAACGTTCTAAGCCGGCGTTCGTTACACATTGGAAACGAATTGGCTGTCCATGTACCTTTTGACATTTTACAACGGTTCCTTCCTTCCCTTTTTCTTCTGGTTTCGTCTACTTTTCATAGATACTGACCACTGCAGACTGGGACTGTGTGGTACAAGAGCTGCAGGTTTGGTGATGCTCTGACCCAGGTGTCTAGCCATCACAATTTGGCCCTTATCAAACTCAATCAAATCCTTATGCTTACCATTTTTTTCCTGCTTCTAACACATCAACTTTAAGGAAAATATGTTAATTTAATGCCTAATACATCCCACTAAGTCAGTAGTCATATATACACAGTCATTATTTGGAGAACAATGTATAAACACTTGATTTTTTTTAAATAATGTAATATACATTGATCAACATTTGAAGAATTTTTTTTAAGGGGTACACCAGATTCAGTGTGCCTAAATCTTCATTACGGTTTTATAGTTTATACAAAATATATTTAATGAGATCAAGATGGGATGGGATGGGATGGGATGGGATGGGACGGACGGATAGATAACAGGGCTATTAACAGCTGTTCCATATTACGAAAGGTAGTAGAAAAATAAAAACTATATAAAGGATATGAAATAAAATATATAAGAAGACACATGAATGTAAAATAAAAATATAGATTCCGAAAACTAAAAATATACATTAAACAATATCTGACTGGAGTGTGTAAATATTGTAGTCCAGTCCAGTTATGCAAATGCACATAGATCAAGTGTGTGTTCTAAAATCCTAAATGGCACAATGAATCAGTAGTACCTCATAGCTGAACTTACTACTTCTGCCACATCCTCAAACAAACTCTCTAAAACGTTATTACATGGCACTGAGGGAACTCTCTTTGTTCTCATTTTACACAGTGTCTACCTGTGTATTTCTTTCAAAGACTTCATGGTTGCCCCAGTCTTATTCTGTAGTGCTATCTCACACTGTGGTTGTGCCTTATGGGAATTAATTACTACAGGCTGAAGCAGCACAGAGCAAGCACATTCTAAAACCCACTCAGTCTTACACTTATTTAAGGGCTCAAAGCAGCAATAGTACAGTTTATTGTAAGCTTAGAAGTTTATTTCTAGAATAGGTTCCGTAAACTTATTGGAATTGTATCTGTTTCTCTTTAGCTTTTCATTCTGTAACCATGAATTCATTTAGAATCTCCTTCGTTGTGTTGATTAAATTATTTTAAATGCATATAACTTTAGTTATGTCACAAAATGCTAAAGCATTTGATGAACTCTGGTCTTTGCTTTTGTGGTGTGATCATTTCAATTTTCATCATACAGTGTCTTTTGTTGCTACCAATGATCTGCCACCTGCTTGTTTATTATTGTTTTTGTTGTTTCTTCAAACCTGTTCCATAATCAAGTTAATCACCTTGTGTATTTAAGTCCTGTTCCTTTCCCATCTTTATTATTGACTAAATTATTGAACACTATTCATTCTTGGTCCTGATTTTATTTTCCAGTGGTTATTCTGGTTGGTTTTTCAATCACACTTTATTTCAAGAATGATTTTTTCATTTGTATGAGATACAGTTATATACTAGTTTTTATGACCAAAATGACAAGTTACTGTACTTGCATTCTATCTCCAAGGTTTTAAAAATACAAAATAAACATAATAAATGTATATTAATAAAAATCATAATAATAAAGATTATTATAATTATTAATATAATTATAAAAATAAAAAGGGCAGCACGGTAGCTTAGTGGTTAGCAATTCTGCCACTGGGGATTCCAGGTTTGAATCCCAATTTGGATGGAGTTTCCATGTTCCGGGTTCTCCGGTTTCCTCCCACAGTCCAAAGACATGGTTTCAAGGAAAATTGAATGCTCTAAATTGCTCCCTATAGAGTGTATGTGTGTGAGTGAGTGTGTGTCCAGCGGTAGATTGGCGCCCTGTCCTGGGTGCTGCCAAGCACCTGAAACATGCACATAAGCACAACTCTTCTGGATGGAAACAACATATTCCAACATAGAGGATTAATTGGAAGATAATGAATGAATGAATGATAAGACTACAAAGTATACTAGTGTAGAATCTGTTACTAAACAGTACCAGTCCACAATAAAAAGTCCAAAAAGTCTCCACTTATTGTCCAAGTTAGTTCCTTTTACAAGAAAAAAAGATGTTGTAGTTCTACAATTACAACCTGTAGTCCGTTCGTTTGTGGACTACAGTACATACTCTGTATGTCCCCTTTACTTTGTTATCTAATGGTCAGGACCTCAATATTAGCACCATAGAGCAGATATTATTTGATTGGTGCATTACTCCTATCCCAGCAGTGTCACAGAGTGAGGTGTTTAAATGAAACTACAGCAGCATTGCTGTACTAAAACCCCCTCACCAAATGGTCCTGACCAATAGAAAACAAAGAATAGGGAACTAATAAAAAAAGAAAACAGATGGACTACAGTCTGTAATTATAAAACTACATTCAGTCTATATGGTAAGTGGAGAAAATAGACAACGGAGCAAGAAGGTGGTGTGTCCAAACTTTTGACTGATACTGTATAACACATAAAGTATAACTAACTGCATGTGTTCCACAAGGTAGTTGCAAATGGAGATTAATATGATGCCAATCACTGCTCCAGCGCTGAATGTATTAAGCTGCTTGGTGCTGGGTCATTATACATTCACTCCTTGCTACCCAAATCTCATTTCATTATTGATGGTCCAGTTCTGACCACGAATGGCCACAGAAGAAACGTGCAGTTAATCACAGACTTGCTGATCAGCAGGAAAAGTTAATCTATCACTGGCAGTGATCGTGGCTGAAGCAGCTAGGGTGAACAAGAGTCCTCCTTGTGTCTCAGCAGAAGTGACTCTGGTCTTTCCAGACCAGAAAGACTCTGGTTTTTCTGGTAAATTCCATAAGTGTATGATTTCTTTTATTTTTATTTTTGGGTTTATTTTGTTCTTTGGTAGGAATTCATGCTCTCTGAGCATGAATCCGTACTGAACACTGAAAAATAGTCCTTGGTAGTAAGGGTTCTCATGGATTTTTTTTCAGCTGTAGGGACAAATGCCTCCCAAAGTTTTGTTTGTGCTTCAATTGTGGTAGTAGGAGTGTCATATACATAGATGTATTCATGTACTGTTTCTAGTATAATAGTTTTAAATATACATTACAGTTTAATTTCATCTCCTGTTATTTTCTGTCTCATGTGGTTGGACCCATTATTCATGTAAACCTTTTCCTAAGCTGTCACATAACAATGATCACACACCACAAAAATGTTTTGATTAAATTTTGTGTCAGAATACAAAATGGTAAAATATTTAGATTTCGTGAAATAAACTGGATGTTATAAAACAAACCCTGGTCTGCATCCTGTAGTCTACTAATTAGGTAATATTAGTTTAAAATAGGGAATATGCTTTAAATGTTTGTTCTTTATATGTATGATTTATTCATGCATATCCCAGCACTCAAAAAGCAAAATTTAGATACACAACAACACAATAGACAGGTCATCAGCCCATTCAAGAAAACAAAAACAGGCAGACACAGGAAGAAAACACAAACGCAGCACGGAAAAGCCTACTTGCCTGCCCTGTTCAGAAATAGTGCCCAGTACAACTGGACAATTTTGTTTTCAGCCATTCAACAATTCCGTATGTGTGGGTTTTTAAGCCAAAATAAATCTGTATAAAAAATCTGCACATTATTTAGCCATATTAACTGAATTACTGTGAATTACTGTATTTTGGCATACTTCCAAACAACTTCAAAGTCATTATCCATTGCAGCTTGACACTGTCACAGAAAATACAAATTTAAATTTGTCATCTTCTTTCTGTATATTCTTTTAGCTGTTTCTTCAGAGAGAACAGATAATAAGACCCAGAGGCAAACATATGTTAATAGGCTGGATTTTCTCATTTTCAGAGTTCTGGCATTAGGAGATTTTAGGGACCATGAGGATGGCTTCTATCAGTCCTGCCATGTCTACAGCCAGCCCACTGGGTTTTGGATTGGAGGTGGGGGCATCCTGATGGTTGGTTTGGCACTAGATAAGGAGCTAGGTAATATTAGAGCTGGAAATGAGTTAGGCAGATTTTGTTATGTAGGATTTGGTTTTCAGTGCAATCCCACTCTCATGCATATTCGATTTGGAAAGTGTAGGGTTTTGCAAAACCCAGTGAAATCTGATTTATAGATTTTTCCTCCTGTCTTCTCGGGTGCACAATATTGAGTTACTTCTGTGCCTGTGGCAATGTAAAATAATAGGATAACCAATATTTTCCCTCTTATTAAGTGAAAAAAGACTTGAAGCACTCACAATCTACTTACATTATTTCATTTTACTTTTGAAATGTGATGTCACCGTCATTGCTGTAGCAAGGACCCCTGTGTATAGGTTTATAAAAAATAATTTAATGAGATTTAGTCTTGAATAAACATTTCATTAATGGCATCAATTTCGGCATCAATATCTTGACATTTGACTTCCATTCTGTGATGTTTTCATATTGAGTTATGTTCAGGCAGAATGTGTTGAGGTATTAGAGTGTAAATATCAGAAACCAACTTATTGACAATAAACTTACTCTAACTTGAGGGTGTGGCAGCTCTGTGGTTAGGATGTAGTTGTATCAATCAGAGAGTTTTGGGTTTAAATCTCAGGTCCTCTGAAGTTACCAATGTGGGTCAACATCTGCTCATAAATAGGAACTGTAGCATATAGAGTTCAGAGGCTGAAGCGCTAGTCTGAAAACTGTGAGTTCATCTGGATACACTACATTTTGGGCAAGTCTGACAGCTAATTGTGTGACACACACACACACACAAACACATACACAGAATAAATTAAGTTCTGAATAAATTCAGAATAAATTAAAATCCTGTAAAAAAACATTCATCCCTAAATCGGTTTAAACACAATAAAGCAGGAACAGTTCTATATTCCAATTCTAATAATACTGTATTCTTAGCATTTGGTCTACACCTGCTGCTATAATCAATCATTTTATTAAATGTGCCAGTAAAATGTTCTACATCAAAACTCTAAGGCTACAGACAGTATTGTACAGCAATAACAGCAATAAGTATAAAAGAATAGCTCATTACACAGAGACATGTGGCCTACAATTGTTTCAGTCAATAAAATGACCACTTAACAGGTTAAAAAATATTATTTAGGGATATAAGATGCATGGGAGGTCGAAGTGGGATTTTTTGTAACCAATGCTCAATAGCAGCCTCACCTGGCTGTTTAAAGTTACCACCACTGTACCACAGTGAGAGTTGAGAGACCCGTGCTCTGGAACAGTATTTGGGTTGGCATGTTTTGCAGCTTACAGACCACAAGTGCAGGTTAACCAACACGGTCAAAAGCAAAAATCCTGGCACGCCGAGCACTAAGCCATTTAAAAAGGAAACAGCTGCCAAGACAACTCGATAAGCTGTGCGTGGTAACATCCATGCAGGGGAGCGTGGTATATAAAAAAGCACTACTCTGAACTGGCACTACATATGAGGTTATAATGTTCCAGCATAGAATTGAATCTTTGCAAGCTTATTTAACAGCATGACACTGGGCACATAATTGGCTTCAGATGCACCTGTAGGTGTAGCAAATCACAGATGCATCTAGCTTGCCTAGAGTTAAAACAAAAAGCCTCTAGCCACGTTACTCACATTGTATGATCTGCTTTTGAATTAGTTTTATTTGTTCTTAAATTGGTACATGCACACATGCTGCCTGTCCATAATTCAATATGAAAATATTATCGCAGGATGGAAGAAAAATTTCATGAGGCCTTTTACCTGTACAGCTTTCCCAAAGACATTATGCAAACCTATCAGAATTAGATGTTGCCTTGGCTGGCTGATCCAAATCTGTGCACAGTACAAATACTGACATCTTAACAAGTGCCAATTATTCTACATGATGACACTCAATCCATTCCAAAAGTAAATGTTTATTCAAGACTAAATCTCATCAAATGATTTTTTTCACCTGAGAAAAAAGTGTTTTTATTCTTTCAGGTATTTATTTTAAACTTAGTAACTTTTATACTTTAGTAAGCCATTTCTTCATTGTCTTTTAAAGTGAATCTCATTATGTGGCACACTCGTGCATGATTTTGCATCTGTGCGCACATCATTTTAATTCCACATTCAAGTTTTTTCCCAGTGGATTAGCTACACGTCTGTCTGAGCAGATGGTATCAGACAGATCATGTTGGAGAATCCTCAGCAGTCGTTTGTAACAGCGGTTTGGAGCTCTGTTTTACTGAGAGCTGTGCTCTTCAGCTCCCACAACACACAGTGGCATGGCTAAAGCAGATTCCTGGCACCATCACTATGGCTTTGGCTTTTAGGGTAATTTTATGGAGGTTAACAACACAAGGCTAAAACTATTTCTACATGCCATTTGTACAAATTCTGATTGGTCTGGCAAGGCAACTGCTGGGCTTTATTACATCAGCAGGCATACTTCAAAAGGTCTTTATAGAACACACTTGAAATAAAGTGGATGTGGAGTTGTTAAACATTGTTCATTACTCACGCATTATTAATTTCACTCTAATCTTCTAGTAAAATAATAATGACCTGGTTAGATAAATAAAAAAATGGACTTTGGGTGATCCAATGTTGATTTAATAGGTTAGTTTGCAATATATATATATATATATATATATATATATATATATATATATATATATATATATATATATATATATATATATATATACAAATACATACATATATATCAAGGACAACAACTTTAGGGTTCAGTAAGCAAGAGGAATCGTTTAAGTCCTTTAAAAAACTGGAAAAAAAGGTTTATGACTTTAGATGGCAAATCATTTTGGTATTGAAGAACTGTGTTTGTGTGTGTGTGTGTGTGTGTGTGTGTGTGTGTGTGTGTGTGCGTGTGTGTGTGAGAGAGAGAGAGAGAGAGAGAGAGAGAGAGAGATGGTGAAGGCATTATTATCAGTATTATATGAGTGCTTACTGTACAGTCATGGCCAAAAGTTTTGAGAATGATACAAATATTAATTTTTACAAAGTCTACTGCTTCAGGTTTTATAATGGCAATTTGCATATAATCCAGAATGTTATAAAGAGTAATCAGTTTAACAGCAATTAATTGCAAAGTTAATATTTGCCAAAATACATTTCAACTTCAATGCAGCCCTGCCTTAAAAGGACCAGCTAACATCGTTTCAGTGATTGCTCAATTAACACAGGTGTGGGTGTTGATGAGGACAGAACTGTAGATCAATCTGTCATGATTAAGTAAGAATGACACCACTGGACACTTTAAAAGGAGGCTGGTGCTTGGCATCATTGTTTCTTTTCTGTTAACCATTTTTAGCTCTAAAGAAACACGTGCAGTCATCATTGCACTGCACAAAAATGGCCTAACAGGGAAGAGTATCGCAGCTAGAAAGATTGCACCTCAGTCAACAATCTATCCCATCATCAAGACCTTCAAGGAGAGAGTTTCCATTGTTGCTAAAAAAGGTTCCATTGTTGCTACCGTATCTTAAAAGTGTTTCAGCTGCAGGATCGGGCTACCAGCAGAGCAGAGCTTGCTCAGGAATGGCAGCAGGCAGGTGTGAGTGCATCTGCACACACTGTGAGGCGGAGACTCTTGGAGCAAGGCCTGGTCTCAAGGAGGGCAGCAAAGAAGCCACTTCTCTCCAGAAAAAACATCAGGGACAGACTGATATTCTGCAAAAGGTACAGGGAGTGGACTGCTGAGGACTGGGGTAAAGTCATTTTCTCTGATGAATCCCCTTTCCGATTGTTTGGGACATCTGGAAAACAGCTTATTCGGAGTAGACAAGGTGAGTGCTACCACCGGTCTTGTCTCATGCCAACTGTAAAGCATCCTGAAATCATTCATGTGTGGGGTTGCTTCTCAGCCAAGGGAATCGGCTCTCTCACAGTCTTGCCTAAAAACACAGCCATGAATAAAGAATGATACCAGAATGTCCTCATGTTCCAGCATGATGGAGCACCTTGCCTTAAAGCAAAGGTGATAACTACATGGCTCAGGGAACAAAACATAGAGATTTTGCATCCATGGCCTAGAAACTCCCCAGATCTTAATCCCATTGAGAACTTGTGGTCAATCATCAAGAGACGGGTGGACAAACAAAAACCTACACATTCTGACAAAATGCAAACATTGATTGTGCAAGAATGGACTGCTATCAGTCAGGATTTGGTCTAGAATTTGATTGAGAGCATGCCATGGAGAATTGCAGAGGTCCTGAAGAAGAAGGGTCAACACTGCAAATATTGACTTGCTGCATTAACTCATTCTAACTGTCAATAAAAGCTTTTGTTACTCATAATATGATTGCAATTATATTTCTGTATGTGATAAAAACATCTAACAAACACACATAAAAACCAGAGGGCAGCAGATCATGTGAAAACATATTTATTCTATGTCATTCTCAAAACTTTTGGCCATGACTGTAGATAAGTAAATTAATAAATTTCTAAGTGGTTATGCAGATTAATGTAAAAAAGCCAGTTGCTTATTAAATAATAGTTCTGTTATCATAACTGACATTCATACAGAATGTTTACTATGTTTTTCTTAAGAAACAAGCTGTATTTAAAAATAAGTTTAATAAGAAGGCCATGTTCAATAAAAAGACATTTAAATTAAAAAAAGTTTATAAATGAATTTTTTAAATGAAAATGACTGAAAATAAAGCATAAAATTAATTTTTTACTTACTATAATTAAATATGTTTGTGCAAAATTAATTTACACAATGGGACTTTGAAAGAGTGTTTCATTTTATTATTTATTATATTGATTTGAATTATTTTTCATGTTATAATTTTATTTGCTATATAAAATCTATAAAACACTCACCTGTATACCAAACACACTGGCTATTTCATTAGATATACCTTAATGTTTCTATCATAATTGATCAGTTCCACTTAAGATTAAGATTATCTTAATCATTCAGTAACTATAGACTGTGACAAATATAGGGGTGTAAATGAGAGACTTCATGATTATTTAATTCAATATCAATCTTCAAGACATCCATCCATTATCTTATCTTCCACTTGATCCTATACTAGGGTCGCGCAGGGGGGGTAGTAATGTTTACTGTTCAGGTCTAGCCTATTCAGTATTAAATAAAGACAACAGTCAAAAGACAATCAGATTATAAAGACAATCTACGTACAGTCAAAAATTGACACAAAATGTGGATTAACGAATATCCATCCATTATCTTTGGCTTAATCCTATACTAGGGTCGCGCATGGGGAGGGGGGGGGTCGTTCCACATGCCCATCCAGAGAACGTTTCGGGTGCTGGGCAGATACAACAAGGACAGGGCACCAATCTGTCGCTGGGCATTAAAGAATATATATTATATCATATAGTAAATACATTATAAATATATATTTAAAAACCACAGGGCGGCACGGTGGCTTAGTGTTTAGCACATTCGTCTCTCAGCGGTATGGATTCCAGGTTCAAATCCCAGTCTGGGTGGAGTTTCCATCCGGGTTCCTCCGGGTTCTCCGGTTTCCTCCCACAGTCCAAAAAAAAAGCATTCAAAGTAATTAATTGCTCTAAAATGCACCATATAGTGTGTGTGTTTGTGTGTGTGTCTGTGTAAGTGTACCCAGTGATCCCCCCCCCCCCTGCAACGCTAGTATAGGATTAAGCATAAGATAATGAATAATCAAAACAACTGAAACACCTACCAACACGTTTTACAGTTTTTCATTCATTCATTATCTTCCACTTTATATTAGGGTCGCGGGGGGTTCCCCATGCCCATCCAGGGGAGAATATTTCGGGCACTGGGCAGATTCACCCAGGACAGGGCGCCAATCTATCGCTGGGCACACACTCACACACACAGAAACGCACACAAACACACTCTACATGGGGCAATTTGGAGAACTCAATTGACTTGATCCATGTTTTTGGACTGTGGGAGGAAACCGGAGAACCCGGAGGAAACCCAAGCGGACACGTGGAGAACATGGAAACTCCACCCAGATGGGGATTCGAACCGGGAATCCCTAGTGCTGAGAGGCGAATGTGCTAACCACTAAGCCACTGTGCTGCCCGTTTTACAGTTTGTTTTTGGATTTTTTACTTTAAGGATGTAATTGAGTATCATGTTGATAACATTTTTAAATGGCGTGGGTTTTGTGGGCAGTGCCAGTGTTTGGAGAAACTGAACTATTTTTTGGGAAGCAACATTTAATTATCAAGCAAAGTATGATTCCGCTTTCTTTGCCTTCTCCCTCTTGTGAAGTATAAGGGAAATTGGACGACAATAATAGGGTAGCGCAGCTTGCAGCTTTGAAGTATGTATTTTAATAATATAAAAATGGGCAAGCAAAATGGCGGCAATATAAAAACATTATAGTTTCTTGGACGCCTGTATGAAATATCTGGTAAATGATTGTTTTTGTTTCTGCCATGTAAGGCAGAATGTGACGGAATGAAATCCATCTGTTTCTCTACATACTGTATGCTGTCCCCTCCACTTGGTTTCCTAAAGATCAGGACTTGGATAGTGTGTAAAAACATTATCAAATATTTTTAATTTGATGTAATTCAAATAAAGCAAAACAATGCTCTTATTAGTAGATTATCAAGTATTTTAAATAAATATTTCAGCTTTAACAAATGAAAATGATTTGGTGTGTTTAATATTTAGAAAATGCCCAGTGATGGATTGGCGCCCTGTCCTGGGTCTATCTGCCCAGCGCCCGAGACGTTCTTCCCTGGATGGGCATGGGGAACCCCACCGCGACCCTAATAGAGGATAAAGCGGGAGATAATGAATGAATGAATGAATATTTAGAAAATATATTTTTTTTCTTGAACCAATTCTAAGCTTTAAGTACACAATGTGATTACCATAGTATGAAATAACACTGAATGTATTGTAACAGAAGAGTTTATTTTATTAACTTTCAAATTATGACCTTCTTAAAACAATATTATTTATCTTGCAGCCTAAACATCTGCATCTTTGTTCTCCAGCATTATCTTTTTGTTTTTTTCTCTGCCAGTACAAGATTTATTATAATCTTTCTGCTTTTCAGTTATCTCTCTGTGATCTCTCTTTTATGTGCTCTCCTAATTTTTTTCTATCCATTGTCAACATGCTTCACTTTTAAAGGAATGATGGCAGCAGCTTTGACATTTTCCATTTGTCCAGTAATGACTATTGTTTGAGTCGGAAGCATAAATCACATAATGGGGCAATGATTTGCAAGTCTTTGTGTATATTGCAAAAAAATGAGCCTAATAAAAAACATGAACCTTTTAATCATGTTTCTTATTTACCCATTCACATGACACAACGTGTTTGTTTAAAATCATTTTACTGTCTCCCCTTGAACTGATTTTTCAAATAATCTAGATTAATGTCAGCATGAAGTTTATATTTAAAATACAGAAGTCACATTGAACCTCTGATATACTTCACAAGTGCATCCAAAAATAATAGGAGTTTACCAGTTGTTAAGTGTTTCAGTAGGACCAATTTATATCTAAACCAATGCAATGGGCAGATTATTAGATGAGGACATAGTGATGGAAGAGTGCAATATAGCTAATTAGCTGGTAGTTAGACTGACAACAGGTAGTTAAGCTTCAGATTAATGCACAATATGCAATTTTACAGTGTAATCACTAAAATACAAAACCACAAAGTTCCTTATAATGGTGTTTGGACATATTATACAGCTTAAATTGTAAAATGATGTAATTACATTCAGTGGGGGCAAAATGGCTGAGATCACTGATGTTAAAATTAAAAAGTCACTTTAGATTTACTATTGTGATAAACCAGTAAACATTCATCACTAGAGATTGTCCTGTAGGCCACAGTCAGTGCCTTGTACAGAATATGAGCAGCTACAGGGAGCCAATGGAGAGAGAGGAGTAGTGGAGCAGTTGAACACAAGTCGGGCTGCAGAGTTTTGACTCAGTTGTAGAGAGGCGTGATTGAGCTGGAAGAGCAACTGGCAATGCATTACAATAATCAAGACGGAGCTAAATAAAAAACATAAAGAAATTGCTATTAAATTAGGGTCTGCCCAGTCGGACCACTTGGGGGGAAAAAGGCTTTCAGAGGGTAATTAAGTGACAATTGGATTGAACTGTGCAAGCTCCTATTTAAGCACCTTCTCGTTAAGCATCAATAACTCAATCTCCAAAAGCTGCTTTGCTTAAGACAAACCATTACACTGCTTATTTAAAAAATGGTTAGTTATCTTCACCCTGTCTTTGTGGTATCAGTTTGCTGATCAGGGCAGTATTTCTTTATCTATTTTCTCACTTTAACTGTGTTGTCAGTTCCGCTGTACCAGTTCTTTCTTGGCTGGCTTGCAAGTGGACACTTGTGTTGTATACTGTCAGACTTACTATACAAGCACCTGAGCATATTCTGTGAGCATTTTCCTGCATCATAAGGTTGTTTTTTTATCTTATATCTTGCTGTCACTGCTCTATAATTATTGTTTACCTGTTTGCTTGTTTGGTTTTGTGGCAGGGGAATAGAAAAATGGACAATACTGGATGTGGGGGATTACGACCGAAGGAGACTGATGGTTATCTGAAGGTAAATAAAGCAACAGCTGAAGCCTTTATTAGCTGGGGCAAAACATGCTGCAGGGAAAGAGATCGCGGGCAGCAAAAGGAATGTAGCAAGACGGCAGACTCTCAAGCAAGCAGTTGCAATTAAATGTGTTTTAAATGCAATGTGTAAAAAAAGTCTGTTCCTGTGCTCAATAAATACTTTTAAATGGCCATCAGGTTCAGGCTCTGCTAGCATATCACTGACCTGCTCTAATCCGGCAGTATTTCCAAGATATAATACATTACTAATTTTATGATACCAATGTGTCTCATCTATTTTGTCTACTGTGCTTACACACAGAGGAATTTCTCATTTAACCCATCTGTGTAGTGTAACTAGTGTAACACACACATATACACACAATGAGTGAAGTGACTACACATATCCGGTGCGGTGTGCAGCCTTGTATATGGCACCCATGGAGCAATTTGGGTTAGGTGCCTTCAGCCATAGTATTTTGTGGGACTGGAAATTGAACCAGAGACCTTTGCAGGGCTGGTTTGACAAGCCTACAACTGAACCCGCTTTATCTAGCTAAGAATTTTTTGCAAAACATTTCAAGACCTGTCAGTGGTGGACTTAGCTTTGTACTATCACCACTGCAGTCAAATGGGAGGAGCTGCCATTTATTTTAGCTTTCTCCACAATTGTCTTGCCTCCAATCCAGGTCACAACTCAGGCACAGCAGGGAATTATATCAAATTAACCCTCGCCACCTTGCCTCTGCAGTACCAGTTTGTTGATCTGAGATCCGATCTCTTTTCCACTTTAAACATGTTGTCATGCACCAGCTCATTCTTGGTGGATTTGCAACTGGCAGCTTGTGTTGGTTTGCATTACAAATCATGAGGGATTTATCACAGCGGACTTAGTTTGCACAAGTATATCAACATTTTTAGACACTCCCCATTTCATGAACATTTTATTTTAATTTGTTAAGTCCTCTGTTCACATTTATAACTGATTACCTCAATCAGTGTTGCTTCAAGCTTTAGTACACCTGAGTAAATTTAGTAATGAGTCAGGTGTTTCATCGTTTAAATTTCATTATTCGACAGTTAAGTTGTTTTTATTTATTTTATTTTAAGGCAAGATATTTCATCCTACTCGAGAGGTTGTTCACTTGAGAGGAAATTCAGTCTTTTTAGGACCTCACTCTCTTACAGTTTAACAATTTTTTTTGTATTATTTGCAGATATGCAGCCTATTCCACAGATTTCCTGTTTACAATTTAACATCACCCATTGGATTAATTTTAATAAATCAATTTCTTCATGGTTTGATTATTTTACAGATCCATTACATTTTTTCATTTTGACACTATTAATCTTTGCACTGAATGCACACAAAATGACACTGGAAAAACAATTTAGACTACTAATTATAAAACTATTGAATTAGCATAAGCCAGTACACAATGTAAAGGTAGCTGTGCAAAGTAATTACAAGGTAAGTACATGCTTAACATTACATTATTTGCAGGCGATGTAATCGATAATACTCTATTCAAAAGTAATGGGCAATAATGGGTAAATGGTATTAACCAGGAAATTATCTGTTTCTTAAAGTGTAAAAAATAAATATAAAATAACTACAGATGACAATTAAGAATATAAGCAAAAGACGTAGAATATAAGCAAAGAGCCAATAATGCATGTAGTTATTGTATGCATTTACATAGCAAATAAATACCCTTTAATTGTAATATTTTTACCCATTTTTTAAAAATCTGGTACAGATAAAAGTTTACATCTGTAAAACTCTCATTCATTTACACCAGATGTTAACCCTCTTTTTGCTGAGAACTAAACACACAATTAGCAGGTTGTAATTTAAAGTGTTATTGAGGATTAAAGCAAACTTAACAAAAGTAACACAATCGTTTCCTGTTAATTTCCTTCTAGCAATTTACTCCAGCAGTGAGCGGTGATGAGCAATTCTCTTAAAGGCAAAGGTCTCAGGAGTGCTTACTTTTTGACTCAGGGTTTGTTTGTTGTTTGTTTGTTTGTTTGTTATTACAAGTATAATGTTATGCAATATTTTATATTTTTTAGTAAGAAGTGGCAACATTTGTTTATATAATTCTATATCTTGAATCAGCTAACCTTAACAACATCGATCATTGGGTGGCATATGGGTAACAAAAGCCAGTAAGCAGTGGTAGCTCAGTGGTTAGGGCATTGGGCTATTAATCTGAAGGTAGTGGGTTCAAATCCCAGGTCCACTGATGTTACCCATGTGGGACCCTTAAGCTTCAATGCTCCAGAGATGCTGTGGCCAAACCTGTGTTTGCTTTGGATAAAAGCATACACTAAATTTATGTTGCACTTAAAGGCAGATAGAAAAGTATCTAATAAAATCACATGTTGGATTATTGTGATATTATACCAGATCACATGGACCATCAGATCTTACACAACTGTGAAATTTAATAATACATTTAAATGATTTGTCTTTCATCCCTTTATTATCATTATTTGAACTATATTATTTGCAGACAAAATCATTTTAGTGAATTCCAAAATAAAACACTGCTAGAATTTTCAGACTTTCGGTTTGTAAGCATAAACCAAATGATGCATCTAGAAAAAAAAAGCACTAGTGATTTTTCCCCGTCTCATATTTCTTATTTTTCATGCTCTTCAACCTTGCATCATCTCTCTCTCTCTCTCTCTCTCTCTCTCTCTCTCTCTCTCTCTCTCTCTCTCTCTCTCTCTCTCTCTCTCTATATATATATATATATGTAGCTGCTGGCAGGTTTTCTGAAGATGTGCAGGCTTCTCAAATAATGTTCCATGTCTCAAAAATATCTTCAAACATTTAATTTTTGAGCCTGACAAAATGACTGAAAATGCCTTTGATTGGTACTTAGTAGTTAATTGTAAGTATTGTTTCCATGAAAAGAATCAATCAACAATGCTAATTTAACTAAATTGCACACATATTTGCGATGCTTCAGTAAGTTCACGTGGAAACATACAGGCACAGCTAATTATTTATTATGAAACATATCGCCATAAAGCACCTGCGCTGTCACGATCTGCTGCCAAAACATAGACCAGAGAACAGGATGCAATGAAACAAGGGTTTTAATGAACATGAAACAGACACGTAGGGAACTTCCACTTAACTACATAAGCAATGAGCATGACGTTGATTTGACGTTGGCTTTTTTTCTTGCTACTATAGATGCCTTTGATTTCATGGTATGTTTCATCACACATTTTTGATGTATAGGCAAGATTCTTTTATGAAGTATAATGGATCATTTCAACGAATACAATAGGTCAGTCTACAATCAGCTGTAATTATGATGCATCCATCTGATAACCAGTTGACTGTCAAATTTTTATAAAAAAACAAGCAAAAATATTTTAGGTCAGTCACATGTAAGGGTGCAGCCACAGCTTTGTTGGTCAGTGTCATCATCCTAGAGCAGCGTTATAAAATTTTACAATCCAAATTCATCACTACAAGCCCTATGATGCAGAAAGCTAATCAGGTGCGACAATGAACACCGGGCCCTGTGGTTACTGAAGGAAGGCTGGTAACAATGTCCTTCACTACACTGATGATTCCGCTCTGTGCCATGAGCTTAGGGAATAGTGCTTGTAACTTGGGGCCTAATAGAGGGTCTGATGTACATTGAAATCAGAGTTCATAAGTATGTCAGATTTAAGGTGTGACATCAGTTCACCTTCTTGTCTGAATATCAAACCCAAACAGCCTTACTGCAGTAACTCGTATGGAGCTGTAAAGCCAGCAAATCCAGTCACTGTTGAAGCACTTTTTTCTGTAGTTTAAAAATTGTACATAAAGGGGGCAAGAATACAATAATAAAAAGGAAATATTTCTCTGAGGAGTCTAAATAAGGAATCAGGCATCAAATAATGTTGAAAAATTAATTAATTCATTCATTACCTTCCGCTTTATCCTCTATTAGGGTCACGGTGGGGTTCCCCATGCCCATCCAGGGGAGAAAGTTTCGGGCTCTTGGCAGATACACCCAGGACAGGGCGCCAATCTATCGCTGGGCACACGCTCACTCACACAGACACGCACGCATACACATTTGATATGGGGCAATTTGGAAAACTCAATTGACTTGATCCATGTTTTTGGACTGTGGGAGGAAACCGGAGAACCCGGAGGAAACCCACGCAGACACGGGGAGAACATGGAAACTCCACCCAGATGGGGATTCGAACCAGGAATCCCTAGTGCTGAGAGGCGAACGTGCTAACCACTAAGCCACCGTGCCGCCTGTTGAAAAATTCTAAGGGGAAAAACAAATAAGATTTTTTTTTTTAACAAGTTAAAGTTGGAAATTAATCCAATCATATGCTTCTTAAGCACACTCTAGTTGACTCTCCTGAGTTTGGGTCCACTCTCCTTCAAAACACCCACTAAAACTATGTGGTGTGTTTAATTTAAATTAAGTAAATTTAGTTTAATTCAGTTCCATTGCCACAGGTGTATAAACTCAACATCTGATTATGCAGTTTGCCTTTAAAAACCTTCGTAAGGAATAGGTTGCTCTTAAAATGTCACTTTTTTGAGCATCCTTGTGCATCTTGGGAAACCCAGAATGCTGACTTCACACGTTCAATTTGTGACAAGTAATCGTCTTAATATGGCTCATTTTTAGAAAGCAAGATTAAGTGGCTTCTGGCTGAAATAAACTCCAGGTGGCTCTGAGCTCAAGGGATACTCCAAAAAGACTTTGACATGCATGGCTTAGGAATTCAGGGCAAAAAGCTTGTGCAATCTCAAATGTTAGTATTTTATTTAACCCACCTGACCCCTTTAAATGTGTGCAGGTGTGCTAAGCAGCAATGCATTCAATAAGCAAAGTGTTACCAAATATTTGTTGTGTTTATTTCAAAAGGCTATTCACCTCTATAACTAGGTCTGGATTAATATTATTAGAAAATTAGTAATTTGTTAATGCAGTTATGTTTACATAAACCAGTTGCACAGCCATATGTATGTATATAGAGTTACAGTACACATGGTGAGTTATTAATCATTTAATATTATTTAGACCCCACATGAATGTATATAATATATAATGTATATAATGTATCCATGGAACATATCTATATGATTATCTATATGATATATATAATGTATATAATGTATCCATGGAACATATCTATATGATTATTTGCAATTCCCAGAGAGCAATTCATTATATGTCTATAAAGATGTAATTAGGTAATAAGTCATAACTCATAATAATCAGCTCTTATATTATGGCTTACTGCTATTATCAATTTTGTCATTTATACTGTTTGAGTTACTCATGGTATAGAAGGGATACACAGCATCAATATTACTTAAGTTCAACACTGCACTGTCCTAGTGCTTGGTCCTTTCCACTATACACAACTTCGCAGGGCTCAGCCATTGTCCTTACCAAGAAAATGAACTCAGCACCAACTGAGGCAAGCCATTGCACCATTTTTCAAGGTGTTAAATTAAGGAGTTGTGAAAAATTTACTATATGTTTTGCAATTCCAACTTTAATGACCGTTTGGCCTGCTGATGACAGAACTTAAAAAAAAAAAAAATTTATAAGAGAAACACAAGGTCTAATCCATTTTGCCTTCATCTTCATTTTAATAGTGCCCTTGTGTGTGTTCTGGGGTAATTTTACTGCAGTTCGGCATTATGGCATCTACATATTTAAGTTTTGGTTTGAAATGAATTTTATACCACATGGGTATCCACCTAAAATACAAAACCATTTAACCCTTTGAACAGCGACCACATGACTACAGCAAACAAATATTTTTTGTGCAAGCATTTAAATAAATACATATTTACCCTTCTATACAACATTGATCATTATTATACAATTATCTCTTATGCAATTAGAAATAATTAGTATTTGTAAAAAGAGCACAATGACTGAGAAAAAACAAAATCAAAGCTTACATAAGAAAGACAATTATTACATGCTATGGTACTGTGCTTCCTTTAGTTATTATAAAGAAATGTATTTTTTTTTCTTTTTGTTGTTATGGTATGTAAAGAGGAAATTACCACCCTAAGGAAATGACACCCTGACCTGCAGCTAAGCATTTCTCTTGGCATCATATGCACATTGGAACAATGTCTGTACATTGGAACAATGTCTAAGGGTGCACTTTGTCTGCCTTTGGAATGAAACAAGACTCTGAATCACAGCACAGATGGCATGAGCTCTAAATGGATGGAACTGCAGTCTCACTGCAAGTGTTTACAGTCACGATGCCCCAGAGCAGCCAGCTCGATCTTTGATTAAAAACCCAACCCTGAAGCTGCAAAGCCACATTATTCCGTTTGACTTATTCACAGCAGACTCAGCAACTTTTGGAACAGATGTTTTTTTTGGTCTTCTTTTTTTCGTAACTGATAGAAGGGAGAAACTAAGAAATTCTAACGTTTGCTTAAAAAGAGTTTATTGTACAATTGCTCTAGATCTTCAGTCATACACTTCACATTTAAATCAAAACTACATTAGAGGTTATATTTTAGTTGTAGGCATGTTGTTCTAAAGGTCTTAGAACTTACATAAGATGCACCGTGCTCTTTAATAGGTTTACTTAAGTTATTTTTTCTATTCAAATCCATTTTGATGGCAGGTTCATGGCAGGTAGGCTGATTTTAAAACTAATAGTGAGATCACAATGCCAGCAACAACAAGTGAAAAAGCCTACAGAGTTTTCTCATTTCTGTGTGGTCACTAAGCTATACTAAACAACAAGGTGTGGCAAGTCAAGCCCTGAAAACCTTACAACAGCTTTAAGACAATGTTGTGGCAGGATCTCCTGGGGGAAGAAGGTGGAGGCATCATTGATGGACTTTGATTACGGTTAATAAATGCAACAATAATCAATAATGCTGTTAAAGCCCAGTGTTTTGTGTGTGTCGTGTTAACAATAAAGTCTGTCCGTTGGGGTCAAATCCTGTCTCTGGTCTTCATTCACTCCACCCCCCCCACAATACTATTAATAAATGTTTACATCAATAAAGAACCTTGAACTTAAACTACTATTCAGTCTACTAAATTGTATGTTTGTTGTCCTTTACACAAAATACGCAATGGATAGCATGTCAAGTCCATAGGATTAGCCATTTATTACACATTAATAAAATATATTATTCATTTATTAAGAAGTTATTTATTAGACATTAATAAAACGACAAAAATTACAGGACGGTAACATCTCATAAAATGTTCTAAATTATGAACAGCCTGTGAGTCAATAGAATAATCTGCTAAACTATAACTTTCTGACTGATGTGGCCAAAAGCTTGCATGGAATCACTTTGCAAGTGTGATTTCAAATCTGTGATCTGCTTCCTCAGCTATTCTGCATCACTGCACTGGCTTGCAAGGTTGAGAATGAAAGGAAATAAAGAAAGAGAAGGGGAAAGTGCAAAATGAAAAAACACTGTGGGTCTCTTGCCTCACAGAGCAACTAAGCTGGCGTGACAACACAAACACAGGCCGTGGACGTTTTTCCTGAGGATAAAGCTCAGCAACGAAGCAGAGGCGTAAACATGCATTCTGTTCCTTTCACTTTGATCTCCTTCACCCATTCTGCTTCTAACCCCCCCCCCCACTCCCTGGGTGAGCCATCACATAAAAGCCATCTGGCTGTGGTCGTTCTGTGGTCAAGGTGACCTAGCCTGACTCTTGGAGCCTTTATTGTTTGCTAAAATACACAAAATTACACAGAAAATATTTTTTAAATTCAAGCTCAAAAAGGCACATTAATTACATGAGGCTTATGGCATAGGGTGGCAGTATTAGCATTACACCCACTTGTTTACTGACATTACTCTGTGAGGTGTTTTTGTTTTTAAAGGGTGGAGACATTTATTTTAAGTTAATTACAGTATATGAACGCTGATTAACAAAAAAAAAATTGTTAAAATAAATTTACGTTTAGTTGGAATACACAATATACAATAACACATATAACAAATGGTATACACCACACATCATGAGCAGTCGCTTCTACCTGTTGTAGAAAAAAAAGGGGGGGCATCATATAACAATCAGGTTTGATAATTCTACAGTGTAGCTGGTTTTCTTCATAACTACTGACTTGTGATGTTCTCATTCGTAAGTCGCTTTGGATAAAAGAGTCTGCTAAATGATTAAATGTATATGTCATCTCATCTCGCCTGAGGTGGGGGGGGGGGGGGGGTCCTGATACCCAATCAGGGGAAAGCGTTTTGGGCACTGAGCAGAAACACCCAGGATAGGGCATCAATCTAACACTGGGCACAGACACACACTATATAGGGGCAATTTAGGTAGGGTAATGCACAGGCTTTATTCATGTAATATCCTTACAGAACCAGCCAAGACAAAACAAAAAAACAAAAGGCAAGGAACAAAACCAAAAAATAAAAAAATGAAAGGCAAGGAACAAAACAAAACAGTATGGTGTATGAACTTAAAAGCCACAGATTAAGAGACCATGAATCAGCCAGGGACTGAAACTGTATCGATGGCAGTTTCACCAGTCAGCAGAGATATATTAATGTGTGTAAATAAGTTCAGTTAATAAAGCCTGATACTGTGCACAGGAAATCCAGAGTCTGATCTTTATTCATTCTCACCCGGTTACAGTTTCATTATGTTAAACAGATGTGACATCATCGACAGGCACAGTGAACACAGAAATTATATGTATCACTAAAGGGATTGAAGAGAATAGCAAGCACACTATTTTAATGCAATTTTTGCAAGTCTAGATGTAAGCAGAAAGGATTAATTAATCATTGTCATTGTGAGCATGGTGGAATGCCACAGCTTTTAGTTCGGATGAATTGGTTTGACTCTAAATCTGCTGCTGTTGCTCTAGAGGGATTTTGAAACAACTGATATGCCCAAGGTTCATGCTGTGAAGCTCTTATTTTAGTCTTTCAGCATGAAATTAACTCTATTATTGTTTTTGTACACTGGTACCTAATCACAAAGATATTTTAAGTGTAAAATGGCTTTGTATTCTTATGTGCATTGTATGAAGTACAGAGTGCATAAGGGCATAAGTGTGTAAATGCACTTATTATTATGATTCTTTTTCATTCATTCATTATCTTCCGCTTTATCCTCTATTAGGGTCGCGGTGGTGTTCCCCATGCCCACCCAGGGGAGAACGTCTCGGGCGCTGGGCAGATACACCCAGGACAGGGCGCCAATCTATCGCTGGGCACTCACTCACTCACACAAACACATTTTATAGGGGGCAATTTGGAGAACTCAATTGAATTGATTCATGTTTTTGGACTGTGGGAGGAAACCGGAGAACCCAGAGGAAACCCATGTGGACACGGGGAGAAAATGGAAACTCCACCCAGATGGGTATTCGAACCGGAATTCCCAGTGCTGAGAGGCGAACGTTCTAACCACTAAGCCAACGTGTTGTCATTACTATGATGTTTTTTATTTTAGGTTTCAACATATCTATTTCTCAGAGTGTTTATTTATTGTGTAGTGTACAAGAAAGAAGGAATATGACAAAAAATTATGAAGCCTTCTTAATAACTTAATTTAGAATTAATTAACATCGCAGATGTTACAGCTTATAAAGGCTGCACACTGTCATCAGGCGAAGCCACTCCTTTCCTCCCTTCAGCTCTTGTTAAAATGTACCTGTGGGAATGTAGGCTTAGCCCTTGTTTAATCATGACACTCGTATCACTAAGCCACAGATACACTGCTCTGTAATGATTGGTAAATTACAGTGCCTCCAGCCTTATTTTAACCCTTAAGTATCACAAATGTACTTCAGCTGTGTCTTGAAAGAATGTAAGCATTTAGTTCCTACACAAAAGCCTGACTTGTCCTATGTACAATAAACAGCAAGTTACTATGAACCTTTCTACTACAACAGAACATATACAGAGATAAAAAATTTCTAAAACATAACAAAAGGCTTTATGGCTTTAGTCTTCTGGCATAGCTTTTTACAACATTTTGGTGTGTTGAATTTTATCCAAAGACGAGATCTGACATTGATATAGGAATGAGAAGGTCTGCCTCACAATCGCCGTTAATAAAATTATATATACAAACCTATTAAAATGTAAAGTTTTAAAAAGTTGAAAATATCTATCATTAAAAATATGTGAATAAATAAAAAAAAAGATCTAATTTGTATGCATGTGTCATCTTCTGCAATCATATAAGCTCATGCTCTGCTTCCTGATAAAATAGGAGTATCTGTAGACTGCCACTGGCTTCAGAGCACTGTGGGAATCTAAGAGGCCACAGGCTTTAATTAAACCCAAAGGAAAAGATTAATTATTGGTGTGTATGACTCTAAATTGTGATCTGCATGAGGAACATGCTGATCATGGGTTGTGTAGCACTGCTTTATATTCTGAAAGCATGAATTTCTTGTCCATGTCCTACTTTAAACTATTATGTTGTGTCTGTAAGTGCTAAAGTGTGATAACTATACAAAACAAAACCAGTGCTGTGTCCCTAAGCAGAGCTAGCAGGACTAGTCTGTAAGCTGTTCTTGTTCTTATATTTTATTGCCTTTACTGGTAAGTGACCTTTAGTTTTTTTCCCCCGCATAAACCAAATAACCTATTTTCTATTATCAGTTTGACTCAGTATCTGAATAAAGTATGCCACATTACACACTGAAAGCTTAAAATGTATCTTATTAATCATATTAATTATCTCACTGAATATATAATCAAACTTTTTTTCCCCATCATGCCTAAGAGGACTGATGACCATATAATGCCAATTATTTTCAGATCAAGTTTTAAAGTGCACCTTTACATAATAAGTAGCTCTTATCAGATGCATTTGATCTAACAGGGCTGATTGAGGGTAGGCTTCTTTTCCAAGGCAAACACATTGATCGGTGAATTGATTTGTCAAGAGAAAGCGTGCATTTCTAATAAAAAAACCATGTGACTCTGGACTCTTATAAATCTGGACAGGTAGAGAAGTGCCAATAGTGAAAATGAATGGTGTGTGGGTATACATGAGTATACATGTATACATGAGAATGAGGACAGATGATTTAGAGTTAAAACGGCATTGATGTTTTAAACTGTTGAAAAATTAATAAAGTGAATGGGGCAAATAATGGACATGGCCAAGTCACCAGAGTATATCCCATAACAGATTCGCAGACTGTAATATGACACTTTATCCTTATGTACATTTATAATTGAGAGCCAATTTTATGAAAAAAATGGACACTGTCCAAGTTCTTGGAGTGTGGTTAGAGTGAGCAGGAGGAATGCAATTTTTAAAGAGTGATAAAAAATGAATGGAAAGTGCAATCAGTCTGTGGTTTTAGATGAGTTTCTCTGCAAATCTCTCAGGACGAAGTAAGTTTTTAAAATTTGACCGAGTTACATAACTGAAAATCAGTGAATCAATGAATTTTAGCCAAATACTTCACTCCACTGTATGTATGTATGTGTAACAGGTGCCTAGGACACCTGTTCCTTTGTTTTAGGTTAATTAACTTGTGTTTGTGTTCAGCATTTTAGTTAATTAACCTGTTGTTTATTGGTTTGTTTGTGTGCACGTGATCGTGTGCTTTTGGTATTTATTTCCGGGGTTCCCTCTCCTCCGTGCACGTCGTTATTTTTACGTCTGCTTGCGTTGTTTTACCTCTTTGTTTTTTGGGTGGTCATACACCTTTAATAAATTCTGTCTCTCCGCTACCTGTGTGTGCCTGGCTTCCTTCAGTGTGTTAAAGCGATTCGGCTCTGCGCTTCCATTGCGCCGTTCAGATCGAGGTAAGCAAGCGTGACAGTATGAATGTATGTATATGTTTTCATTGACAGATCAGATATCATTGGATTTGGTGTACATCGATTTTCTCCATGACAATTATGTCTTTGTTTTTTCTTCAGTTCTAATCAGCATGCTCAACCTAACCCTAACCCTAACCCTAACTCTAACCTCATTGTCCCGAATTAAGTGTTTCCATTGTGAAATTAAACCTTTATTTTTAGATCCATCATATGACAAAAAAAGTTTATAGAGCCAACAGCCCATTGACGTTACACTGTGACAAAAAAGGAAGCAATAATGAAGGCTAAAGGCATGAGTTTCAAGATTTCAAAATGTTAATATTGATTTGTATCAATCAAAACTTTACATTATTAAAACTTTACATATCTTTATAATGGACCCTCTTCACTCTCAGCCAAAATTCTAAACAGAAATAAATGTGATATTTCTTAAGATTGTTTTTGTCTAACACTAGAAAAGTTGAAAAGAAATATGTTTTAAGATTGTACTACTGCAATAAGATTGTAGTAGATGTAAAAAAATGTGTCTGATTAATCCACGTTTAAAAAAAAAAGTGTTATGATATAATGAATGAGTGACTTATCTGTTCTTGCACTATTTGTGTCATCATCTAATTCTAACTTACATGAATTGACACTGAGTTGTCCGTCAGCACTGCTGGGTCTAATATACTGGTTCCACACTAACACAACTGCACCACCACATCATTGTCAATGCAGTACTTAAACGCACCCACCACCTAAATAATACCTTTTCTGTGGTGGTTTCTAAACATTAAAGAACAAGGTATAGGGGGTACCAAGTCTGTTATTGTAGAGCTACAAAGTAGAAGCTTTTAACATTTATTACTATTTCATCTAGAATTTTACATCATGTTACATCAATAATGTCATTTCATTATGAATGTAAAATGTTCATAATTACATAATTACACAAATACGTTTATAATGGATTTCTTAATTATTATTTAAAGGTTTAAACATCACAGAAGTTTTAGTGTCTTTTTAAAACAATTATCATTTTATATGTAATCATACAGCGATTGTTGTCTTTGTCTCTGTGTGTGTGTGTGTGTGTGTGTGTGTGTGTGTGTGTGTGTGTGTGTGTGTGTGTGTGTGTCTGTGTGTGTGTTACAATTTTTTGTTCCGAATGCCAACCTTTGCAGACTTGCTGAACATATGTATTTGTCCCACAGTGTAAAGATGCTAATGGGAATAGGAGCCCGCCTGCTTGATTAGGGCTGATGAATTATGCACAATGGGCATCTCAAGGTTGATTTGCTTGAAGGCATGGCTTCCTAATAGGGTGTCCATGCACATACCAGAGATCCCTTTTAAATTTAACAGCATGCTGTGTAAATATGCAGCGAAACACACAAACACAAGAATACATACAGTATGTACACTTGATGCAATCTGCATAACAGTAACTGACCGTGATTTTTACCTATGAATGCTAATACTGTTGTCCACAGTTTGCAATTTACCAGCATCAAGCCAGTGCTGACTTCAGTGAAACTCAACACAAACTGCCATCATTGTAACAGCTCAAAGTCAAAAATGGGTTTCATGACATTGTTTGTTCTGGTTGGGGGACACATGGTGTGAAACAGTTTGGGGGAAGGTGTGAACCTGATTGGTGATATGAGAACAGACAGCTAAGATAAACGCAGGATTGGTTTACCATGCAGAAGGTCAGGAATAAGGCGTGGTAAGGCATGGGTGCGAAACAGCTGCCAGTCAAAATCGTCCTCCTCTCCTTGGCTGAATTCGCACAGGCTGGCATCAGAGTCCTCATCAAAAGTACAGGCTGCAGCTGCAAAAATAATGAGATTAAGGATTAGACACTCTTCCTAATAACATAGCAGTATCCCATGATCCAACTATGAGCTTTGAATGTATTGGAATGAAAATATTGTATTTTTAGTTAATGATGCTTCAAGGTCTAAAATTCAAATCATTTTTTTTTTTTAAATACACACACATGCACACAAACTTGAGGTCAAATGGGACCCCAATAAAATGTACTTGCATTATTCTACTGTGTAGTGTTTTTTTATGATCAAATATACCTCTTAAATCTAAATTTTAAGTCCAATGCCAAATTTTCTGAATTTATTACAATTCATCAGACTATCACACTGCATTTTTTTAAAGATATGTTTGGGTCTTTACATGACCCTATTGCTCTAAAATGCTCAAGGTTAAAGCACTTTGTACAGTCCCTGAATCTGATTACATAAAATGTGGCTATAGTATTTATAAGAATAGTTTATTTTTCCCTATCCTATTTCCTAGCTTTCTTGCACTTGTCTATCTCCAATCAATGTGATCACATATTACACCTTAAGTGCATGGTCACACTTCTGCTGGAAAAGGACTGTGTTGAATATAGCTGGACTAAAATAAGGTGTCAAGTTGATTATGTCTCTCTTTGGCACTATTCATTTTGCAATAAAATGAGACTGAATTGAATGGGAGTTGCAAATCAATTTCTTTTCTGTACTGCCAATAAACAGCTTTCCACTAGATTCTGAAAGATGACTTTTGGTGCATGTTCCACTTAACCATGTGTACGGATGTTGTGCACTATACCTGTTTTCCAGTATTTTTTTAAATGAAACAAAAAAATTAGCAAAAAGATAAAAAAAATGTAAATTTTAGACACATGAATCATGTAGGTCGAATTTTATATATATATATATATATATATATATATATATATATATATATATATATATATATATATATATATATATATATATATATATATATATATATTTTTTTTTTTTTTTTTTTTTTTTTTAATTAAATTAAACTTGACATTTGAACAAGGTTAGCCATTTGCAAAGGACCTTTGTGAAAGTGGCATCGGACATCGGTCTGTGAGTGGGTCACAGTGACAAGGTGAAGTAATATGTAAATAACTTGTAAGGTGCAGGTATGTGTGCAGGTATTTAAAGGAAATGACAACAACAAATAAGATAATTGGGGGGGTCGACTTTGATACGAACAGAAAAAGTAAAATAGTTTTTTGAGGAAATCTGATTTTCTCCCACATTTTAAACACAAGGTACAGTAAGGTTAATTAATGATACTAAATTGACCTAGACATTGGATTGTATGCATCAGTGCAGTGAAAATGCAGGCCAGGACAAATATCAAGGATGGGTTGGGAAAAAGCATTCTGTGTAAAACTGTGACAGCTTAAATTCATAAATATTTCCATAGTGAGAAAAAAGACTTTTTTATTTTATTTTATATGCTGTTTGTTTTGATAAGGATACCTGGAATTCACAGAAATAAACCCTAGTTCATCCTGCCCAAAACATATAATCAAAGAATGAGAAGAGAACCCAGAGAAAATCCACATGTACACGGGAAGAACATGAAACCTCCGTCCAGATTGGGATTCGAACCTGGAATCCCTAGCGCTGAGAGGCGAATGTGCTAACCACATTAGGGTCGTGTTTAATTTCTGAAAGTGAATGAGTGTTGAATATGACTGACCTCTCTACATATATGATTATGTGTGCTGATAATAAATATATTCCATTGACTTATAGCTGATCTGCAAGGCCTGAACAGGAAATCTGCTTCTTTGTTCTTTCATCTGCCAGCTTAATCATGCCTTTCCTCACTGGCTAGACACACAGCTGTAAGGAACTGGCACTGTTCAGGCTATGAATAGTGCCAGAACTTGCCTCATTAGAATTGCTGCACACTGATCTAGCCAAGCGTCTCACACAGACGAGCTCTGTAAGTACTGGGATAAGGGCTGCTCACTGTTCTATCCTAATCTTACAGGTTTCACTTGAAAAAGAAGGCATGGTTTAGTGATATTAAACAAAGAAGTTGCAAAAACCTTTTATGTGTGAATTGCATATTTAAACACCCCTGTGTGCCTGGGAAAATCCTGTTTTATATTGAAAACTCTTCTGGTTTTAGGAGAGAGCAGCAGTTAGTATGGAGGTTTGGAGCTGGAATATTAAGTGAGAGGATGTAGGGTTGAAAAGACACTGATTAAAATGTAGGGAATGCTAAGCTTTCCAACACACCTGCTTTGATTGGATTTGAGCATCTGACCTACGAAACGGCATTCTCAAAACCAACAGTATAATAGATAAACAGGAATAGCAAAAAAACACTGCTCCTTTAAGACTGCGCACCACTTCTTCAAGTTGATCGTTGCAAATTTAAATAATTTGATGTTTGTTTACTTTCTATATTTGCATTGGAACAACAAAACAAAACTGAACAACAGCAGTGTTGCAGCTCATACAAAGTCATGGGCACCCTCATCATAATAAATTAATATATAAAACATGTCCTGTTCATCCATCAGTCACTTTGCCATGTTCGCATACAAAAAAAAAAAAAAAAGAATTAATGATTTTATATACAGAACCATGTGTAAGGAACTGAGGCCAAATCCAAAATGCTAAGCAGCTCAGAAATTGAATGCAAAGATAGAAAAAACAAATATGGATATAAACAATTTAGTATATCTTCAATAGATGCTAATTAGCACATGTGGATTCGATTGTGGGTCGCACGGTTTTAAATCCAACCTCGCTTCCAACTGAGCAAGCGGCATTGACATCAAAAGTGTAAAGCTGAGATGACTGAGTCACTAGCATAACCTGTAGTAGGGAATGAACAGGAAAAAAAAACAGCTGCTCTTGAAAAAAAAAGCAGGATGAATAAGACAAGACAAACAGTGTTGAGGTGAACTTTGCAAATTGACAATCATTGCAACTATTCACGAGGGATCCTTTAAGGGGAAGGAAGCGAGGACACAGATGGCATAAATCGTCTAAAACACCTTTTAAATGCTTGTTGTGCATACTTTTAGTGAAGTACAAAGAGGGTGAAGGAAGAGAGTTGGTGTGATTAGGGAGAAGATCTGTGTAGAATAAAAATAACATGTAACATGTATAATCATGTGTCATGATTATAGCTAGACCTAGACCTAGAGTAATTTATGTCTATATTAGTAAGAGGATACTAGAGGATATTACATTTAATATAAGTTTATCAATAAAAAATATAATATAATATACAATATTATATTTTATATAGAAGATAATTTTATATTATACAAAAGGTTTTAGAAGACCTACCAAGGTTAAACAGAACCTACCACGAGCAGCAGTTTGACATTGGATTCGATTGATCAACTTCTCTTTCTATGGCTGATAGATTTATCCCTTGGGCACAATCTTGGAGGCTTTTAGTTATTTCAAAACAGTAATCATAATCTTGCAAAATCAGTAAAACTGGAAAGTTAATTTAAAAAGTAGCCAGATGACAGATTCAGTGTTTTTTTTTCTAAATAACTTTTAAATACTGTGCTTTAGAGTACATGTAACTCATAAAATATGCTAAAATGCTGCTCTTTTACTCCTGCATAAATTATAGAACTACATAGCGACTTTAACATTTACAAAATTGTAGGTTGTTTGAGAAAAAGAGAGTGAGAGAGAGAGAGAGAGAGAGAGAGAGAGAGAGAGAGAGAGATATTTTACAAAAACCTTTATGAAACCGTATAAAGGAAGGTATAAGCTTACAAAGAAACAAAAACAAAAACAATGAGATACAATTTACAATGTAACTTGGGATATTAACTCAGTGGGCTAGCAAATATCAGTTACCCTTCTACCACACTGCATATAACATCACTGTGAAAACATTCAAACTCAAATATCTCAATGTTGTTCATGTTCCTATAAAAACTGAACTCACTTAATAAAACAGAGACAGAGCTGCACTTCCGTACTGAATGCACCAAATGTAGAGATCAGGAACCGATACAACACCAAATTTACAGCCATCATCCCCAATTTCACCTTTACTGAAAAACTACCCCACCTACTGGGGGAACACAGGGAGAGCTGTGTACTGGCACCAATTTACACATACATACCTGGCAACAGGTAAGAGACAGAGAGTAACCAGTCAGCGCGCGCACACACACACACACACACAACACACACACACACACATGTTTGTTTTGTTTTATTTCATACCGGCTCTTTTTTATAACGCTTCTATGAATGAATGTTTATTTTCATTATTGCATTTAGCTTCTGGGCATATGTGTGTGTTCATGTTAGTGTATTATGTGTGTGTGTGTGTGTGTGTGTGTGTGTGTGTGTGTGTGTGTGTGTGTGTGTGTGTGTGTGTGTGTGTGATCAAATGAGTATGTTTCTGAGTTTAACTTCATACTTTTTCACAATAACAGATGACTACAGCAATCAACACTTAAGTGAGTGACACAGCACTGGCAGTTCCATTTTGTGCATGTGAGAAGACCATAAAGTCTTTCACCCAGAAATGAAGCTCATTAAATCTAGTAAGAATAGAAAAACTCTGCAACAGTTTTGCAAAAACAGTGCATCCATTACACACTGTTGTTTTAACATATTACATAACCCTGAGAATCATTGACCTAACCCAACTAATAATGGGTTACTAATTTTTGCAGTATTTACTGCCCCCTTGCCAAGAATCCCATGCTTAGCCATTCAGTGTGCATGCTTGATTTCCAGCGGAATTGGAAAATGATGTCCAGGCTGATCCAGTATTAATCAGCCCTCTTTTATTCCCAATGGACCATGCAGTTAAGTGGTACTCCAACAGTGGAAGTCTAATCTGCTATCAGCATGGAAACAAATTTCCTTGATGAGTTGAAATTAAAGAAGCCTGTAGGCCAACAGGCAGCAAGTTCTCAAACACACTGAGTGTGTGCTTATTTAATAAAGAAAAAATGCCAAATTTTTGCGCATAAGTTGTTTTGTTTTTAATTTTGCCAATTGTTTTTAACCTGTCTACTACTTTTTAACAACTCTTTTGGTGTTAAAAAGTAAAGAAAAAAATGCACATAAATACATACGCTGATGATGTCCAGCTTTACATCTCCTCCAAATCAATTACCACAGCTCTCTACACCTGCCTGGCAAACTGCCTCACTAAAATGAAGTCATGGATGCAGACAAACTTTCTTAAACTGAACTGTGAAAAATCTGACATGATTATAATTAAAATCACAAATTGCAACTACTAATACATTTCACCTTAGCATTGATAATCATACCCTGCTTCTATCATCAAACATTCACAATCTGGGTGTTATTTTTGATTGTAATCTCTCATTCGAACAGCAAGTCAATCACATTACCAAAACCGCTTTTTTTCATTTAAAACATTGCACGTCTCCGTCATTCACTCACTTTCTCTGCTGATGAAACTCTTATCCATGCATTCATCACATCAAGAATTGACTATTGCAATAGCATTTTGTATGGTATCTCCAAAAAGGCTTTAAAAAAACTTCAGTATATTCAGAACTCTGCTACACGTCTTTTAACTCATACTCGTTTCCGTGATCACATTACACCTGTCCTTCCAAGAACTCCATTGGCTTCTTGTTCCCCAACGCATTCAGTATAAATTTATCTTACTCACTCACAAGACTCTTCATAATCAGACCCCCTCATATCTCAGACCTCTTGCGTCTTCACACTCCAGGACAAACCCTGCGGTCTTCTAATGCTAATCTTCTGTTACTTAGCATCAGAACCAAGAATCGAACCTGGGGTGATAGAGCCTTTTCTGTTGCTGCCCCCTCACTATGGAACGCTCCACCTCCGACCTGTCTACTTTTAAATCACTTCTTAAAACCCATCTGTTTCGGATTGCTTTTAACCTGATTTGATTTTAATTTGATATTTTATTTCTGTTTCTGCTTTTTAACTTTGCTTCTCATATTGTATAACTGTGTTAATGTTTAATATGTCTTGTGTGTTTTAATGATATCCTGCTTTATCTGTTTTTGTAAAGCGTCTTTGAGGTACCTAAAAGCGCTATATAAATAAAATGTATTATTATTATTATTATTATTATTATTTGTTTTTCAGCCAGACACTGTTCTGCTTGACCTTAATATCAGCACGAATAACTGAACAGGAAATGATAATAAACAGGTAGATTTTAAAAAAGGTTAGATGTTGTGTATTTTGACTATTATTTAAGCCACTGTAGGAACTTTGAAACAATAATTTTTACTATTTGTGACACAAGATCATGACTAATTCTACTGATGCCCAATGAAAATATATGTATTATACTGTGCACTAGTATACACACTTAGAAGCCACTTCATTGAGTACAAAAAGCAAATATTTATTTCTACATATAACATTTTGTTTATACATAAAACTTGGTATGGAAAGTGTAACATTTTATCAGTTTTAACATATAGATGAATTTTAGGTTAGGTTTAGTGGTTAAAATGTCCACCCCTTAGCGCTGGTGATCCAGGTTCGAATCCCAATCTGAGTGGAGTTTCCATGTTCTCCCTCTGTTAACGTGGGTCTCCTTAGGGTTTTCCTGTTTTTATCCATAGTCCAAAAACACGTATTCAAGGTACAGTAGTGGATATTATTTAAGTGATGATATTTTTTTTAGCACTGCGGTGATACTGCTGTAATTCTATGATCTGGAGATGGTGGTGGTGTGTTAGTGTGCTGTACCAGTTGTACAGATGCAGCGGAGTTTTAAACACCTTATATTTGGTGCTAGACTGAGAATAATACAACAATCAACACTTTTCATCCACCACTATCCTGTTGGTAGTTTCCTGTGAGGCTGTCTGTAATCGTAGAACCACAAAGTGCTTCTTTTAATTTGTACAATTTCCCCATTTAAGAAATTCCCCATTGTGGGAATAATAAAGGTATATCAATCAATATACATGTTAAGTGGAAGTGACATAGTATTAAATACGCCGTCCGACCATTGGCGGCGCTGCACGGTGTTATGCCGGGGTGAGCTGCTAAGAAGCGAACCAGGCGACCAGGTAAGCAAATAAGAGGACCTTTATTCGGTGAATCAGTGGGAACACCGCTGAAGGCCCGGCGGGATGTGCCGGGGGCAAAATAATATAAATACAAACGAACCAACGACAACGCACCCAACACAACATACGCGTACCACGCATATAACGAATATATCCAATGCTGGCCTGCTGACTCAGGGCGCATGCGCGCTTTAAGTGTAGTCAGCAGGCCACATGTAATTAGGTAGGACCCAATCCCAGCACTAGCCCTACCTACAGGAACCCCGAACAGACACAACCGAAATGAGAAAACAGCTGGGAGTGGCCTAGCACTCCCAACCCTGACACATAGACAATGAAGGAAAATGCAAGGTGTATCTCATAAAATGACCAGTAAGTGTATTGCCATTATGAAGCTATTAAAAAGAATTTATCTAAATATTTGGTCAAAATAAAGTTAAAAAAATCAAAGGTTTATTACCCACATACCTACATTTTCCAACATATTGTTAAAACATAGTTAATGAATTTAGGCTTCTTATTTTATTGACACATTTCTCACATTTCTTGAAAATGCAGTTATTGGTTACATTCACCGCATTACCACTTTGCAACTTTATCTTATTATTATGGTGCTGGATTAAGGTGCTCTTAAAACATAATATCATGACTTCTAAAAGTATATTTGTCTAGGTTTTTACTTAAATGTATTAATTATTTTCATGATAGTCAAAAGAAAAAATCTGTACCACAAACATAAACTCTAGGATGGCCAGCAGAATAGGATCAGGATAAACATGCATACATTAGAAGCAATCAAAGTGAAACTGAAAAAGCCGCAAGCAGCCATGATTCTCAATCACTGAACTCTGGGAGCCGCCTGAATCGTGACAGGAACATAACATACAAAATCAGAGACAAGCACAGGGGAAAATGATAAGAACCATAAAAGAAAAGAAAATTGCCACAGGGAATGCATGCTAAATCCTGATAATAGTGAGTAATGGTTATGAAAAATTTAGTCTTGATAGCTTTAAATATTTTAAACAAGTCAAAGACCGGAAGCCAACCATTCAAGAAGTATAACTATGAAGCAAAAAACTGAGCTTGAGGCCAGAAGTTGGAAAATATATTGTTAGAATGAAGTACATATTAGATGGAATGTGAGTACAGGACCACAAACCCTATTTCTAGAAGAGTTAATAATAATAATAATAATAATACATTTTATTTGATGGCGCCTTTCTGGACACTCAAGGTCACCTTACAAAGAAAAAACACTAAAACAACAATAATAAATAAGGCAATCAGTCTAATCATAGTAAAATAAATTAAGTGAAAAATAAATTAAAAGATAGAGGAAATAAAATCAGAGATTATAAGCAATTCTAAAAAGGTGCGTTTTGAGACTCGACTTAAACTTGTTGGGACAAATGCAATATAAACTAAAAATGTTAAATCATTTGAACTTAACTGACAAACGGCCAAGGACAGTGTAGACTGTTTAACTGGATTACACCATACTGGTGTTTGGCTTTTGCAATCTGAAAAGAAATTACTGAAATTATTGATTGAGCATAATTGTACAATACAACTCTAACAGGCGTTTGTGGAGATGATATTTTCTAGGCTTTTTCTTATAACATGACTCAAACATTCTGAGTAAGAATTATCTCATTAGTAAACCAATGTAAAACAACTAAGACATATGTTCTAGTTAATAGCTAATGATGGTGAAACAAAGACTTTCTCATCTGTCAATCAGAACAGCGTCTCCTCTATGACACGACAAGCTGTCAGTTAAGCCACAGAAATGCGTTTCTACCAAGGGCTTTGAATTCATACCATGTCCGGCATCTATGAAAAGCCAATCAGGCCGGAAGAAAGTAAGTTAATGAGTCTGTCAGCCAAGGGCAGTGCAGGTGAAAATGGAAAATAACATACAGAAAATCCAAGTACAAAAGAAAAAGGGCAATAACATCATAATGTCAGGCAGGCCGCAGGTGGTAGTGCATGTTGTTTGGTGTGCACCACCCCGGAAAGTGCAGAGGACATATGCAGTACCACTTGCTGTTTGGAAGCTAATCAAAAGTGCCTCTCGTGGGAACAGAAACATGAGTGCTTTAGGACACACTTCATCACTTCAAAGAAGCTCTGCTGGAGAGTCAACTTTCCACTGATCCTGACAAACAGCTCAGTAAAGCACATCCCTCCTTTCTGCTTGACTTTCATCAAGCCCTCACTTTTCAGTACTGTTCCATCGGCATAGCCAAGGTCAGGTTCAGAAATGCCAGCAGGCTGCGCAGAGATCATCCACGGAAAAAACTCACTTGTGTTTATATAAAAGAAAACTAATTCTAGACTAGCACAGTTAACACAAAGTTTGGCATAAGCATGGTGTAATGGTACATTTAATTTCTATTTTTTATATTTATAGGATTATTAAAGTTTGAAAAGTGGCCATGTGTTTCATATTACTAACTTGGTGGCAAAACCTTGACTGGGAAGATCTGAAAAGTAAACATAATTGTTTTTTCTAGCTGCTTAATGCCATCTGTTACTGAAACTAGTATTCAAATAGGTTTTTATGACTCAGTTAAGTACGGTAAGTAAGCAGTTTTAATCATATTAATAATTATAACAATATTATATCTAAACCTATTATATTGTTGTTAAAATAATCATAATTCCAGTTTATATATATATATATATATATATATATATATATATATATATATATATATATATATATATATATATATACACAAATATTGGCCACATTATGTACCTTACTTTGAGACTCAATGTCTATTTTAATGATTATATCAGATGCACTTTGTAGTTGTACAACAAATTGTACTATTTCTGGTAGTCCCCTTCACTTTGAACTGTAATGATCATGACCCACAAAGCACCACCACAGAGCAGGTATTATTAAGGTAAAAGATGATTCAAAGTACAGCAGTGACACTGGCATTGTGGCTGTAAGCCACTTTTGTTGGGTTTATTATTCTCTGGCCAGCAGTGTTATTGAGGTGTTTAAAAGCTTGCTCATATCTTTGTACAACACACTAACACACCAGCACTACCACATCATTGTCACTATAGTGCTGAGAACTATCCATTACCCAAATAATACCTGCTCTGTACAAATGTGAAGGCCCTGACCATTACAGAACTGAGTAAAGTAGTAAAGAAGACTAACAAAGTATGTAGAGTAACATATGGACTACAGTCTGTTATTGTAGATATACAAAGTGCATCTAAACGTCTGGGCAGGAAGTACATGCAAAGTAACTGATGTTCTTTTTTTTATTCTAAATTACATTTTTCTACATTACGCTGATGAAAAAAACATAACTTTTTGCCCCTAAGAACAAAAAAGAATAAAAGGAAGACATTTTAATTATGCTTCTGATTTTAATCAAATAAATATTATTAAGCAGCTGGGAACTAATGACCCTAGATCTTTTATTGGTTGGTGTTTTTTACCTCGCTTTTTCTTTTTTCAGACTAAAGCTGGTTAGTTTAACACACTTCAAAATTTACATCTAATGTCATATTAAATATCTGAATAAGCAATGTAATTAGCAAGCTTCACCAGGTCAAATGGTGGCTATAGACTACAGTCTGTACACCTATTTTTTTTTTAATTACCTTATTTTTTTTTTTTTTTTTCATATACATTTCATGTATTCAAAATATTTAGACACTTGTACTTTGTAAATTACCTGCTGTATTCTTATTCACGTGATCTGCACGTTGATTGCTTCCATGCATTTATTTAACATATGAAAATCAAGACGAGGGCAGCACGGTGGCATAGTGGTTAGCACATTTGTCTCTAAGCACTGGGAATTCCAGGTTCAAATCCCAATCTGGGTGGAGTTTCCATGTTCTCCCTGTGTCTGCATAAGTTTTCTCCAGGTTCTCCGGTTTCCTCCCACAGTCCGAAAACATGTATCAATGTCAATTGAATGCTCCAAATTGCCCCATAGAGAGTGTGTCTGTGTAAGTGAGTGTGCCCAGCGATAGAATGGCACCTTGACCAGGTTGTATCTGCCCAGCGACTGAAACATACTTTATATATAATATGGATAATAAATATATTACATATAACTTTCTTTTATACGCCTGTAAGTATACTTATAGTTTGCCATGTCAACTGTTTGTTTCATTATTTTCTTTCCCTGCGGGTGTTCCTAAACTCCCCTGTTCCTTTTCCAAGCCTATAAAGGGGAAAGTGGCACATTTTAACTATAACAGATCCAGGAAAGCTGTCTATACAATATTTAATTGTCTCTCCACAATCTTTAATACTAATGGTGGGAAGATCATGATGTATCTAAGCTCATAACATCATCACCGATGACACGTTGTAAAGCCCCAGAGAACAATGATCCTAACCACATGAGAATGAACACAAAGATTATTTTTAAAAAATCCTATTGATAAAAACCTCTGGGCACATACCACTCCTAATACATTGCACAAAGCAGAAACAATACTTTGAAAATCACACCCAAACCACTCTACCCAAAACCACAGCTTAGGGTGCATGTTCTTCATGCCCTTGTGCTGCTGTACCTTATAAAGCAAATAAGGGGAAAAAAAGAAATTGAAAAGAAAGGGAGACCTACTGGAACTGACTCGAGTGGAACTGGCACCAACTGTGTGCTAAGATGCATGGTGGAACCCTATCCCCTGTCGCTGCTCCAGGTGTAAGCACTACTCACAAGGAGAAAGCCTCACTCTCCAGAAGAGTTAGTGACTTACTACATACTCAAATAACTCTGCCTGGAAGACACCTGGAAGTGCTTCCTATACCACTTTGGACTACTTGTACAACTAGCAACAACAAGCAGTCCACCCAAGTCTGCCGTTCAATGCAACAAGAGTGCAAGATAAAAATAGGGGGCATGGACTAGATTTGGACAAAATAATTTTGCTATGTGGGGGTACTCTTTGTGTATGCATATATCTATGCTACTTACTCAAGAGCAATCCAAAATTAAATATCCAAATATCAAACCCTTAAATAGAATAAGCAACCGAATATTTAATAAATACATTTAATAAATAAAATTTTTGTCAACATAAACTGCACATTTAATATCTAAAAATTATACTGACATTGAATACAGTGAGTATTATTCAACACATCATATAAAATGATAAATACATTTTAAAAATGCAATAATTCTCCACAGTCCTAAGTCCTTCCTACCAACTCTGAAAGTGAGACTGAATCATCAAGCTCAGAAAGCATTTAAGTGTTCTGAAAGCATTCATCCAGTCGACTGTGAAAGTAAGACTAAATCTTTTTGTTCTGGAAACTTCTTGGGTCCATTTATTCTATAAAGGATTTGGAATAGTTCCCTTTAGAAAGCATTATTCCTTCTGACGCCATAGTACTGTCTAAATCCTTGAGCTTAGAAAGCGTCATTTGTCCTGCCGACTCTGAAATCTTAGAAAGTATTTTCTATGACAGTTCTTAAAGCGAGCCTGACAGCTTCAGCACTGAGAGCGTTCTTCCTGATGACTCTGTAGTTAAGTATAAATGGAACTGCTTGAAAAAAATCATGTCATCAATTTATGTCAGCTCAGAAAATGTCTTCTGTTTTGGTGTATTTTATAGGTGAATCTGAATCTCCCATATCTGGACTGCACCCAGCAGCCCTAAAGCAGCCAGGAACATGGCATAGATACCAGCCAACAGATGTATTATTAATTATTTTAATACAAAGTTAATAAAGTCCGTTCCTGAGATTAGGAAATCCTCCAGTGCTCATTCATTCTCATGTGACAATTTCATTTCCCAGTGCCGAGACTAGCAGTGATCAAGTTTCGAGGTCTATTTTCTTACTGCTGGATTATTGTTTACTTTATTTTCTGGTCAAAAATTTATTGCTAGATTCATTAAACCTGGAAAATTTTGCAGTTGCTTCCAGGATTGTATAACTTTATACAGGAACTTTCAAGCACTGATCTTTTTCAATGTTTTAAATGTTGTTCTTAAAGCACCAGATAGTGTTTTACACATGTTTAAAACTGTGAGAGATACTTAATTTCTTAGGTCAGCAGTTTATCCCAAGGCAAAACGCATGAACACACATTCACATCTGAAGCAATTTACCTACTGGAATGTTTCTAAAAAATTACTTGACCTGAATCTAAAAATGTATTTTAAATTAATTATAAAACGTACCTATTTAGCAACCTGTGCATGTGTAAAAATCAAAAGAAGTATTCAATAAGTATTCTCGACTTGTTGACAAAAATTCAAAAGTGGTAAAAGAATTACGATCAACCTTAGACGTCATACTCTAGTAATGTAAGTTTGACACTGTAAACAACAGCCAGCCAAAAAACAAGAGAACTTAAAAAAACACATTTAAATTGTTCACTGAATCAAAAACTATGTCAACAGTGGATCTGACAGAGCATGGTTTGATTTCAATAATGGTGCTCGAGAGGGAATGTGTAGTGATCTGGCTGTGCTGCTTGGCTGAGGATGAAGGCGTCTCTTTGCTGATTTAGTCAGACAATGTAATTATGTCTGGTGGTTTTCATCACGTTGTCTAAGGAGGCATGAAAGTAAGGGCAGAACTGTGTTCGACTTCATCACACATTTCCATCTTAGCAAAAACAGCCAAAGAGCATAACCACACAAATAATTTAGCATGGTAACATTTGGTTCCACTGAAAAAAAAATAATAAAAAAAATTTTTAGAAATGAAACTTTAAACACCTCATTGTTTAAACACCTCTGACTGGCAAGGTCAAGAAAGTCACAATCCATGACAGAGGGTTTTGTCTCATTACATTCTCATGGTAGGAGGAGTACTGACAAACCAGTGAAAAAAGTTTCTTGTTTGTGCAATTAACTTTGTGTTCAGCTTTATTTCTGTACTGCTTTACTGTAGTCCTTATTACAAGACATTTTCAAGCTGTGAGGTGCATAAATACCTCTCCAAAGGAGAACCAAATTACAAGAGTTTTTACTTAAGGCACTTAAGTGAAATATTTTTCACAGTAGTGAACTTGTTCTGTCAGTCCTTGGTAAATTATTTTCCACCTATTAAAGTGAGCATACCTAATTAGTCTCACTGATTACACAGCTTTTGATATAGTGCACACATCTGCATGATTTGCTTGTAGAAACAGAATAAGTAAATACATATAGTTGGGCTATATTATCTTTATGAAGTAAATATTTTAATCAGCAAATTGTAGCATATGTGTGATGCACAGAAAGTTGCATATATGCAAAACTGACATATATTTTATTGGCTGAATAATGCCAACAAGAAGATTTCACAAATTTCTCAAGAACACAAACACCTTAACATAACATTTTAAAACACAGGGCTAGATAGAGCCATACAAGGATACATTAATTATTCAACATTAATCTACTACTAATTTTACATGCAATTATTTTTTAAATAAATTGCTCTTTTTCTGCTTTCATTTTTCTAAAAATGTTTTTTAAGATAAGACTTTTACAGACAGCACATTTCAAAAGAGAAATATTTTAAGTGTAATTTTTCGCGGCAGTCAAAAGACAAGTTATATTGTTTGGCAACCTTGGGCTTTTTTAGAAACTCCCAAATACCTTTTGTGTAATCATATCTAGATACTTTATAATATAAAAAAATAATGCTATATAACACATTTTCATTGTAACTGTAATGTGGCATCCATGGAGCTAGAGGATTTTTAATAATTTACATGGCGATTATGCTCAGATACATTTTTGATTGGCTACACCCGTGGATGGATCTGAAGGCAATTATTGATCTCATTACCAAGCAGTTAAAAGGCTCATAGTTCTGGACTGTGGAACATTATAGACTGATATGTTGTGTTTGTTCAGAGTAGGGCTACAACTAACGATTATTTTGATAATCGATTAATCGGTCGATAATTATTTATTGATTTTTTTTTCGATTAATTGATGAATCGGATCAAACAAATTTCAATAAATGTCTTCATTAAATGGGTCAACAAATGTCTGGTTTTATTTACAGTATGAGTTTAAGGCATATAAGTAGCCCAAAGAGCAATTAAACACAAATCTCACACACACACTGGCAAAATATGTAGCATTGTGTGTAAAAAAAAATACTAAATTACACAAATTTGAGTAGCTCTAATATGTTACCTAATGCCTGTCTAAATGCAATTCATCCTACCTCACTCCCATAGAGTGCAGTGTATTCACTCATACTTTGTCAGAAAATTAAAGCTTGATCATTAATTACCATCATTGGGTACAAGTTGTATGTACAGTATATATAAAGCACATTTAAACACTGCTTGAGCTAATTAAACGAAAATAAAAAGTAACACACTTTCTCCATCACTGTCGTTATCCAGTTAACAACCAAAAATAGCATGAAGCGTGCTCTGCCGTTTCACATAGTGCGAGTTCATCGTTCCGTTGATTTACTTCAAAACTAAAGAAACTCGGGATGTTGTAGTGATTTACTCTGCTGTTGAGCTCCTTCATACTCATCTGTGACTCCAACATGTTTAGTTTCAGGTGGTGTATCATCACCGTGGTGCAGGTCAAATCATTTTCACAAAGTTTGCATGTTACACATTCTTTAGTTGCGTGAAGTGTGAAGTGCTCCCACACTTTTGATGATTTAAGCCAAAGATTTTTTTCTGCGTCGGCCATGTTTTACTTGTAGAGTTTATTAAACTTTGTTGAACTAGTTTCACTGCATGTGATGAAAGCGCTTACGACATTGCAACTTTCGAGAATCGTGCGACACAAAGAATCGATAATCAAACTCTTCATAATCTTTATTCATTTTATTGATTTGTTGTTGCATCCCTAGTTCAGAGCGTGTGAGCCTTCAACTTGCCCCTCCTGCACATATTACTTATTATTACAGAACACAGCCACCGTTTTTAGTGTTCTGCGCTATCTGAAATTTTCTTTTTTGGGCACCCTATTTTGATCCATCCACCTCCACGCACTGTGGTTCCATTGTGGTCAGCAGTGTACTATAAGTCTCACCAAACCTACTAAAACAAAGCTGCAAACCCAATGTAAGTCAGTGCAGCAACATCAGGGTTGCATCAGTATGCACCCTTCTAAAAGGTAAGCCTAGTGTGCCACCCTAAGTAAGGTTTGGTTTTTTATTATGTCTATTTTAATACACTTTTTTTTAAAGTCCAGCATGTCAAGCCCCATAACAGTATTATGAATTTTACAAAGAAATTGGTCAGACTAACTTTACCAGGTCTCACTGTTTCATTCAAACTTTGTTTTCTGAATGTGTGATTATTATATTATGGAACCATCTGGCTTTATATCATTTTCAATAAAAAAATGTAAAAAAATAAAAAATAAAAAAACATATTTTCTGATAAAACTGCTAAGACCAGCAATGACGCAAAAAGAAAAGATAAGAAAATAAGAAATGAGAATGGAATGGACTGTGTATTCCACTGAATTTACTGAACATAATGTTTAAAAGGTATTTACAGATATTTACAGAAAGGCTAATGTCAAAATTTAAATCAACAAAAGCCCTGCGATTATCATGTTCCTGTCCATGCTTTCAACCGACAATTTAACTAATTACCAGTCTGACAAAATTATTTTCCCCCTTTGTATTTCAAAATAACTGTAATTAAGTCTGTATAACATAACAAATCAGCTGCTCTTTCTAAATGCAGCGCACACATCAAATATTCAAGTACAATTCTGTTTGTTGAAATGTGATTTTATCATTTAATAATATTGTGAAAAGAATCAAATCTAAAAAATAAAGAAAACTCAAGCAGTCAGCAAGTTTTGAACCAGAGCCAAATGCCCAGCATAACCAATAGCAAATAAGCTCTCCTACTCCTAATTATCTGTCCAAAAGCAGGGAATTGGACATGGTATGTTCACACAGTAAATCATTAATTAATGATTTACTTTTAATGATAAATTAATATAAACAGCAAATTTTTTTTTCTATTAAAAATATATCCCCCCGGCATCCCTAATAAAGGATTAAGTGGAAGATGAATTATTAAAGTGAAGTGAATGAATTAATAAATAAAACTACTTTTACGACTACTGTTTGTATGATTATAAAATGTAAAAAATGAATTACCAATTTTTAACATGTGCCTTTGTTAGACCACAGGTGGAAATAACACCATACATAAGAATTAATAGTTAATAAAAAAGGTACACCATATGGACAAAAAACTTAGACATTTGACTTAGACAGTTGTTTCTTTCAATCTTATTGCCACATATGTATAACATCAAACAATGTATTGTGCACAACTGTATGCCTACAACTTTATGGTTATTTATATAAAAAAAAACTGTCACCCATATAAGAATTTACAATTAAATCTTAAATGTAATTAGTACATTTTTATTGTAGTAATAATAAATAATAATGCATTTCATTTATGGAAACTTTTAGAAAACGCACGAACACCTTGGAGCTAGTAGGAGCATAGATAGTTTAAGAAAATAAGTTAAAAATAATTAAAAAAAGACATTATTTTATTTTCAAATAATAAAATTAGAGAGATAGATTTGAACAAACCCAAACAAACAATATAATATCAGGTAAACATACATTGATCACATCACAATTAAAATAATAATGGGGGGATATTTCCACTTAAATTAAAACAATTAAAAATACGCCACTTAACAAGGTGTGTTTTGAGTTGGGTTTTAAACATTTGTAAACAGTCAGTAGTACGAATTCTAGTACAATATAAGCATAAACATGTAATGTACTTGTGCAATACAAATATTTTCATTACTTATCGGAATGCATGAATGCAGATTTTTTAAATATAAAATGACAATGAACACTCCTTATAGTTAATGAATAGGTTCATGCCACCTTTCATCATGAATTACACAGTATAATCCATCTGTCTACCTCTTAGAGGTAAGCTTTTTATACAGTGTTCCTGGAAATCAATCTTCAAGTGTATTAATTATACTTTATGTGGTCAGAGCTTCCTGTCAACCGTTGTAAAGCAATATGGCCAAGAATAATTAACACTTAATAATGTGTTTAAGAATAAGATTCTTGCCATCTGTTGGTTGGTTATGCAACTCCAATGTCCAACCCTCCATTGTGGGCAGGAATCTTTGTCCGCTTAGATTATGTAGGTGATTTATAACGTCTGCAATTGGGGGTCACCTCCAGATAAATTAAGAATTTGGCCTGCATGCAAGAGCAGGATAGACTTCTGACAGGAAAAACTGTTGGTTGGTCACCAGCTGGACGCAGAGCTCCAGGTGTTTTTATCACCCAGCTGCTGGTCTATTCTACAAACAGCAGAAGATGCATAATAGAATAAAAACTGAACCTATAAAGAATATAGTATAATAAAAAATATAGTCAGTTGGACCATATTAAAAAAGCATTTCTACAGTATTTACAGTTAAAGGAACTCTATCCATCCGTCAACTAGGGTCGCAGGGGGCCCATTGTGAATTTCACCCATTGTGGGACAAATAAAGGTCTCTTATCTTATCCAGGGGAGAACGTTTCGGGCTCTGGGCAAATACACCTAGGACAGGGCGCCAATCGCTGGGCACACACTCACACACAAATAAACACACTCTACATATGGGGCAATTTGGGGCATTCAATTTACCTTGATCCATGTTCATGGACTGTGGGAGGAAAACGAAAACCCCGGAGGAAACTCACACGAACATGGGGAGAACATGGAAACCCCACCCAGAATGGGATTCGAACCTGGATCCCCAGCGCTGAGAGGCAAACGTGCTAACCACTAAGCCACCATGCCGCCTGGTAAAAAAACAATTTTACCTAAAACTGCTAATGAGAAACCTCATTACAATAAATCTGGTATTATTGCTATTATTCATAGTACATATTTTCTATAGGAATTAGGCAGGGGCTAAATGCACACACACACACGCACGCACACACACACACACACACACACACACAAGCTAGGTAAGTGTGGGAAAGACAAAAAGCTGATTAAAAGAAATAACAAGTATTTATTTAAAAAAAAAAAAAAAAAAGATGAGAAAGCAACTCATTCACACTGACCAAGCACTGATATCCAAAGAGAAAAGCAGGGAGAAAAAGAGTTCATAATAAGCTAGAGATAACCATGTAATAGGACACAGGTGCAGGGAATTAACTCTGACTTAAAACTAGTTACTAATTAACAAATACAAAGTAATTTACTGTCATATTAATAATTAAGTAAGCATATTGATACAAGCAGCCGATGTACACCTCTTGATGTAAGTGGTGTTTATAATTGAGCTAAATAAATTAATATTTGTAAAACATTTGTAAATAATATTTAGGTAAAGTTCACATAAGAAATGGTTTTGAATCATGTGATTGAATCATGTCTCAAATGTATTAAAGATTATTAAGGTTACAAATTAGACCATTTAATCAACATGGCATGAGTGACCAACACCGGGTGAAGAGTTCAGCCTGATCTTCTAAACCAGGATGACAGAGGAAAGCAGGTGTGTAATAATTTATGAATCTTCAGTGCAAAACTCTTTATAATAAAGTAATTTTAATTCCAATTACCATTTATTAAATGTTGTATCTTGTAATAATAGATAGAACTGAAGAAGCCTTAGGCAAAAGTCGGATTACAGAACAGTTACAAAAAATTTGGATACCTTTTAAATCATCATTTCTGTAAAGCATTTAATCATAGACAAGAGTGTAATAAAAATCAAAGGAGCATGAAAAAACTACCATTAACTCCAAGAAGGTTCCATTTCAAAGAAAGAATTTGATGAAGCTAAAAATAGTTGAAACACTAGTCTAGAAAGGTCACCAAAGGTATAAACTGGTCACTTTATAAGGAAGTGGTAAGTACTTTCATATTTTCTACACTTCTTGTCCACTGTATTAGATTCAATTACTAATTAGTTTGAATTCTCTAATGATCAGGAACTTTACCGGACCACCACAGATCAGGTTTTTGAGTGGTGGATGATTCTCTGCAGTGGTTGAGGAGTGTGTGAGTTACATTAATATAAGTGTATCAGATCAGATTTTTAATCAGTGTCACTGCTGAAATGAGAATAATTCACCAACTAACAATGCATAAAAACAGGCATCCTGTAGGCAGTACCTGGTGAGAACTGATGGAATAATACCTCATACGATGTGTGCCACTGAAAATACCATGCCCTTACACTGCTGTATGTAACTGAGCACAAATCCCTGTTAAAAAAAGAAACACGTACCAGACTGATTTGAGGGTAAACAACAAAAAATGCTGAAACGCCAAGAGGAACCCCATCCACTCTAGGTGCTCTGCTCACAAGCACTGCCCTCGAGTGTAGAGCCAGTAGGGTGGGTGCTACTGTGACTATCTGCACACTCACTTTTGCCTGGCAACCTTGCAAGTCTACTAAGTCTTACTGCACACCACTTCTTCAACACAGGCTGTTGAAGAAATGTGCACAAGGTAAGTTATATTAGCCCAGCAGTCACTAAATGCAAGCATTCAGGTGTGCTGCGATGACATTGTCATGCAGGTGTAATGGTCAAGCATCAAGAAGGATACAAAGATGAAATTTTAGCTGCGTTTTTATGTAAATGAGATAATGAGAAAGTGTCTGGTAAAAAAGTGTCTTAGTGTAAAGTGTGCATGAGGAGGGTATGTTAGGTTAGGTGGAGTTTAAGTGTCTTACAGCTTCTGGTATGAAGCTGTTCCTTAGTTGTTTTGCACTTAATGCTCCGCAGCCTCCTGCCTGAGGAAAGTGGGACAAAAAGTGGGTGGACTGAAGAGTGCGGTACTTCATGATGCAGTAGGCCCTTTTCTTGCATCTGAACTCATTGATGTGAGCTTAAAAACACACCTGTGCAAGGTATAAATCAATCAATAGTTTTAAGAAAAATTTTGTTGGGGATTTTCATATACTACTAGATCGGCAAGATGTGAGATTACTAATACATTGAGTATGTTTATCCATGTTAATTTTTTAATAATATACTGTATATACAAAAAAAGTGGCAAACAATAAAATAAAACATTTGGTCATCAAAGTACAATTACATTTAGTCAATTAGCAGATGCTTTTATCCAAAGCGATTTACAAATGAGAACACAAGACAGTAGAAAAACCACAAGAAAAAAAAAAAAAATATGTCAGGTGTTTGTAAAAGAGATGTATTTTCAGTTGTTTTTTAAAGATGCCAAGTAATTCCGCCTTACGGACAGAATTGAGAAGATCGTTCCACCATTTTGTAGTGGTGAATGCAACGGAGTGAGAATAAGCACCTATGAGGTGGAATCACCAGGCAACAATCATCACTAGAGTGAAGTCAACGAGTTGGAGTGTATTTTGAAAATATAAAGTACTGATTAGGTCATTACGGTACTAATAACTAGCAACATGTTTTGGCTCATTGGTGGTTTGGATCAGTGCCTCATACAGAGCAATATTATCCACCCAATATCTTCCGCTTTATCCTATATTAGGGTCGCGGGGGGTTCCCCATGCCCATCCAGGGAAGAACGTCTCGGACGCTAGGCAGATACACCCAGGATAGGGCGCAAATCTATTGTTGGGCACACACTCACACAAACTCACACACACTGACCATGATCCATGTTTTTGGACTGTGGGAGGAAACCGGAGAACCTGGATGAAACCCACGCGGACAAGGGGAGAACATGGAAACGCCACCCAGATTGGGATTCGAACCGGGAATCCCTAGTGCTGAGAGGCGAACGTGCTAATCACTAAGCCACCGTGCCACCCCCAGAGCAAAATTATCCAGATAAAATAAATACGAGTCATTGCTAAAATATGCATGATTAAAACAATGACTGCATTTTTATGGTACTTTCCAGCTCGTAACATGGCAATCCATCTTTAAATGCCAAAGCCTCTCAGGAAACCACAGGGTGACTGGCTGTCACATGCTTTTTCAACATCAACTGCTGGGCACAGAGTTGGAATAAACATGCCAGGATGAAAATAATAAATGACTTGGAGCTTAATCTTGTTGTAGCTTGTAATCTTGTACTGCTGCAGAGAAAAGGAAGGGTCTAGCTTGATAAAAGTGGAGATTTTAGTGTGATCCAGCTCGTTTTGCAGTGAGGCATGTACAATTTTTTTGATCAGGTTACTGTAAGAAAAATAATGTTACCCCCTGGTAGGTTCAAGGAAAAGAGTGAGTCCCCTAGTGGTTGCTCCCTACACAACCATCCATAGATATTTGTTACTGATTTATACCATTAATAAATACTGTATAACTCACAACTGGACTGTCAAAGCTCAAATATATTTTCACTTCTGAATAATAACCAGTGTCACGCTCGCCTACCTCGACTTAAAGTGGCTGCGCAGATGAAGCGCAGAGCCGTAACGCCTTAACGCACTGAAGGGAGCCAGGCACACAGGTAGCAGAAATCAAATTTATTTTAAATGTGTAAAACAAAACACAAGAGGTACAACAACAAGCGAACATAAAACTAATGACGTGCACGGAGGAAAGGGAACACAGGAAATAAATACAACAGACACCCGACCACGTGCACAAAGCAAACCAATAAAAAGAAGGAGCTAATTAACTTAAACGACCATGAACGAAAGTTAATTAACTCAATAAATAACAGAACAGAAGAACAGGTGACCTAGGCACCTGTTACAACCAGTGATAGCCATTAATGGTGAAATGCAGTTGGAATGTCCTAAATGTCATAGTTTTGCTATTTCTATGCTTTGTGTGTGTGTGTGTGTGTGTGTGTGTGTGTGTGTGTCTCTCTCTCTCTCTCTCTCTTTGTTCTCCAGGGAGTATAGACAGTGTTTTGCCCCATAAGAGCTTGGATAATCTAAAACATAAATTATCAATGGTTTAAGATTATTATATTAATATAATATAACAATATATTATATTATATTAATATTATATTATACTAACTAATTAGCTGGAAATAAATGTAATAAAGTGGAAAGCACAGTACAGTATTTATCTCTAAAATGTGGTGGAATATCTCATAAATGTAGTACACAAGCACCTCAGAGCTGTTACTGTATACCACTACACAATGGTAGCACCATGTTCATAGTCAGAATCATTATACTGACATTGTAGACACTGGCGTAGACATTGGATACTACATAGTTATATGTTTGATCTTTTCTGTATGTTAGCAATAGTTGTGGCAGAAATGGGCAGAAACATTTAAAGGTGCAGATATGTATATCATAATACCACTTCTGCCTCTCTACTGAATTTTGAAACTATTATTATCAATTATTTCAAGGAGTTACAGTTTTCCTGAATTACTTGACATGTTTACAAAACATCTACTCTTTTGGGTGCAAACATGCTGCTCTTACAACATTAGTAAAATGCTTAAATTACAGATGCAGGCTTAACACAGTGCCATGTTTCTCATTTTCTACCATCAAATATGTAAGCTAATTAGCACTGCGTTACAGTCTAAATGAGCAGGGAAACACTGTCTGCTACATAATGAGTGAAACAGGTTCTGGCAATTACATTAAACCCAGCTCTGATTGAGGTATAAACAAATACCCAGAGCATCTCATTCTCTGACTCTCTACCTCACCCCACCTTCTCACACTGAAACACACCAGCACGCAATTATTTTTAAATCACTTTTGATTTCCGTCAATCGAAGAAACAGTTACCGGCTCCTTTCTACTTTGGTTAGCTGAATTTTCAGGCAACTTCAAGGGAAGTGGTGCCTAAAGTATTGGATCAGAATGGAAGTAGAAGAAAGTAAGTAGTAGTAGAAGAATGTTAATATTAAAATCTCCAGTACGGACTAAAAGACATAGCTAGTGATACTGCTAAAAATGTATGTATTTTTTGTTGGTATCATTTAAAAGAGAATAGATTAGAGTATAGATTGTTTTTTAATCTGCTTATTGAACCTGTTGTATCTTAGTATATCCAAACATTGTAAAGGTGTATCTTCCAGTTAAATTAGGCAAAAATCATAGATAATATTTTGTACAGTGCAAAGAGGAATAACTCTAAAATGGACTACTCCAATTGTGTAGAGTAACAGGACTGTTCTGTAATTGTAGAACAAGAAGTCCATTTACATAAGTGTAAAATAAGAAGTTGTTTTACAATATAGAAATGCTTTTATTTATATTGACTATATAGGTCAAGCACTTTTGCACATAAAATAAACATTCAATTACTAATAATAGCCTGTGCAAAATATGACAGAATTAAAAATTATATATGTTAAAAATTTGTAGTATCTTATTTGGTAATTTTAGTACAATTTGTTTCTAATTACAATTAAATATAATTTCTTAATTGTCTTTGAAATTTAATCCTTTTTGTTATTTCAGAAAGCAGAAGTATTTTAAAGTAAAGCTACAACTGATGATCCAAATAAACTCTGACCAAATTAAATATGTGCCTTATTATGTGTTCTTTTTATTTTTGGCAAAATAAAAAATATTAGGGTGTCACGGTGGCTTAGTGGTTAGCACGTTCGCCTCTCAGCGCTAGGGATTCCCGGTTCGAATCCCCATCTGGGTGGAGTTTCCATGTTCTCCCCGTATCCACTTAATTCACTTCTGACAGTAATTCACTTCTGACAGGATGTTCTAATAAATCATTACATAAATTACAACTTTGTTTGATCATATCAGTCCTGTGTTATCAAACTTGCACTGGCTACCAGTTAAGTTTTGTATCGAGTACAAAATTTTATTGATAACATATAAAATTCTACATAATCAGGCTCCATAGTATCTGAGTGAGTTGATTCATTCGTACAAGCCAACACGTGAGCTCCGATCTCAAGGTGCTGGTTTACTCTTAGCTCCTAGAATAAATAAAATTACTGAAGAGCGTTCTCCCACAAGGCTCCTCAACTTTGGAATAGCCTTCCAGTTACTGTTCGTGATTCTGAATCACTATTAATCTTATATAATAAATTAAAAACACATTTATTTAATCTTGCGTTTAATTAATCCCCTGTAGATAAAGATGTAGGTCTCAGATTTGGCTGTGTTGGAGGGTAATCTGTGATCAGTGTATGCTGGTGTTTCACCTCTTCACCCACCTCATCATTAATGGGGGGTGTGGCACTGAAATGATGCTGTTCCGGGGCGCCATCTCAACTATGTGGAGTCTGCAGTATCTGCCTCTTTTAGTTATGCTGCTCTAGTCAGTGATGCCGGAGTCACATGCTGCACTGTGTCAATAAATTACCTATTAATTAAATGCCATGCTTTATTATTAGCTCTAACTACCTTCCTTGTCTGTTTCTTTTGAGGTGTCCCCCGGCTTCCTGGAGATCTTCATCCATGGCTCTGCTGACAAATACTGTATGGAACCTGACAAGGCGGTCCTGCAGGACGCCCCCTAATGGACTCACATATAGTTTTTCAGTTGTTAGTTTTTCCATTTGTTTAATATCTGTACATAGCTGTCCTACACTGTTTTTGCTGCCTGGCCGCTCAAGGAGGATGAGTCCCCCACTGAGTCTTGGTCCTCCCAAGGTTTCTTCCTTAAATAACAACATAAAAGGGAGTTTTTTTCTTGCCACTGTCGCTTCGGCTTGCTCTTTGGGGGTCTAAAGGCTTTTCATTCTGTGAAGCTGCTTTGTGACAATGTACTGTTGTAAAAAGCGCTATATAAATAAATTACTTGAACTTGTATCCGCGTGGGTTTCCTCCGGGTTCTCCGGTTTCCTCCCACAGTCCAAAAACATGGATCAAGTCAATTGAATTCTCCAAATTGCCCCATATAGAGTGTGTGTGAGTGAGTGAGTGAGTGTGTGCCCAGCGATGGATTGGCACCCTGTCCTGGGTGTATCTGCCCAGCACCCGAAACGTTCTCCCCTGGATGGGCATGGGGATCCCCACCGTGAGGATAAAAAATATTAATATTTATAAATATTACACATGTATATATTTTAGCATTTGAAGCTGCTTAGTGGTCTTTTTGCATTGTTTGATGTGTATTTCAAGATGACTGTAAAAAATGGTGCACACATAGCATATGAAATAAAGATGCTGGCAGAATTAACAGTATCTTTCAGTCCGTTTTATATTATGCAGGCATCTGTGACACTGTTAATCTCCAATATGTCCAGTGTGTCAAACAGACGCCAGAAGGTGTAAAGTAGTTTTTTCAGTAAATTATATTAATACAAATATTAATAATTAATACAAAAAATGATGCCCATGTGTATTTTGTAGACAATCTCTCAGAATAAGAATAGTTTAGTAATCCCATCATGCTACTGCTAAAGGGTGACATTTACCAGCTTCTAAACTACACTAATAATTTTAGCACACTGCTGAGGACTGGAATTGATATTATATTACACTTAATTTAAAATTACTTAATTTAAAAGCACAACATGCAACAGGTACACAGTCAATCGATAATAAAACTACATAAATAATAAAACATATTTTAATATAAATTTTATGGATTTGTTGTCGTGGCCCTACAGAGTAGTAACCCTCAGATTGACCTTGTTTATAAACAAACACACTAAACTATATCTACTACATTTAAAGCCTCTAAAGTGCATCACCACTATCAGCCCAACAGATCTGTGATTCAGAAGGGTGAAATGCATCAAAGGGTTAGAGGCATGATGGGAATAATGCAGACTGATGCAGCAGCCTGGTGGATCAATAGGAGACAAACGCCCCTCTTAATAAGCTAGTGATGAAGGCCACACACGTTGAGAAGTCCCTGGTGCAGAGCAGGTCTGAAGCGAAGCAGAAGGATATTGACCTGTCTGATTCATTCCACAGGCTGTAGAAATACAGTTCCCTGGATAAGGTTTTGAGCAGAGCTCAAAGAAAAATCTGAGTTGCCACCACTGAGAATAAGGATGCTGACCTCAACACATCGTATTTGTCACTGTGCTAAGAAAGAGATACTATCAACAGGAACAAAAACGACAAATCTTCAGCAAATTCGGATGCAGTGCAATTACAGTCTGCTTGCTGAGGACGATGTAATAGATGTACTTTAAAGTTTAAAGTCTTACCATATGTAACATTCCTATACTGATCTTAATATAAAAGTATAATTTAATGGATAGCTTCAAGAATGGAAGCACAAGGGTACTGTTTAGTGTTGTCACCCCACAGAACTAATGTCCTGAGTTGAATTACCAGGCAGGGCAGACAAGTTTTTTTCCATTCTGTTTTTTTTTCAAAAAAATTCTGGTAGGTGTATACGGTCATAGAAATTTGCCCCAGATGTGACTGAAACTTTTGTCCCAACCGGACCTGTTTTTTTTACAGCATATTGTCAGAACAAAACATTAGAAAATGATAACTGCCACTACGTTTGAAACCTCAGCCTTAATCAAGCAACAGAAAAGCATTTTGCATCTAGAAAACATTTTACATCTTAACATCATACATCAAAAGCTGATAGTAATATAGTGAAAGTACTGCATCTTGGTTTGCATAGATACTACACACTTGTTTACTTTGTTTGCTTTACTAAATAGCCAAAGTAATAAACTTGGTGTGAGGTGCCAGACACAAAAAGGAGTGGAGAAAGGATTTATCGAACCCAGGATCAAGCTATACCAATTAAAATAAACACGTTCTGTCACAATCCATGTTCTCTTTAAAAACCAGACTAGATTACGTTGTGTAAGACCAGTATATTAAAAACAACACCTCAGTTCTGTGATTTATTCATAGTAGAGTGCACATTAATCTCTAGTGCCTTATTATTGCTTATATTATTGCTTTAGTAATTATCATTCATTGTCCTCGGTTCTGCCTCACCCCACCACCCTGAGTGGCCACTGTTAATCCACACCACTGCTACACAAAATAAGTTTAATTAAGTCAGAATTTACCTCAATTTTTTTAATTTGCATGCATTTCTCCTTCAACCCTCCAATACCGGTTTCTGTTTCATACGTTAGTTCCCCCAGTTCCTTTCATATTTAGGTCAGATTACAAATTTGGGTTCACACTACTATAGATTAAATATACAGATCATTATCTGGACAAGATTGCATTGTGAAGCAGGTTACTGTTTTCAACTGTATTAAATTGCTGGTCAGTAAAAGAATGAGATCAATTTTATGTGTAATTTGCATGTTTCCCCTCTGTAAGATTAGGTGTAAATACAAAATTAACTGTTCACGAAAAAGTCTGTCTGTCTTTGATGATCTGTCCAGGTTGTTTTATGGCCTTCTTACTTTAAGCACTGTCATGCGCCATGACCTAATCAGGATTTGCAGAATTACGTGTATAAATAGATTCTGACTGATTAATTATAGACTCTTATTATTTTATTATTATCAGACAATTACTATGTACACCATCAATGCTATGATTCCGCATCCGAGTATCTGTGGGGTAATAAACAGCAATCAGGTCATTATTCATTTGGGTTTACTTACTGGGAGAGATAGATATAATTGATATAACATGTTTTGTACTTTAGCTGGTGGCAGATGTAAACTTGACACTATGAACATGAAGTGAATGTGATGAAGTAAAAAAGCTTATTCCACACCACAAGCAAAACAAAGTACCATTCTGCACACACCTTCCTAAGTTGAAAAAAAAGTTTTAGAGCTTTAAATTTTGTTCTAAATGTATATTGAAAGAATTTCAGGTAGCATCCTGTCCTTGAAATTCCTGTCCTTTAAAGAAGAAAAACTGCTACACTGGTGCCAGATGCCCTTAATGTCACCAGCAGCTAACAATCTGGTGCAGAGATCAGTATGACTCCAGCACAAAGTCATTACTCAAGGATATGAGGGACATGAATACCTATAGAAAATAAGTATTTTGTATGCTTAAAAATCTAAATTTCGATATTGTACAATATTTTAAACTTCATCTAGCAATATTACCACATGTCAATATTACCACTGTATGTCAAGGACCATACTTTAGTTTTAAAAGAATAAATAATTAAAAAAAATATATTTCATGAACTGTATAAAATCTCTTTTTAAAGGGCTCTGAATGGCATGGCACATGGTTAGGTTTTATTTACCAATGTATTGGGGTTGGCTCACCTGTAGTGTCATTAGCCTTCACTACCCGTGTGTCTTTTGTTAATTCATGATTTTATATTTTCATATTGTATCATTATAAAACACGGTTCGGTACAAATTCACCATAGTATGGGAGTGCCCTACTTCATATGGGAGAATAGACAGTGAATATATACCGGTTCAATATTTCTGTGTCGCAAAGTTTTTGCTAAATTGCAGGATTTTGAGCTATATGTGTTGTTAAAATTCCCATTTTAAAAGTGTAAAAAGTGTTTAATAGCATATGAAGTTTTTATATGAGTATGGAAAAGATTAATTAGGTTTATGAAGCCTTAAAAAGTTCTAAATAGGTGTGCTCTGAAACTTTACCACAGCGATAAATAAGGGATTACTGTACATGCCAGTTGTTTCAAAAATGATTTTGGACCTGTCTGATTCAAATGATGTGCAATGATGTGCATATATATATATAGTTGAAACCAGAAGTTTACATACACTACATAAAAAAAATCACATGTGCATTTTTTTCTCAGTGTCCTTAAAAAATTATCTCATATTATTTTGGCACTTAGCAAATAGAAATATTTTGGGTATTCGTAATTGACCAAAAAAAGGAAGAGTTTTTTCTAATTTCATGTGAGACAGTGAGATATATATATATATATATATATATATATATATATATATATATATATATATATATATATAATAACAGGTGCCTAGGGCACCTGTCACCTGTTTTGTGTTTCGTCCCGTTCGTTTGAGTTAATTAACGTTCAGTGCTCATTAGTTTAGTTAATTAACTCCTTTTTGTAATTGGTTTGTCTTGTGCACGTGGTCGGGTGTCTTTTTGTATTTATGTCCATTGTTTCTTGTCTTCGGTGCTGGTCGTTTGTGTTATATGTCACTTAGTCTTTTGTACCTCATGTTTTGTGGTGCACGGCACCTTTAATAAACCTGTTCTCTGCTACCTGAGTGCCTGGCTCCCTTCAGCGCGTGTTTACGCGGCGGCTTGCAGGGAGGGCGTCCACCCGAGGGCGCCTTCCAAGCCCCGTCAAGGAGGGCGGAGGACCCCCCCCCCCGGGACTGTTATTTTTTTTTCTTCTCTTGGTCGCGTCCCCCCGTTGCGCGACCGCAGGGGTGGGGGTAATGTTGTTTTGTGTGTTTCGTCCCGTTCGTTTGAGTTAATTAACGTTCAGTGCTCATTAGTTTAGTTAATTAACTCCTTTTTGTAATTGGTTTGTCTTGTGCACGTGGCCGGGTGTCTTTTTGTATTTATGTCCATTGTTTCTTGTCTTCGGTGCTGGTCGTTTGTGTTATGTCACTTAGTCTTTTGTACCTCATGTTTTGTGGTGCTTTAATAAACCTGTTCTCTGCTACCTGCGTGCCTGGCTCCCTTCAGCGCGTGTTTACGCGGCGGCTTGCGCTCCCTATGCGCAACCGCTTCAGCCCAAGGTAGACTACCGTGACAATATATATATATATATATATATATATATATATATATATATATATATATATATATATATATATATTTATATATATATACATATATATATATTTGATTATTCACACAAATATGGAGGAGATATGTGTTAAGATGCTTTAATATGCACTTGTAATTTACAGATTGGCTGAGTGTACTTTGAAATTATGAATTCGAAGCCAAATAATTTACACATACAAGTAATGATCAGCTCAGATGCTGAAAATGTAATAAAAGCTGCTAATCTTCTACTTCAAAATAATGTCAATTTAATATGTTATTGTTTGATTTATTTTGATTTTTTTTTTTGGGACTTATTCGGCAAAACAACCAATACAATATTTTTGCCATTTTTAGCTGAATAAATGGCCAAAAAAATCCAACAAATTCCAAGATCTTGAGGAATAACTCACAAAAGCGTGGCAGTTGTTGTAGACTAGAATGTAAAAACAGGGTAATTAAGCTGTAACATGAATTTCCCTCAATACATCCCTCATTTGGAGAACATGGTTATTTTATATTCCTCTAAAAGTGTCACAGACACTCTCTTTAATTCAACATTTAATGTTTGATTAAGCTATTTATTTATAAAATAATGCAGAATAAGATTTGTTTACAAGTAAAACCTATTAATGACATTGGCTCATAAACGGGGAGGTGTCCGCTTAAACTATGCAAAGATAGAAAGAGAAAACAAGTTTACAAATGACGTGGTACGCTCTTTCTGTGCTGCAGCTGCCAGAGCTCCACCCTGTCATCCATAAACAAAGTGGACTAATGAGACAGTGCTTGCATCAGTGGTTTAGCAGGAATTTCACAGCACACTGAGCACTAAACTATAAAACAGCATTCATCCTCCTCTGTCTTCCATTTTCATGTAATACAGCACTACAGCAGATTGTGTGTGTATATGTGTGTGTGTGTGTGTGTGTTCCTTCTCAATTTTGGTCTGAACAGTCATCAGTTCTAAGACATATCCGCTGCCCTCATGCCAAACCTGATGGGGTGAACAGGTGTGTCAGGGTGCATTTTGGTGCACGCATGTTTTCCGATTTGCAGCATGACATCAAAGAGGCTCTAAATTTACAACTCAGACATCTCATCATCCTGGACATAAGGCCACCTGTTCAAAACACTATTTAGATTCCTAAAGGCTACAGAATTTGAATAAATAAGCTTTTTAATCCTCTGATGCTTTGAGTACAATCTAACAGAGGTTTAGACACTCTTTGCTTAAGAGACATTTTTATTACAAATTACTAATATTTTCTTATTAGTATATACTAGGGCTGCAACAACGAATCGATAAAATCGATAAAAATCGATTATCCAAAGTATCGATAATGAATTTCCATTATCGATTCGTTGGGTTGCACTATTTCCGCATTACTCGCAATGTCGCAACCGCTTACGTCACCTGTAGCGCTTCAATAACGCTGGAAAATAATAGCGGGTTGAACAGAACAAGGCAAAGTCCGCAAAACAAGTTGATAACTCGCAAAAATGAAACAGCCAATGCAGAAAAAAAACCCGTTTACATCCAAACTGCGGGAGCTTCACCTTCACACAAATAAAGAACGTGGAACATGCAGCTCTGCGAAAATGAACTGAGCTGCACGCAGCACCACCGTCATCTGAAACTCAACACTGATGAGGATGAAGCTGAACAGCAGATAAATCACTACAACATCCCGAGGTTCTTTAGTTTAAAGTGAATTAACGTAACGCAACGTAACACTATTAGACCGGCAGAGCAGCTTCATGCTGTATTTGGTTGTTAACTGGATAATAACAGCGATAGAGAACGTGTTTTAACGTATTCGTCCGTATTTCCCGGGACATGTCCGTATGTTACGTCCTGTCCCGGGCGTCCCGGTTTATTTTTTAAAGTGAGGAAAGGTCCTGGTTGTTAGCGAATCAATAGCAGCACACCACAGGGGAGCGGGGGAATTGACGCGCACACGCGCACGGCGTAAAAGTACGCAGCTTTAAATGTCCCGGCACAGCGACACTGCGCGCGGCGCCCCCCCCCCCCCTTTCAGACCGCATCCAGACAAACGGGAAGCCTTGTACACAGTGTGCAAAGCAGCCACATATGTCCCGGTGTCCAATTGAAATTTCACACAAGAGGTATTTTTTTGTTAACTGGCTAATTTGTTTTTGTTTTTTTTCAATAGCTGATTGTTAATTAATTTTTTTCCAATAGGCTACAAAACATACAAAATTTGGTTCATTACTGAGGGCAACTGAGTATCGTGTTATTTGGAGTTTATTTTTGTTGTTAATTGAGGGATGTTTATACGATACATTATTTCTTTCATTGTGCTTTTCATTCATTACAGGAAATGTTAAACATTTCGAATAAAATTACTATATATAATACTATACTATAGAATAATTTTACTGAAAAACATTAATCTTTGGATAAAGATTTCTGCTAAATGATTAAATGTAAATGTAAAGACATGGAATTTTTTTTTTTTTTTTTTTTTTTTTAATCGACCGATTAATCGATTATCAAAATAATCATTAGTTGCAGCCCTAGTATATACAATATATAACCTAAAGTATTTGCACACCTACAGATTACATATATAGAAGCTTTAATGACATGCCACTCTAAGTATGTTTTCCCTTTTGCAGCCATAATAGCTTCCGATCTTATGGAAATTCTTTTAACAAGATTTTGGAGTCTGGCTGTAGAATTATTTTTTTCTTTCAGATGCTGATGTTAGATAAAGAGACCTGGTCCACAATCTCTGTTCTAGTTGATTTAAAAAGGTGCTGAATGCCAGGTAAGAATTCCAATATTATTACATTTCCTCATTATGCTAAGCACATACAAGTGAGAGAACACCACAAGTCAGTGAGTTAAGGAGAAACAAGCTAAACTACAGTATTATTGTAAAATAGCTAAATGCTTTTTTTTTTACCATTAGCCCTGTTTTGCGTTCACTAGTGTGTTATTCCAAACTGAGCTACGTCTTGAGTTGTTTCCTAAAAATGCTGAAAGTCTCCGCATTACAGAGATTACATTCCACCATTTAGCAGTTGTGAAGAATCTGGACTGAGAGTTAGCGAATTGACACCACGGTGAGGTTGAAGTACCAGGCAGCAGTCATTAGAACGATCCTCATTGTATCTTTGGAAAACAGAATGTAAGTAGAAGGAAGTAGATCCAGAAACTTGCTTTTGGCCAGTTTGTAGTCAAAAGTTTTTTCAGAAGTTTGATTTTTTTTCAGTTCACACATTTGCCCATATCTGGTTGAAAATATAACATCAACCTACAAGGGTGTGCAATTTAATCACACTGTTTATAGAAGCATGTGGTACTGTGAGGATTTGAAAAACATTTTCTATACATAATATTTACGAGTCTGGTGTTGCAAAACTGTCACACCGGTGCCCTCTATCAGTCATGGTGGTACTGCCGGCTCTTCAGGACGATTCATCAGCGCCCCCTTTTGGACCCTGTTTCTCATTTGTGCTGATCTGTTGCAGCTGTCTGTGTCTGTGTATATTTAGTTCGTTTGTCCTGGTAAATCCGTTTAATCAGGTTGAGCTATTCTCCCAACATCTGGCTTTCCTATGTTTATCCAGCCTTTCCCAATGTTCCATGTTGGAACATTTGCTTTGCGTTATGGTTGTGTCCTGTCACATGTTATGGCTGTGTTTCCCCTGGTGTCTTCTGCATTAAAAACTACTTTCAAACTTTCAACAGTCTGGATTCTGTTGCGGCATCGGCTAATCGTAACAGATTCATAACAGAAAGACCTGCAAAAGCACCGAGGGCACTGGGTTATTATTTTTTTCTCCCACGTTTATGTTTGGTGATTATGGAACTAGTGGTGTTTATTCCCCATCGTTCCTCCCTGCGATCTATTTTTTGGAGCAGAGTATGTTTTTTTGTTGTTGTTGTTTTTTGGGGGGGCGATGCCCCTTGCTTCGCTTGGGACATTGCTCAGCACTTCTTTGCTAATCGGCATCTCATTCAGTTTTCACCATTCCGCTTGTTGACGTCGCTTTTGTTCCTGCCCTGCCTCCTCGTCTGCTCCCCCACCTGGCTCCAAAGCTCCTTCTTCACGCGCCTCCTCGCCGCTCATCAGACTTCAAGCCCACCCAATGCTACGCAGAGTTACAACTTCCCCCTTGGGCTCCGATGGCTTCCCATATCCCGTTCCAGCTACAGGATTTAGTAAATTTAGTTTGTTTGTCCTGGTAAATCCGTTTAATCTGGTTCAGCTGTGTTTTCCCATCATGTGACTTTCCTATGCTTTAAATACCCAGCCTTTCCCAATGTTCCATGTTGAAACATTGCTTTGCGTTATGGTTGTGTCCTGTCGCGTGCTATGGCTGTGTTTCCCCTGGTGTCTTCTGCATTAAAAACTACTCTTCTACAGTCTGGATTCTGTCCTCTCTAGCCATGGCATCAGCAGATCATAAAAAAAATACTCTTTCCTTTCATTTTGTTCATTTTGTGCTCTTTTGTTTCATAGGATTATGCATGCTAAAGTCTAAACTTATTTTGTTACTTTTTTTATAAATAACATTTGTTTTTTTTTGTTTTTGTATTTTACCAGTTCAACATTAGATATTTTTAAAACTTACTTGGGTTCAAACCCCCTGCTGAGAAATCAACTATGACATTCTAATCTAAGTAGAGAACTTACAGACTTGGAGAAGACTACAACACTCTCCAAAACTAATATTGTAGCTTGTTGAATAAAACTCTGAGATCCCCTGTGGAAAGATCAGCCACCTCACAGCTGTGTATTAGTTATTCTGATAAATTCTGTTGTTGGGAGCATAAACGTTAGGATTCAGCAGGCAGATCACAAATCACATACACAGCTGGGAAAGCAAAACAAAATAACTTCAAAAGCTGGTTTTCTCCATTTCAACTACTTGTTTACTGCTTCTCTCACATTCAAAGTCGATATAAAAACCTGTCAGCTCGCCTCTCTTTCAGTCTCTGTTCACCTTATCTTTGCTGAATAAATGTAAGAAATGAGAGGTGTGATAGAGAAAGCATTTCGTTGCTCTGACATATCACTTCATTTATAGTCTGTCGAGAAACCCAACCGCTCTCTCTCATACATTCTAAATAAAAGAATTTATGTCTTGACTGTTGAGTTTGTACAGTGTAGAAATAGATCAGTCACAATTACAGAGCAGTCATGGAAAAGTAGGCTGCAACAGGATGTAGTGCAAATTTAAATTGAATACTAGACACTGTAACATGCACAGCATGACAGAGAATACAGATAATATCCAACTGAATATAAAAATAATAATTAAAAAAACTTTTTAAAATAATCACAATAAAACCAATATCAAAAATATAAGGGAACATGCACATCCTACAACACATATGTAAACAATACCTAATACTGTGGATGGCACATGAGACCTAAAACTAAAACCATACCTCAGGTTGTATGCCACTCCTACATGTAACAGGTGCCTAGGGCACCTGTTCTTCTGTTTGTTCTTTGAGTTAATTAACTTTCGTTCATGGTCATTTAAGTTAATTAGCTCTTTCCTTTTATTGGTTTGCTTTGTGCACGTGGTCTGGTGTCTTTTTGTATTTAATTCCTGTGTTCCCCTTTCTCAGTGCACGTCGTAGTTTTATGTTCGCTCGTTATTTGTACCTCATGGTTTTTGGTGTCCTAACACCTTTAATAAAAATCTGTGATTCTGCTACCTGCGTGCCTGGTTCCCTTCTGCGCGTTAAGGCGCTGCGGCTCTGCGCCTCATCTGCGCAGCCGCTTTTAGGTCGAAGTAGGCGAGTGTGACAAAACGACGTGCCAATCAATTTGGGGAGTCCAGAGCCCAGGTAAGGCTTTTTAAATTTTTTCTTTGCGGGGGCCGTAAACCCTCGTACTAGCGGCGCCCTCCGTCGTGTCCGCGAGTGCGCCAGTATGCGAACCCCGCCATCCCGGAGCCGTAAGGACGGCTCTAAGTCAGTGGTGTCGGAGTGGTGCGAATCCGATGATGAGTGGATGTGGAGGTATGGGTATGAGGAGGGTCTCGATCTGATCGAGATCTCCGATAACGAGGCAGGCGAGTCGTACCTGTATGGGCATATTCTGCCCGTACAAACCCTCCTTAACTCGCGGAGCCAAAACGCAGCGTACGCTCTGCGCAGCTGTTGAGCTCGGTACGCGCGCTGCGGGTCAGTCACGTGACGCGGCCGCGCCAGATCGCGCCGTGTCTGGGTCGCGCTGCGAGGGGGCGGTACCGGAGCCACCGCTAGAGTCTGTAAATGTGGATGCATGTGGCGTGAATGTGGTCCATCCCCTTGTCTCGTCTGTCCAGTCTGTCTTCCCCATGTCGTATATGTCTGTGGCTCTGTCCTTGGGTGTAGCGGTGGGGGTGTACCTCTACTGTGTGCAGGATGGCGATCCCGAGGTGGAGAACGTACGGCGTACTGGAGGTGCTGCCCGAGCACCAGGGGCCGCCCGCCGCCGAGCCCGAGGACCAGGGGCCGCCCGCCGCCGAGCCCCAGCACCAGGGGCCACCCGCTGCCAAGCCCGAACACCAGGGGCCGCCCGCCGCCAAGCCCGAGCACCAGGGGCCGCCCGCCGCTGATCCCGAGCACCAGGAGCCCCCCGCCGCCGAGCCTGAGCACCAGGGGCGTCCACCTCGCCCCGCAGCCAGAGGGCATCCACCGAACCACGCAGCCAGAGGGCGCCCACCTCGCCCCGCAGCCAGAGGGCGTCCACCTCGCCCCGCAGCCAGAGGGCGTCCACCTCGCCCCTCAGCCAGACGCCGTCCACCGGACCACGCATCCAGAGGGCGTCCACCGGACCACGCAGCCAGAGGGCGTGGCCCACTCCTCGTCCGCCGAGGGCGTCCACCAGAGCACGCAGCCAGAGGGCGTCCACCGGAACTCGCAGCCAGAGGGCGTGGCCCACTCCTCGTCCGCCGAGGGCGTCCACCGGACCACACAGCTAGAGGGCGCCCGGCCCGATCACCAGGCGCCCGCCGCCAAGCCCGAGCACCAGGGGCCGCCCGCCGCCGAGCCCGAGGGCGTCCACCGGACCTCGCAGCCAGAGGGCGTGGCCCACTCCTCGTCCTCCGAGGGCGTCCACCGGACCACGCAGCCAGAGGGCGCCCACCGGACCACGCAGCCAGAGGGCGGGGCTCACTCCTCGTCCGCCGAGGGCATTCACCGGACCACGCAGCCAGAGGGCGTCTCCAACGCCTCATCCACAGAGGGCGCCGACCGGACCATGCAGCCAGAGGGTGCCCACCTGAACACACAGCCAGAGAGCGCTCTCCACGCGAGTGTGACACTACAACTGTGCAGTTGCGTAGCAGCACTATCCTATACCCTAAACAGAATGTGCATGCTACAAATATAAACTACCTTGCTGATGATGCAGAGACACAAGGGGGAGCCCCTGTCCCTATCCACTTCAAAAGCAAGCACTACCTAAGGAAAATTATTTATTTAACGTCCCTAAAAAAATAAGTGAGTGTGTGCCAAGCGATGGACTGGCACCCTGCCCTGGGTTTATTTGCCCTGCCCAGTGTAACACCCAGTGACTCTAGAAGAGGATTAAGCAGAAGATAATAAGATTAATTAAATATATCTATCTATCCATTCATTAGCTTTCACTTTATCCTGTATTAGGGTCGCAGGGGGGTTCCCCATGCCCATCCAGGGGAGAACGTTTCGGGCACTGGACAGATACAACTAGGACAGGGTGCCAATCTATTGCTGGGCACGTGCTCATGCATACAAACGCTATATGGGGCAATTTGGAGAATTTAATTTACCTTGATCCATGTTTTTGAACTGTGGGAGGAAAGCAGAGGAAACCCACACGGACACGGGGAGAACACGGAAACTCCACCCAGATTGGGATTTGAACCTGGATTCCTAGCGCTGAGAGGCAAACTTGCTAACCACTAATCCACCATGCCGCCCGAGATAAAATATATATAAAATCTATTACATGTAAAGTATATTACTTAATAAAATATAATACTTCGGATAGCTTCACCAAGCTACGTGGATATTTGCAGACACTAACACATTTTATCAGGCAAAAAAAATGTTTTAAAACAAAATTATGTGCATTCCAAATGCAACTGTTTACACGTGAGTGTGGGAATCAATAATGTAAATACGGGAATCAAAGATGTGTAACGTGAGCAGATTTACTTATAACAACATAGGAAAACATAAAACTAATTACATTTTTTTTGTCTTTCTGGCCAAATCGGATTAAAAAGTATGAAGACCACTATTCGTACCTAAGCACCTATAACATGAACAAATGTGAGTAGTACTGTTTCTGTAGGCTTTACTCTCATTTGCTTATAAGAAACATGTGCTCATAATTGAGAACCGCCATCCCCAGTGTGCCCTGGGATAGGCTCCAGAATCCTGCAAACTTTTTCAGGGATAAGAAGCTTTGAAAGTAATTGAATAAATGAAGGTTCTGTCCTCATTTCCTCCATGACTGATTCAGTCTCACCTCACTTTAGAACTATGCAGATCTGCACGACATGTTGCTCACACTGGCAGAAATTGTTTTAGAAATCTACAATTCACCTACATATCCAAAGACTATTTTACCCATTTAAATTATTTACAATTGGTTCTGGCGTCCTCAAATAGGTCAGATTAGTGTATGTCTACGTTTACAGAGTGTTTGATGATGCCCAGTCCCTCCATCTGTATTCTGTGGAGTAAACAGTCTGGGAACCTGTCCACCAGGAGTGAACACCATCCTTTGAAACACACATACATATATCTTTAAAAACTGCCTGGGGCCAAATGTGCATTGATGAATAATGATGTATGAGCAAACCAGACAGAGCAAAATATACACACCGTTCATCATAGAGACATCCACATTACAGCTTTTTTTCCTCAAAAGAATGAACTAAGGCCTGCAACCACACACACTCAATCTCACATATATAATAAAAAGATTATGTGGTCCTCTGCACCCTATTAATGTTCTGCTTTCTAGGTGATGCAACCCAGTCTAAAATTCCCAGACCACTGATTCTGGTGCAGTGGACCAGAATAATCCATAGCAGTGAGGCCTCCTGACTGAATTACAGCATCTTTACAACACCATGAGTTTAAAATATAAGCCGGCACAAATTCAGCAGTGCTGGTGCAAAAGCTGTTCAGACTAAAGCTTCTTTAAAACTGACAGGCCTGATCTACCCAGCCTTCAAATACAGCCTCACTTCTATGTAATGGCATGTTCTCTTTGACCTGAATTAATCTTACTTAACAACAACAGGGCAACCTAATCCTGAATATCCAGGACTGAATCCGTGTGGAAAAAATTATAACCATTACTTTTTGAGGGATTTTTAAAATGCTATGGAATGGACCAAAAACATTTTGGCTTTAAGCAATACAATCAGAAAGTTTTGTTTTACAGTGTTTTGTTAAATTTGCCACTTTTTTTCCACCATTCCATACACACAACAAGAGGCTGAATATATTTGTCTTGTTTTTTTTTAAAGAAATACTAATTTGCCAAAGAAATGCTAATTTGCTATTAGCACTCATTTGATTTTTCTTCTATTTTTCAAATTATTTATAGAACACTCAACATTTAACCCTCCCAGCAGATATATTGGCAAAACAGTATAACTTCAATAAATTAGTGAGGCAACTGAGCTACTCACTACACCACAGTGCCACATCAAGTGGGACTGCACAAAATGATTAGTGCTGTTGCTTGGTTTCAAATTCTTTAAAGGCAATGATTTAAATCATTGTTTTACATTGTGTGAGACTGATGTTTAAATCTCAAGTTGTGTTTAAACCCTGGATGCAGACATTACTGTTCAGGGTAACTGTATCAGGGATTGTACACCACTGCTAAAATAAAAACCTCCTCCAGCAATACAATTTCCTACTGTGTCACCAGTCAATTATTTTTAAATGACACTAATATACAGAAGGTAAACATTTCCAGTACTGATTTGCATTGATTTCCTGCAGCATTCTCTGCAGTAAAAGGTGGGGCATGTAGCTTAAATTTGTTTCTTGATGGGATGCTTGGGCCTATTCCATCTTTCAAAGGGCAAAAACTGTAAAAATATTCAGACACACAAACAATTCTTTTGCATATCCTCACACTTGGGGCAATTCCATTCCACTCAATGACTCTTTAGCATGATTTGTTTGTGTCCAAAGTACCTATATAGAAAAGTACCATATAGAAAATACCAATGCAAGTGAGGGGATAACATGCAAAATACACACAGGTAGGAACTTACCTGTCATAGAGAGGACCCTAACATAAGATTTTCTCACTATGATGTAAAAAATAAATAAATAAATAAAATATTTGCTGTACCATACTGCCATGTTAGATATGTAACAGTTTTTATACCATGTATATTGTCTATTTCATTTTTTCTGCTGAATACTGTTTTGCAAACTTAAGTTTTTTCCCATTTGATTGGCCATAAGTATATGTAAAAAAAAAAAAAACATTGTAGTCACAATCAGAAATCCCCACCAGAAGTGGTGCCATCTCAGTGAAAGCAAAAACCACTTTGACCTCAGCACTGTAAAAGTAAGAAAGACAAATCTAGTAAGAAGACAAGATAATGGCTGTAATGCCACAGTATACTAGCTTTAGAGCTTTCTTCTTTGATGTGTTTTAATGAGGAAATCCTGACAGCCCAGAGCATCACCCCTTCTAATTTAGTCTCAGCTTATTCCCTAAATTAATGAGGTATTAAATACTTCACAGCCTTAACTTAAGTATGTGTGCACATACCCGCCATTGCATAAAATCAGTGTGGGATGTAAATATAGCACAGCCTGAACAAATCAATATTCTTTAAGAAAGTGTTATAGCTACAGGAAGAGACAGCAGTCTTGCTTTATTCCTCAAAGCTCACTGACTCTTTCCACTGGGCTCATGAAAGCAATTGCATTCGAGCATACTAATACCAATATAAGCTTGCTTGTATCCCAGTAATGCTGTCTCACTATGTCCACCAACTTCCTGACATAATCCTGCATTAAATCCTGTCTTAATTAGTCAGAATGACCAGTTAATAGACTTCTTGGGAAGTTTTGTCACAATGGAAGCCCACAAAAAAGACTGTCAACAAACCAGCTACTTCACTGGCAATATGCCAATAACTGGCGGCAAGTACATACTTCCTAATTGCGAACCATTGTCTGCCTCATATTAGTTGTGTTGTGCATCCAGTTGCAAAGCTATCTGGGAAATGATTGCTCATAGCCACATTATTTGTTCACCACAAGAGCATGTGGGAATATGAGGTGAGATAATCATTATTGTGTACTCAGTTTTCTGTGAAATATACAGACACAGTGGAACCAGGTAACACAGTTTATTTATCTATTTTGTCATTTTTTGGTCAAAACACATAATATAAGTCACTTAATAATATTAAAATATGTTTTTAATTATTCTGTAAAGGCCTAATAACCTGTCCAGGGTGTTTTTTCTACAACACCCTCTTTGGCAAGCCTAATCCAGATAGTTATTCTGGAAATAGAGAACATCATAAGAGTTGCCTCCATTTTAGACTTTCATATGGGATGTTATTACAACCCTCTGAGCTTAACTCATATTGTGATTAGAAAATGAATCTCCTCATATAAAGAAAATACATTCACTTGAGTTTGTGTAATTGTTTTATAGATGTCTTCCAAAAATGTAGAAGCCTGGTGGAGCATGAAGAATACTAGTGGTGCATGTGATGAGTACAGAGAATGAGCAAGAGGTAAAACCATAAGAGTAAAACTAAGAAAAGAGGCAAGGCCCTACAGAGTTTTTTTTCTGACTGACTAGTTCTGGAAGGGATATTTTGGACTTAGAGGAAATGAGGCAGTGAAGCCCAGGAAGCAGCAATAAGATCTTTTTGACAGGTAACGGTGTTGAGATCAATAGTCTGTGCACTCTGTCTAAAAGTTCTGAGTCTGTAAACTGCAGTCATGGTATGTATTTAAACAAGGCACACCTTACATAGCGAGTTTGATTCAGAGAAGTTGTCATATTGTTGACAAAGGCTTTAAAGTGGCTTTATCCAAATGAAGCTTGGACAGCACACAAGTATCCTTACTGAATCCTGCACCAAAGACATTGAAATTAAAATGTATTCATTTATAAAAACAGAATGATTTTGGTGGATTGTGAAATTTCATCAAAGCCATTTTTATTTACACTATTTGGCCAAAAGTATTAGGACATTGACACAGTTCACCAAACACAGTTTTAAGTTCTAAAGTTCTAAACATTTTAAGCTAGTCAGTTAGTATTGCCAAAATATTTCTGCTTGCTAAATGGCAGAATAGTGAGATGAATTTTAAAACCTTACAAAGTGGTAGCATTGCTATTGACGAATAGCAGTCAAACTTCTTAGGTATTTTTTCACAAACTTCACACAATAGCTTGCTGGAATTCCAGAATCGGTGTAACTAAGTCAGGTTTGTGATCACAAATTTTCTATTTCTTGTCTTTAAACCACTTTGTAAGTAATCTGGCAGTATAATTAGGTCCATTGTCTAACTGGAGGACCTATCTATGCCCAAGAAAATGTTCTTTCCTCATGATGCTATACATTTTGTAAAGTGCACCAGTCCCTCCAACAGCAAACATCCCAACAACATAATACTGTTTAAGTTGAGATGGTGTCCTCAGGCTGGACCTCTTTGTCCTCCAAATGTAACAATGTGCATAATGTCAAACAGTTTAAATTTAGTCCAATCAGACTACAGAACACGTCTACAACAACCAAGATATTTTTCACTATGTGCATTTAGAACCTGCAATTTGTCATTTTCATGTGTCTTTTGAAGTATCTTCACAAGGTCTTTTGCTTTTTTCTGTATGATGCTTTGACATTTCCATGGTTTTAGTGACACTGTTGGTCTGATATTCACCACCCAAAAATGAAATCATTATCCTTACTGTCTGCAACAACCTGTTTCCTGTCTGCAACAACCACCCAAAAAAGACAACTATAAAAGAACACCTTAATGTTATAAACATCTTGTTAAATTGAGCAAACAATATTAAGATTTCTTTATTATGAATTAATAAAGTGCTGAAGGATTCCCACATTCAGATTATTTGAACAATATTTTAAACAGTTTTATGTCAGCAACCAGGAAGTGACCTGTCAAAAACAATGCCTTGTGTAAGAAAACATTCTGTTTAATAGTGTTATCCTGTGCATCAGTTTTTAAAAAGACTGCCATGGTTTTGTTTATCTAAAGCTTATCAGTAATTCAGTGTTTAACTTTGGGCTTTAGACAGAGCTGACTTTTGCAGGCTGGATAAAGGCTAAACAAAAAGTGCTTAGTAAGAAATAGCAGACACAAGGTAATGAAAGAAGTCACACAGAGATATTCACACTTTCCACAAAGAAATATGGATGACACTGAAAGCAACTCAGGTAGAACAGAAAGGTGAAACTAAGAACTGAACTGCACCAGCATACCTCCTCCTAACACCTGGTGCAGTCATGCCATAACCTGTCAAGAGCAGCTGTCATCTCTGGGCGAAGTCACCCACACAGGGATAGGGTGAAGAATACCGGGGATAAAGAATGAGAAAAAGAGGGTGATACGAGACGACAGGAACAGAAAGAGTGTGTGGAAATGGACAGAATTCTTGTGAAAGGTGACATGAGATATAGAATTAAAATGGCGCAGACCCCATGTGTATGAACATTCAATTTAAAGATGCAAGTTAGTAAAGCTGAGGTAGAATGCACTTAGTTTTTATGACACGAAGGCTGTCAGAACAGGTAGCAATCATTTATTTAATTAAGTACAAGTCTGAGAGCAGCATTACACACCTCAAGCTCTTTAGCTTGCATGCAATTTTGTTAATGAAAGCTACATAATAATGGGCAGAATAATTCCCAGTCGGCAAGACAACATTTGCCTAATGATGCCCACAGAAAGTAGCTCACCCAAGCTTACAATTCCACATTTTCAGTGATGTGGAAGCACTCAGCTATAGTATTTGATCTTTTATGCGAAGGAAATCACCTAAGGAGCTGTTATGGCACAAAACATGGTTAATGTATCACTCTGTCTACTTTGCCTGCCCATTATATTGTATTTTTATTATGATCAGTATAGAGAAATTCTCAGATAAGTTTTAGAACACATCAATCAACAAGGAGCTCCACTCAACTGCAGTACCAGCCTGCAGCACCAGGAAGCACTATTTAGGCTACAGTCTCCATGAAGATGGCATTGAAAATTTGAATGTGATTTTGTTGTGGCATGTAAAATGGTTAATGCAGACATCTGTAAGCTGCACATGATATGGAAAAGAAACTAAATTTATAAATGGTGCAAAATACATGAAAAGCAATAATAGAATTTCCTCAATTAGCTGCAAGTGACTCAATACCAGTAAAGTGAGCATTTGCTTGTGACAAAGTGAATTCCTCTCCAACAAAAGTTTGACAGTAATAAAGTCCCATAACAACTTAAACTACTGGTTTACACAACAGTATGTTTAACAAATCGATTGTACAATTACAATTATATATATTTAAAACATGACACACCAACACATGTTAATTTTCACACATCTACAGTACCTGACCTTAATCAATTAAATTAATTTAAATTCCCACACTAAACATTTTGCCATGCATAATATACCACACATTTATTGACTATGCATGTTTGATATACAAGTCGGAATCTCAAAACCTCAAGCGGTAGATTTCTAGAAAATGCGTCTTGGAGACCAGATGACAGCAAAATTATGAAATGTAAATTTTTGGAATTAAAACTCAAGGGGGAAAAATTGTGTGGCTGCAACGATGGCTAAATAGGAGGGATATTATACACACACTAAGTCCCACCTGTCAAATAATGCCAAGCAGTCTGTTGGGGTGTAGGGTCTTTTTTATCTCCACAACTTGCAAGCTCACAAAGAGGAGGACCTCATGTCAGCAGTCCAATTTTCTTAGTGCACTTCTACCTTTTGTACCACTTACCACAGCAATAAGCTAAAGAGTCAGAGCACACAATAAGATACAGTACAGGGTGTCTCTCACCAAATTGTTAAGTAATATGAAAATAAACTAAACACTCTGCATTATGTTTTCAGTCCTTCCTGTACAGCAAAATATATTTAAACTTACTAGGGTCATATTGAGGTTTCACTTAACATTTTAACAATGCTCCAATATGCAGAACATGTCAGCAGATCCAGAGAGGTAGCAGCCAAACAGAGTAAAAATAAACCATGGGTGCGAGGGAGCAGCCTCTCCTCTAATGGGGAGGGGTGTAAGACCTGAAGCATCTGTCTTGCAGACCCACTTTCAATTTGCAAAAAGTGCAACTGTGTTTTAACTCTGGGGAGGATATAATACGCTATGGGGCATTTGGAACAGGAGATGGCTCATCTGCTCTATTAAAAAGGCTGTTTGAGCTTCAGGTGGTGAGAATGACTCAGGTGGATTTTAAAAACTACACAGCTGCCTTTCAAATCATTTACACACTGCCAGGCCATTCTCAACCCAGAGATGCAACAGTAATGTGCTGAGTGCCCCAAACACTGTAAGTTCAGACACAGAAGTGCTGCTGTGTGTTTCAGCATCACAACAGGAGTGAAAATAGACCATTAACCAAAAATGTCCCCCACCATCATCCTGTATGCAGCATCCTGTGAGCATGGATAAGGGAGCAGAGGATGATAGACGTAAACTGTGAAACAACTGATGAGCAACTCTCTCTGATTTTACATGCTTTACAAGGTGGAGCACAGTGTTGAACTCCAGCAGCACTGATCCTGTTGTCCCACTGAACAATACTGTTACATATAGAGTGGAAAGTATAGAAACAAATTCTTGTCAGAGTTTCCGACGATGATTACAACCTTTTGGTTTGCTTACACACTTTGGAAAATATGTAATCCTTCTGATATGCTGCAGGCTAGAAAAGTCTGTGGTGTGGAATTATCATTGTTCCAGCTAAGAATGTAGTGTGCCAGAATGTTCAGCTTAGGCAAGGTGCAAGAAAAATACAGTTAAGGCTTACAGCACCACTGAACTGACTATTCATCTAAAAACATAATTTATGTGAGCTATACAAGGCAACAGCTTATGAACACTGAGCATTTGTTAAATCACATCAACCCAGAAAAACAATACAACATGGAATTTGACCAGCACAATTAAGATTAAAAGGAAAAATAGTATGTAAAAGCAGTTTAAACGGGCACTGAATAACAGTTGATTTTATAACAGTCCCAAAGCCAAATCTATAAGATGGAAATTCATGCATAAGAGCTTTATTGCAAGAACAGTTTGGATTTGCCTTTTTAACTTAATATAAGGTTTTTTTTTTAAGGTTCAGCTTATTTATATGGAAAACTATTCATTCAGCAAATCCCACATGCACACATGAAGAACATACAGTGTGTGATTTAACACAGCTGGTACGGTGTATAGTCATCACCATGGTTTATTAAATCAGGGTTTTTCATTTCTCACTTATGTTTTTCCCCTTTTTACATTTAACAGGTATTTTATACAGGGTTTTATTTCAGTCCCATTACCACAGGTGTATAGAATCAAACACCTAGTCATGCACTTTGGGATATTGTTCTAGCATGTTTTTGCCCAATGCACAAAATAAGGTCTAAGTTCAGTGTGGAAGAGTTTGACAGAGACCTGAACTGAACTCTTTTGGAATAAACTAAAACTAAGATTGTAAGCCAGACCCTCTTGTCTGACATGTGTCTGATCTCACAACTACTTTTCTCGATAAATGGACAAAAATGCACATCTTGTGTGTCGCAAAGAAGGACTTTCCAAAAAGTGTAAACTATTACACTGGCAAAGATCAAAACAAATTAAATGGGAAGTCATAAAAGCTTCCCGATGATGTGGGTGTGTAGGTCTCAATAATGAGTGTAGCTACCTGAAAACATTCCTAGTGGGAGTGTGTACCAGCCATAATTATATGGTAATTATAAGTGTTCGATATAAAAAAAATAATAATAAAAAATCTGGAACCAGCTACTGCAAGCTAGTTAGCTGACCAATGACCCTAAAAAACCATATGGTCCAAAATGTAAAACGCACCTTGCACCCTCATTGCAGCTCACTGTTTCTCACTATTAACTGAGCAGAGTGGTTTGGGTGCTCACCTTTCAAGCCAGTCATTTATTTACACTCATATATATGAGAAGCGTAGCTCAAAGCAGATGCAGGTTTGATGAAATCGTAAAGGAATGGACTCACCAGGGTACAAGAATCAATGACATTAATCTCTCTAGTGCTGGGGGCAGGAAATGGCGGGCTACGAGGCCACAGAGGTGTGAAGGATGAGGACAGGAATGCTGTAAATCCTGTCTCTGGCAAAGAGTGGGTATGCCAGAAGTTTGAAAATCCACTGGGCCTCCAGGGAGCAACAATACAGCAGACATGACACACCCACTGTCTGTGAGTTCACCCATATGATTTCTGCACTCTCCTAACAATTGCAGCAGCATGCACATACTCTCACATTGACATACTCACACTCATAACCCGTCCATTTTGCTTTGCCATAAAACCAGGTCCAAAAGGTCAGTGATTGGGAGATTCATTGGGTTGTAAATTAAACTTTATGTGGCCATTCATAACTGTGGCATAAAGTTCAGTCCTGTAAGCAAAAAGTCTGTTCTAAAAAAACACGGAGCTCTGCCTTGAAAGCTTTGCCTTATATTTTTTATGGCAAGATGCTTGCTGCCAAATAAGCCAAGAGATTTCTATAGAAATCTTATTTAGTTTCACCTAAATAAAAAGTTGTATAATAATGACAAACAACATTACATGCTACCCAAAGCAGGACGACCTACTGCTGCTTATCAAGGCTTGCACAGAAGACTATTATTAAAGGATGTAAAAAAAGGACCAGGATGGAATTAACAACATGAAAAGTGTTTGGTGGTTGTGAATAGAGCTGTCACCATTGTGAAAATGAAACTGAATAACTAATTATTTTTCACATCAATTATAAAGTAGTAATACTTTGTGTTTGATCAGAGATTTTCAAAGTTTTTCTTTTTCAAAGCATGGCCCCCTCTTAACTAAAGAAAATGTGTCAGTATGCAAACTACTGAATGTATATAAAAAATAGGTCAATTTTGATCGTTTTTGTTATAAAAATAAAACAAACCAATAAACTGTTACAACAAATAAGGAACTTAATACAGTAGCCAACTTCCAAAAACACTTTCAACAAAGTGTGATTGCATGTTTAATAGCTAAACTAATTGTTTAAACTAATTAAACATGTTTCATATACAGTATAATTCATTACAATCTGCCCTTCTCCCTAACAATAAAGCTTTTGGTTTAGTCATATGAGTTAATTAATTTATTTTTGCTAATTAGGTGAATTTTAAAAAGACTACAAAACAATAATACATGTGTTTACAATGTCGAAGTCAAAATCACCAGTCACAGAGATCTAAGCACTGAAAGTGGTTTTCAATTTTTAAATAAAGGAAAGAAAACCCTCAGCAGCAAGCATTGCAACAGTAAAACATTAAGTCTTGTGAGGATTTCTGCAAAGCACCCAATGTTGTTTGATCTAAACCTTTTCTTTGAACAACAGCACAGTTGGCCACTGGCACTTCTCCACATTCACATTGACCACCACACTCTCCTGCCCAGTTCAACTTTCCGGACAAAATGTCTATAAGTATCCTTATAGAATCACTTATAAAGTTGAAGGCAGAAAAACACCCTAGACAGTCAACTGGGCCACCACAGGACAGACCCATAAACATATTTATAAACACATTTAAGCTTAGGCCAATTTACCTTTAAAAATATGTTGAAAAGCAAATGGAGCTCCCTAAGAAAACACGTAAACATCAACCATACAAAAATGTCTGCCCTGCTGGAGATTCAAGCCCAGAACTGTCTTGTTGTGATGTACATTTAGTCATTTAGCTGACGCTTTTATCCAAATCGACTTACAAGGTGAGGACAGGGTTAATCACAACATCCCTAGAGCAATGAGGGTTAAGGGCCTTGCTCAAGGACCCACATTGGAATTTTAGTGGACCTGAGATTTGAACCCCCAACCTTCAGATTGATAGCCCAATGACCTAACCACTGAACTACCTTGCCCTCCTGACGTAAGTGTTAACCCTCTGAATTTAATTAAATGTTATCTTATTATGTTAAGCTTAAAAAAACAAAACAAACAACAGTTACTATAAACGATGCATAATCATATTTATTTGAAAGACCAAATTAATAGACATGATTTATTTAATCAATTTATAGCAGCCAATTTACCTTTAATTCATGTTTTTGGACTGTGGGAGGAAACTGAAGAACATAAGAGAAACATAAGAGAAACCCATATGGACACAGGGAGAACAGAAAAACATCACCCATATTGGGATCCGAACCTGGATTCCCAGCACCTAGAGGCAGATGTGCTAAAGACTACTAAGATCATTTATATTTTTATACTGGGGCAGTTGTAGGCTTGTGGTTAAAGAAAAAGTTTGATTCTCGGTCCTACCAAGTACTATGGCTGAAGTGACAAGGCACCTAACCCCAATTGCTTCCTGGGCGCCATATACAGGGCTGCCTACCACTCCTTGCATGTGTGCTCACTTCACTCAGTATGTGTGTATGTTTCATTACACTGATGGGTTAAATATGGAAGACAAACTCTCTTGTGTACAAATACAGTTGGCAAAATAGATCACTTTTTAATTAAGCATTAAAGAAGTGAGTCTGAGTCCTCCTTGCAACACTGACCTTGGGAAATTTATGAATCAATAAAACCAGCATCTTGTGAAAGGCACTGACATGTTTGTATATAAACTTTATAAGCCAGTTTATGCAGTATTTTATACATTATTAAAAAGTCTGTGAATTAGTGCAAATCTGATTTAAAAAAGGCTAAAGAAAAACATTTGTGGTCTAGATCAAACATTAAAAAACAACTTTTTTTGTGAAATACAGGGATCTAACCTTAAAATAAAAAAAGCATGAAACAATTTCTTCAAAAATATAAAATGCATGACCATTCTCTATACAGGCCGTTTTATTATGCATTTGTTCTCTTCTTATTGTTTTTTTTATTTATTCTAAAAGCATCAAAGAAGTATTCTTACATTTAACAGAACACTTGTATAAACTTCTAAAGCTGAAACTTTGGGGCATTAACATTTTAGACTTTATTTCATTTCATTTTTAAACACAGTATTGTATTTTGCCCTTGTGCATTTTCCTGCTGTGTTCATAATCAAAAGACATCAAGGGTCCTTGCAAGTTCCAATTTTAAATTTCATGTATATCTGTGCATTAGTCAGGGCAAAAAGATGGTCAGCAAAATGAGATTTAAATACAAATCAACCAATCTGTAAATATTAAGTGCAGATTGAAGCAATTTAATACAGATCCTATGTGGTACAAGATTATCTTACCCAGTATGACATATTTAAGGGATAAATTAAAATAAAACATAACAAAAAAAAAACTTTGTGGCTGGACATTAACACGCACATCCCCCCCCCCCCAATTAATTAGAGGTAATTAATGCACCTGCCGACAGCACTACTGATGAAAATGTGCAATGTTTATAAGCTGGAACATCTCATTCAGTGGAGGAGATCTGGAGAAGCAGGAACCCGCAGCATCATCATACATTTTTCGAAAGGGGAAATAAAAATATGTTTGACTGATTAATGTAAATCTGTGACCATGGTATTCAGTCGGAAAAGGGTGGAAAACTCGGTATCCAGGTTGGAAATAAATTCCTGCCTCAAGTGAAGCAGGGATTAGTATCTCGGGATCTAGTTCACGAGTGAGGGAAAGATGGAGTTGGAGGTTGACAGACAGATCAGTGCAGCATATGCATAGATGTGGACTTTGCTCCGATCTGTTGTGGTGAAGCAGAAGCTGAGCCAGAAGGCAAAACTCTCAATTTATCGGTCAATCTACATTCCTACACTTACCTATGGCCACAAAATCTGGGTAGTGACCGAAAGAATGAGGTCACGAAAATAAATGCACAGAATGAGTTTTCCCCAGCAGAGAGGATGGGCTTTCCCTCAGAGATAGGGTAAAGTGTTCAGTCATTTTGGAGGGGCTAGAAGTATATGCGCTGCTCCTTTATGTCATAGGAGCCATCCAAGGTGGTTCAGGCATCTAGTTCGAATACTTCCTGGATGCCGCCGTGGTGTTCCGGGCATACCTGGGAAGACCCCGGACAAGAGGGAGAGGTTATATCTCTCAGTTGGCTCCTGAACACCTCAGTGTGCCTTACAAAGAACTAAAGGTAGCTGGGAATAGGGATATCTAGGCCTCTTTGTTTAGGCTGCTGCCCCCATGACCCAGACCAGCACCAGAAAAGCAGCGGATAATGGATGGATAGATGGATGGATGTATGATTAATTCATGTGGACATATTTTATTTCTACTTTTATTGGTGGGGATTAGCTGTTTCTTACGGAATGTGATTTTATTCCATGATTGTAATTTTTGTTTTCTTCTATGTATTGTCTTGCATTGTATTTTAAAACCTTCAGTGTTCAATTTTTAAACTGCAGTTTAGATTTTTTTTCTTTATAAACACAAACAAAAGACTATAGCCTTCAACCTATGATTATACCCCCACCACCACCACCACTACCACCACCACCAGAATTAAGCTGGCAAGAAATGAGACAAGGATTCAGCTTCGGACAAAATGTTAATTTGGGTGCGTCACAAAACCAAAACCCTTCAGTCTATGCTACATTTAAATACCGGTATATAACATTGTCTACATCACAACACAGAAACACAAACAATCATTTTTATCAGATGATCAATTTACCTAAAATTTGCCTTTTTGGAAGTTTGGATTTTTTCTGTAAAGGAAACCAGAGATACCACCGGAATACCCATACAGTCTCAGGAAGAATATGCAAACTCCATGCAGCAATATTTTATCTGCTTCTTATATAAGATTTTGAATACACCAATAAAACACAAACTGAGCAGTGACTTCACTTACAACACAAAATTATGCCATACCCTACTGACCTTTTTCAACTGTTCAAAATAAGTACTGAGCTGCTAAATAGGGGGGAAAGCTGTCATAACCCCCTTCAGTGCAAGCATCTAAATCCAAACATTGTTGACAAGAGATTGACTCTTTTAGATGTTCAGGAAAGGGGCACTCTAAGCTCCTACCCTCAAATTTTCCCCGACACTACTCATTCATTACAGAGTTCCTTCAATAGATTGGGCCGAGACACTTTAAAAGAGGACCTTTGTAAAACATGACTCACAGAAATACACCTCTACACTAAAAAAAAGAATAAAAAAGAAAGAGTTGGTGTGTTGCTTTACTATGACTATAACATGCAAATGTAAAGTATGGAAATGATCACACCAGAGGACATGACATACCAGAATGTCAAAAAAAAATACTACTATTTTAGTCATTGCATAAAATTACAAACCCCATTTCAATAAAATTTGGGTCACTTTCTAAAATGCATTTTCAAACCATTTACCTTTGTTCAGCTGACCCATTTTTAGAGCACTAATGTACACATTCCTGTTTTTGCATTTGTTATTTGAAAAACAGCCTGGATGGTCATGGATGGATTTTTCATTTTTGGCAATTATAATCCAGCATGCATCATTTCTAAAAAGAAACTAAAATCATGGACTTTTCTGACCACAAAACACATGTCCCTTTCAGTGTTACTGTAGCAGACATACTGAAAGGTAAATTGAAGATACTAAAATGACTGTCAATTGTAAACATTCTTGCCATTAATGTTGGCCAGATGTTCTCCTAAATTAATTAATTAATGTATCAGGCTCAAAAAGCTCTTTGCCTTTGATGAACGTGTGCACCCTTTATCAGAAAAAAGCACATGCCATGGAGAGTAATCTAGCAACGAGCTGCAGGAACGTGAGCAAACGGCATTGAGAGCACCCAACACATGTATTTTAATGTATTGCCTAAGTTTATGGAATCCTATCTATGGTCTTCATTCGTTGACCCCATTACACCATGACTCACTCTTACTTCGGGACATGCTTTTTTTTGTATACTTATAACTCATATCTTGGCACAGTGGCTTAGTGGTTAGCATGTTCACCTCTCAGCACTAGGGATTCCCGGTTCGAATTCCAATCTGGGTGGAGTTTCCATGTTCTCCCCGTGTCCGTTTGTGGTTCCTCCGGGTTCTCCAGTTTCCTCCCACAGTCCAAAAACATGGATCAAATCAATTGAATTCTCCTAATTGCCCCATATAGAGTGTGTTTGTGTGCGTGTCTGTGTGAGTAAGTGTGTGCCCAGCGATGGATTGGTGCCCTGTCCTGGGTGTATCTGCCCAGCGCCCGAGACGTTCTCCCCTGGATGGGCATGGGGAACCCCCCTGCGACCCTAATATAGGATAAAGCGGAAGATAATGGATGGATGAATAACTCATATATTGGCTTTACCTGTTACCAGGTAAATGACTAATTACAAAACCTACAGGATACTGATACAAGAACATTGTTTCATTTTATCTGTGTTCCAAATTGACTTAATATATTGAAGGCATTCATTTACTATCTAACAAATTTATTTAACAAATAGAATTTTCATCATGAAAACATTTTCCTTGGCCCAGAAAAAACACACGAGACAGAGAGCTAGCTAGCTAGCTAGATAGCTAGCTAGCTAGATAGCTAGATCTATGTTTTGAACAAAGAGAAGCAAGAAGAAAAGACAGAAGAGCTGAAAACATGATGTCAAACTAGCTAATTAAAAAGGCTTGGCTCATACAATAAACAACTCACTGACTGAATAAAAACAAATCTCCTGGAACTAACTAAAGAATCCAGGAGCTTATATTACTTCTGAATATTCATCATAAAGATGGTGTAATGCAAAGATCCATAATGCTGTGACTGCTTTAATTTGTGAATTTCTCTAATGATTGTAAAGGTTGATTAATACTATTTGTAACTAAGGAATAAAAATCAGCCTTGAATCTTAATGACAAACATTAAGCCCACTGAGAATAATTTCAGAGATGTTTAGAACAGTCATCGTAGTTGAATATGTACTTTTATCGACATTAATATTGATTTGAGTCATAAAAGCAAAAAAAATTCTTGTGTGTGACTAACAGGCACACACTCAACAAAATCAAAAAGAAAAAAGAAAAATAAGTGATAATTACATTGAAATTATCTAGAATCATGGTGCTCTTCTGAAGTAGGACTGGTAACGATTACAGATACAATGTTGAGACATGGCTTAATCAAGTAGTATTGATACCATCTCAAAAGCCTTGATCAATACATCTTTTAACAAAACAGACAAGGACAAAAACAATCCCTTCCATAAAGGATCAATACGACAGCACTAAATCTTAAAAAGACATTTAGAAATGTTATAGAATGCAAACTGCATTACAATCCATGTAATTTATTCTTTTGTTAAACCTAAAATATGAAAAAGTAACTGCATTGTAGCAGTCTTTTTTACTTTTTTTTATAATAGGATCCACAAACTTGGTTTAGGCCATAACAATAACGCTTATCACATCCGAGGTTTATCCCTATTTAACTGGTCGTGCAGGGTGAAACCTGTCCTTGGATGTATCCCTTCCATACTGAAAATCTCACAGTGTTCTATCAGTTATGTATTTATGTATACCATCCATCCAATCACCAGAATGCTTTAAAACAACAAAAAATGGAAACTTGCAATTTTATGAATTCAGATTTGATTATATAATATGGTCCATATAAGAAATCAATGTTATGTCAAAATCTCTACACAGTTGAAGCCCAAAGTCAGCTCATACTGTATATTTTGCCATTGTGGAGGCAATTTTCCCTTTTTTTCTCACAGTTGGGTGACATGTACTATATGTCATATTCTGCTAGTGCTATAATAATGTAAAAATAATAACAAATTTGATGATGGTATGAAGGACACAGCTATTTGTGCAGTTATTAAAGCCATAATTTAAAGCAGATACATATAAAATTGAACCTTTAGACACCAAATAATCATAGGATTGGTGTAAACATGACCGTCAGCCCTGATTTCGTTCAGGTATTTTTCTTTTCTTTTGTTTCCAAATGAATAACATAGCCCACATGAGTGCACAAAACAGTGTTTCACCATGTTTGTTCATGGAAAATCTCATGTTTCCAGATTTGCCACTCTGAAATAATTTGTTATGTGGCCAAGTGTGTAGCCCTATGCCTGGTGTGTACTGTAACTAAAAAATAATAATAGAGTAAATATGTTAATACGTCTTCAGCATAAATTTTTACTAACTAAATAAAATATATATTAAAAAAGTCTTATGTTCAAGAGGCCATATTTCATGTTTACAGATGCCAATAATAATATTTTAAGTTCCATTGTTTTATACTAATGCCATGCAGACGTCATCAAAGTGTAATATTATATATCAAAATGAATACGAAAATAATTAAATCAATAATTGACTTGCCATGATGAACCCTTGTGAGGACCAAGGCCTAGGCAGTCAGTAATGTCTATTTGTAAATTGAAAAAAAGGTTTGGTTTATTCTTATTTACATTCCTATCTGAAAATAAACAAGTGTTCAATAAAGATTTTCTCCTTAAAAGCCAAAACCGCACTTTTACTTTATAAAACATTTTCAGTTAAGATTTATCTACAGTATATTTTGGATTGTCCAAGAACACAGTAGTTGTTTAATAACAAAATAAATCCTTAAAAATAAAACTTGTCTAATAATTGTGGACTTGGTATACATTTGGTCATTATTCAGCTCATACAGGTTGAGACAAGCAGATTTGGTATCAAGTCATCAGTCAGGAAAATCCAACCGCCTCTTTGTCTTTTAGCCATTCAATCCCTATTCCGTCCCTCTGCACATGCACCTGCATGCAGAATGTGAAGCCAGACTCGTGAGCAAACAATAAAACAGAGCCTGCCTCTCTGTGACTGAAATGACATTTCAACAATACCTTTTCAAAACACTGCACTTGTAAGGACAGATGGCTTGTGTGTGGGAGTATGATTCCCACTGCACCTTATGACAACGATGTAAAGAGAAAAAAAGTATGCAAACAGTTTCTTTACATGACCTTCAGCAATTCAGATCTCTCTCACTAGGATATACGTATTCTGAGCTTTGAATATACAAAACAGATCCGGCAGGACACAACACAATTGCACGTCAGGGGTTAACAACGTAACAACACCAGATCTGTCTGGACAGAATGCTAGGAACTGTATAACTTTGAATGCTGTCAAATACAAACCTTGCCAACAAGTCTTTTTTAATGTTGCATTGTGAATAAAGAAAAAAATACCTGTCTTTGAGTTTATGACACATTGCAACAGATAACAGGCAAGTTACTTAAAATGACCAGACAAAACAGCTCAACAAGCTGGAAATCTGAAGCCATGCTGGCACAGCTTGTGTTTTTGCCTTACTGTTTCACCCGAGCTCTTTTAATTATCTTCATGGGTTTTAATTATTCTCATAATTTGTACTATTCATCTTAATGATGTGCTTCATGCTCCTCATTACAGATGACATTGGACTGGATGATTTCTGCATCGCTGCATGAAGATGATTACACCCGTATCTGTGGCCATGTTAGGAAGAAGTATTAGGGAATATAATGTTGTAATAAAATAATATAAGAAATACAATCCAGATATATACTAACACACACAACAGTCGGCCACAACATTAAAATCTATCTGTGTTTTTTTATATACAAACACAGAACTCTTTTATTAGGGACACTACACCTAAGTAGTTTTTTTGTTTGTTCTTTTATTTTTTTTTACTGCATGGCTACAAAAGGATGTTAAGATTGTTCCTTCCATGTTTAAATGTTGCATGGCACAATTCCTGTAGGCTCCTACCACAAACCACTCTGCCTAGTGAAATGTGCATCAACATGCTGGAAGCAGTAATTAGATGATGGTAAATTATTGCACATGTTCAGTAACAATACACAAACAGGCTGTGGCATTCAGCTAATGATTAATTGGTGTTAACAGGCCGAGTGTGCCAACAAACATTTCCTAATTCATTAAATCACCTCCACCAGCCTGGACTGTTGACACAATGCAAGTTAGGTCCATGGATTTGTGCTTTTGTGGCCAAATTCTGAACATACCATCTGTGTGCCTGCGATAAAGACTCATCACAGCAAACCACTGTTTTAATTCTTAGTTGTCGAGTTTAGTTACTATACCACAGATCAGTGTCATGTGCAAAAAAATGGATTTTAAATCTTTCATTGAAAGAGTGGGAGTAATAATTACTATTTCTTTTCAGCTAAAATTATATATATTTTTTTGTATTATTCAAATAACAGCACTTAATGATTTTCTTCCTGAATAGGTGGCTTAAAAAAAATAATTCTGAAAGGTTTTATATAGACTTGATGCAGAAATAAAAGTGCAATTGAATACGATTTTGACCCTGATGTTCAATTTACACTACTGTATATCAATGTGTTATATAGATATATAATTATATAATATAATCAATAATAATGAATTTCCACCAGGTGACTCCAATTGCCTTTGTAAAAAAATAATTACTTGGGCATTATTGGGTAAGTAATAAAAAAAAATCTGTTAGTTCTTACAGTGCAAACCATATAAAAAAACCAACCACAGGGCAGAAAAGCACTGTAACATGTCAAATCATTTTAAATGGAAAATTGTAAAGTTCATTTATCTAACACCACCTCCTAGGGTTAATTGTTGAATCTCAAGAATGGTATGAATTTTTTTATACTAAATGTAAAATGTACATACACTATATGAGCAAAAGTATCAGATTAACGTCATATTTATTAAATTCATATGTTTCATTTCGTATATAAAATAAAGTACCTAGCCATGCATTTTTTACAATTGTATGCATCCAGCCTTGTGAAAAATGAATTGGGAAAATACATAAAGGCATCAATGAGTGAGTTTTTTGTGAGAGAATTTAACTGGCCCACACAATGACCAGAACTCAACCCCATCCAAAACATTCAGGGTGAACTACAATGCTTCACAAATGCTCCTCTGTATAATTGGGTAAAAAATTTCCAAAACTTTGTAGAAAGCCTTTTAGAAATATGAAAGCTGCAAAGGGGGACCAATTTAGAATGGGATTCATCTTCAAAAAATACATCTGTGTAGCTTTAGTGGTACAGTGCTTGTCACTGGGGTAGTAACACCTAGGGGACTTTTATATAATATTCTGAAAATATTTAATATTGCAAATTTGAAAGAACCATCATGTGTTAATAAAGTGTTGATGTAAAATGCTTGGCCTAAATCTGTTGTTCATTTTCTCTCATAAACAGAAAAATCATAAAATGACAAAAGATCAAATTTCATTGCATTTACTATTAGTGATATTCATCACTAGGCATATATTAAACTATTTTAAATTATATAAGATTTTTGTAGGCAAAAACGTCAGCTCCCTGTGTGTAATCTGTACTTATGACTGACCCATAAAAACATGGATTTTATTCAGTCATTGTTAAATACACCATCGTACTATTAAGGGTACCAAGACTGTTACTGGACGAGTACCCTCTAGGGTACTTTTTAGATACAGCTTCAGAACATTTATGTACCTTAAAGAGATTTTAAAAAAGTACATGGGTGACTTAATAGTCCAATAATGAATTATTATTATTATTATTATTATTATTATTATTATTATTATTATTATTATTATTCACATAACCCTTTATAATTGATAATAACTTGTTTAAAATACAAATGTTTTATTTTACTATTGGGAGTTTTTTCACAGTGTCGAAATCATTCTACCTGAAGACATGCGGACATTTGCAACCTCTAAATAAGAAAAGCTTTATGTTCGCAGCGTTCGGGTTAAAGTTTGGTAGCGGTGTGTATGCGTGGGGGTGTTACAGATTTTGGGGCTAAAATCTTTCAAGAATAAGCCTAAATGCTATTGTATTGCACTGACTTGTCACTCTGTCTGTGCACACAATCGTCATAGCAATACACTGAGCTCCTCACGCACTCACAGAAACCTGAACGCTGCCGTTTCATATTACTTTCCCATAAAACAAATCCAGATAGCATGTGGAGCGTTTGGTTAGTATGTCTAGTAACTAGTCTTGGAGTGAACTACCAGCCGGGTAAAGTGTTTTAAAATTGAAAAATCGAACACACAACATAACAACGCACTCCCTAAAAGCCATCAAAACAGTCGCGGGTTGATTAAGGACAGAGGGAAAAAGTACTAGCACAATAACCAAAGCCAGCCCCAAAGTGAACAACAAACGACTTGTAATACGAGTTTAAAACTTTATATGTTCGTTTTAGCACAAGCTCATAACCAGATGACCGGGCTTCAGGCTCAAATCATAATCCAATAGACATCTTTAATTCCTGTGCAAAGTGAGGCTCATCCCTGCACTGATATTTGAAGTCTGATTTGAACTCAGACGTAGGGGAAAAGTTGGAAGCAGTGTTAGAAAACAGTCATTTGTTTCCATTAGAAAAGAAGAACTACTGCGTTTGTCCTTCGGAGCGACGCTGAAAGCGCAGCAACTTTCTGCAAAGTGCGCAGCACACAGAGCGACTTTTACCTGCGGGTCCTTCTACACTGTCGGAGCGAATCTGGACGATCAGGAGCAGAATAATCACCAACGCCTTCATTTTCCGCTTTTTAGGAATTTAGTCCAGTTTGGAAACCAGCCACAAAGCGTGCGAGAGGATCCCACTGTGCCAGTGTGAAAGTTGCGTAGTCCGGGCCATCGATCCCACAGAGGCGAGAGGAGCGCGGGCGGAGATCCGCACTAAGCGGAACCGTTCAGACTGGCGCCGGATAAAGAGCTCAAAGCCGGACCCGTAGCGTCCTCAACTCCTCACCCAGCACTCTCCCCGCTCCGCCTCGACCGGGCCGTGCCGCGGAACACTAACGCCCCCGTGTGGCGCTATGGACAATATAACACTGGCTACTGACATCCATCCATCCATTATCTTCCGTTCTATACTGTATTGTACTAGGGTCGTGGGTGGGGGGGGGTCCACATGCCCATCCAGGGGAGAATGTTGGGCAGATACATCCAGGACAGGGCGCCAATCTATCACTAGGCACACACTCACTCACACAGACACACACACACAAACACACTCTAAATGGGGCAATTTAGAGCATTCAATTGACCTTGGTCCATGTTTTTGGATTTGTGTTATCGCTGGGCTAATATATCTACTAGGGTCGCGGAGTGGTTCCACATGTCCATCCAATGGAGACCATTTCGGGCGCTGGAAAGAGACACCCAGGACAGGGCGGCAATCTATTGCTGGGCACACACTCACTCACACAGACATACACAAACACACTCTAAATGGGGCAATTTAGAGCATTCAATTGACCTTTGATTTTTGTTATCGCTGGGCTAATATATCTACTAGGGTCGCGGATGGGTTCCACATGTCCATCCAGGGGAGAACGTTTTGGGCCCTGGGCAGATACACCCAGGACTGGGCACCAATCTATCACTGGGCACACACTCACTCACACAGACACACACACAAACACACTCTATATGGGGCAATTTAGAGCATTCAATTGACCTTGATCCATGTTTTTGGATTTTTGTTATCGCTGGGCTAATCTATCTACTAGGGTCGCAGAGGGGTTCCCCATGCCCATCCAGGGGAGAATGTATCGGGCGCTGGGCAGATACATCCAGGACAGGGCGGAAATCTATCGCTGGTCACACACTCACTCACACAGACACACACAAACACACTCTATATGGGGCAATTTAGAGCATTCAATTGACCTTGAGCCATGTTTTTGGATTTTTGTTATCGCTGGGCTAATATATCTACTAGGGTCACAGAGGGGTTCCACATGCCCATCCAATGGAGACCGTTTCGGGCGCTGGAAAGATACACCCAGGACAGGGTGGCAATCTATTGCTGGGCACACACTCACTCACACAGACATACACAAACACACTCTAAATAGGGCAATTTAGAGCATTCAATTGACCTTGAGCCATTTTTTTGGATTTTTGTTATCGCTGGGCTAATATATCTACTAGGGTCGCCATTCAGGGGAGAACGTTTCGGGCACTGGGCAGATACACCCAGGACAGGGCGCCAATCTATCCCTGGGCACACACTCACTCACACAGACACAGACACACACAAACTCACTCTATATGGGGCAATTTAGAGCATTCAATTGACCTTGACCTTGCTAACCACTAAGCCACCTGTTGGCTGTTGAAAGCAAATGCCAAACAAAAAAATCTATACCCTTTTATTGTGTTATCGGTTAAACGTTTTGATTTGTGAAGTTTTTCTAAAACACCATAGTCTCACCAAGAAAAATATCACATTCTCAGCTTTCGGCAAATTAGAAGGCCCTAGTTGTAATTTGGGAGTTCGGGACATTGTTTTGGGAAGAGGCTGATCTGAGGCTGATCAGTAATTAACTGTCACCTTTAAGGATTAATAGGATGCATGATCACAGACAAATTAACATTAAACAACCAGGTAATTACCAATTACCAAGTAGACAACGGTATAAACGGATAAAATTAGGCGGTTATATAGAGGTCATTTTCAGTCCACGAGATACAGTTTAAATTAATGGTGCCCTTAGTGTTAATTATGTACACTATTTGTTTTGATGGGCTAGAAAATGCATGGCAGAGTTACAAAGGAAAAACAAATATACATATATTTATATAAATATACACACACTACACCACTCAAAAGATTGGACACACCGCCTTCTTGCTCTATTTTCTCCACTTACCGTATAGATTGACTTTGTAGTTTTACAATTACAGGCTAGACTGTTGCACATCTGTTTTCTTTTTTTTGTTAGTTCCCAGTGGGTTCTTTGTTCTCTATTAGTCAGGACCATCACAGAACAGGTTTAATCTGGGTTGTGTATTGTTTATTGTCAGTTCTGCAGTGACACTGATGTGGTGAGAGTTTTAGTGCAGAAGTGCTTCTGTAGTTTCATTTAAACACCTCAGTCACACTGCTAGGATAGGTATAATGCACCAACCAAATAATACCTGCTCTGTGGGGCTACTATTGGGGTCCTGACCATTAGAGAATAGAGTAAAGGGGACTAACAGTATGTACTCTAGTTCACAAACAGATGATTACAGTCTGGAATTGTAGAACTACAAAGTCCATATTTATAGCACTTACATCTTAATGTTTTTAAAAAACTAACACACTCATGTTATGTTAGTTGTTAGTGTCGTGCTGGTGTTTGTTGGTAAGTTTTGTCAATTATAACTCTGCTAGGAAATATATAAAAAATGTATGTTTAAAAAATATATAAAAAAAACACACAATGTGAAAAAAACTTGTCAGCATCACAAAGTTAAAAGTGTCCTGTTTGGTGGTTAAATTGCCATTCATTTAATGTGCTGAACTGATGAATAATAAGCAAAAGGTGAGAGTTACTGCTGCATATAGGAATCAAACCATGTGCTGAATATGATGCTTAATATACTCCATCAGTTGTACTATATAAAATAAAGCACTTTGTAGTTGTATAATTACTTTAATTACTAATTATTATAAATATATATCAACACGGCGGCACGGTGGCTTAGTGGTTAGCACGTTCGCCTCTCAGCACTAGGGATTCCTGGTTCGAATCCCCATCTGGGTGGAGTTTCCATGTTCTCGCCGTGTCCGCGTGGGTTTCCTCCGGGTTCTCCGGTTTCCTCCCACAGTCCAAAAAACATGGATCAAGCCAATTGAGTTCTCCAAATTGCCCCATATAGTAGAGTGTGTCTGTGTGAGTGAGTGTGTGCCCAGCGATGAATTGGCGCCCTGTCCTGGGTGTGTCTGCCCAGCACCTGAAACGTTCTCCCCTGGATGGGCATGGGGAACCCCACTGCAACCCTAATAGAGGATAAAGCGGGAGATAATGAATGAATGAATATATCAACACAAAGCATGCAATTTTAGGTGGTGAATGATTCTCTGCACTGCAGTGACACTGATGTAGTGGTGGTGCTTAAGTGTATTTTGCACTGCTATAAGTGGTTAAATGTCATTAAACATTGTATCCTCTGCACTTTGTTTGACATCCATCCATCCATCCATCCATTATCTTCTGCTTTATCCTCTACTAGTGTCACAGGGAGGTTCCCCATGCCCATCCAGGGGAGAATTTTTTGGGTGCTTGGCAGATATACTCAGGACAGGGTGCCAATCTATCGCTGGGCTCACACTCATTCATACAAACACACTCTATATGGGGTAATTGGGAGAATTCAATCAACCTTGATCCATGTTTTTGGACTGTGGGAGGAAACCGGAGAACCCGTAGGAAACCCACGCGGACACGGAGAGAACATGGAAACTTCACCCAGATTGGGAATCGAACCAGGAATCACTAGTGCTGAGAAGCGAATGTGCTAACCACTAAGCCACCATGCCGCCCCTTTGTTTGACATGCCTACCATATTTCTCCACCTTGTGGATGTAAAATCAAAGTTTCTGTCTGGAGTCGGCATGCCCTCCCTGTGTCATCATGGATTTCTTTCAAGAGTTCAGATTTTCTTGTAACTCGAAAAATGTTGATAGGTGAAACATTCACATAAAAAATGAAATAACTAAGTATGTAGCAAAAACATCTGATACCATCTGATATTGTAAAACTATGGGAGTTGTGTGTGTGTGTGTGTGTGTGTGTGTGTGTGTGTGTGTGTGTGTGTGTGTGTGTGTGTGTGTGTGTGTGTGTGTGTGTGTGTGTATGAGTGTGTGTGTGTGTTTTGGGGATATGAATATCACGCTGAGGAAAACAAAACGTGTTGACATATTCAAATTGTAGGATCTTCTTATCCTTTTGGGTATCACAATGTAAGTCTATACATTTTAAAGCATTACTGCTAGGGAATCATTAGGGCTAGTAGTAATTATAGTTATAGTTAGGGTAGGTCTCTATGAAATAAAATGTCCACAATATTGTCCATAAAGTGTGTGTGAGTGTGTGTGTGTGTGGGGGGGGGTAATCGTGTATTTTAAAACTGAAACAATATAGAGCCAAAGATCTTCCTGTCAATACTGCTGCTGAGTCAATACCTTTGATAGAGTGAAACACCTTTGAACAGCGATGACCTACAACCAGGAGGCACTGCACTTGCAGATAACCCACACTAATCCATTTCCATTTCTTAATTTAATTCGATTTTACACAGTGTTGGATTTTTTCTCCTGACAGTCATTCGCAGGCTTAACCTATTTTCACAGATGGTATCCTGTTGCAAATGTTTTCTGGCAAGTGCAAAATTGTGTAGTTTAATTTCAAATTGTAATCATCCTCAAATGTCATTTCAGGTTTACACTCACCTGCACATGTTTTCAACAAACAGAGCATAAAGTAATCACTAGAACATCAGCAGTGATCTTTGGGTATTTTAATTGTTGGCATTCATCATCTGTCACTTGAAATGTCTGTAATGAATCCAGTGCAACACTCTGTACTGAGTACTGATTCTTAAAACAATGAAAGCCCAAGAGAAGTTTAAGGATTTAGGTATTCATGGCAGAGCATCTGTGAATGTTTCACAGCTAAAAAAGTCACCAGTAAAAACACAGATGCTGTTAAAATACATGTGGTGATGAATCACATATTACAGTGAGGCAGCGTCAAAATAACTGGTATCTAATGTCAGGTAAATGCTACACTGTTTTGTTACTTGTTAAATAAACCCAAGGGATAAATTAAAGAATAATCTGACACCAATTAGGGATTTTCTTCCTGAAGAAGTATATACATTTTGGCTCCTTTTATTTACCCCATATAAATAAGTAAAAATAACAAAAACATTTTTAATCAATCCTAACAGTAATAGCCAAGAGTGACATATGCAAACTAGCATCTTCTTTGAGTGATATAATTAGGATGTGTGAATCGATCCAGTTCATTTATTTAAGTAATAAGTGAAATAAACCCTAATAAACATTTAACTTTTAACAATTTGAGAATTGTTAGAAGTGTAATATGTGTAATATCTCTAGTGTAATATCCCTACCAGGCGTGAGCGTAAAACACAATTCCTGAGTTAATGCCTGTAAACATGTTATTTGGTTTTACTAATTTTTATAAACTAGGTTGTATATTTTTTACCTGAATGGTTTTGTACCCAATTTGACACTCTGAAGAATATTCTAGTAGAAAAAGCTTACAAGAAGGCACATTCACAATTTTAAAATAAATGGAGAGAGATGAATGTTTTTGTGATGCTCCTGCTGATGAGACATTGACATCTGTCTTAATAGCATGTAATTCTTTTACCATGCTGATGGGTATGATCATCAGTAAGCACTTTATGACTTTGACTGCTGACTTTTCATGTTATGTACACAGACATCCCGACGCAATGTCTCCAACTAGCCAATGACCCTACAGACAAACAATTCAATCAACTGGTTTTATGTGGCACCATCCTGTGGGTCATCATTCAGTTGGGTTTTTCATGTGAGCAATGACTGCCTGTATTTAATAAAAACTGAGAGAGACAGATGCACTCACTCCCAGAAATACATTTTAGCCCAGCAAGGGGAGCCACTATTACAGGTTAATCTATTTACTCAGACAAGACAAATGAGTGACCAACAGTCCTTAATTTAATTTTATTTGAAAGAAGCAAGGGTTTGCCTAGCAACCCACATTTCAGTGTGTGTATATATTAAAAATCAGCACTAAATAGAGAAACTGATACAATAATACAATATAAAAATAATAAATCTATGATTCAAATCTGAATATCTCTATGGTTCATTTGTATACAAACACTGACCAGATATAACATTATGATCACTGACAGGTAACACTGATTAGCTATTTAACACTGCACATTTTTAGTGATTGGGATATATTATGCAGTAAGTAAACATTTTATCATCTGTTGATGTTGCAATCTAAAAATATGAGCAAACATAAGGATTTGAGGGCCAAATTGCAATTGCTAGATGAGTGGATCAGCGCATCTCCAAACCTTGAGCTCTTGTGAAGGGTTTGAATTCCCCCTGGGGATTAATAAAGTATTACGATTCTGGTTCCCAGTTTGCAGTGCTCAGTATTTAAAATAATAGTTTGCTCCAAGGAAGGAACAGTGGTAAACCAGCAACAGCATTTTGGACAGTCAAGGTTCATTGATGCATGTGAGAAGCAAAGGCTGGCCTGGATGTTCCAATTCAAGAGATGCTTACTATATTACTATAGTTCTAACTGTTGAAGAACTTTATGCTGGTTTAAAAAGATATGTGATGGAATACATAGTTCAGTGCATCACAGTTTATTATGTATGGGTTGTAGATCAGTCTGGGTGCTCATGCTGACTACTAAAAGTAGCATCAAAGCATCAAAACTGGGCCACAGAGCAATGGAAAGAGATCTGGTCTGATAAATCACGTTTTCTTTTAAAGGACATGAATGAATGGGTGTGTGTGTGTGCTGCTTACATGGGGAACAGTCAAGCACCACACATGCGTGGTAAAAAATCGCATTGAGTGTATATTTTATTTATAAAAGTCAAAATCAATTAATACTTAAGTTAAAGGGAAATCTAAATACTATGATGAAAAATAGAAATGAAGGGAATCAGGCAACCAGAGCAGTAGGTGACGCTGTGAATCTCATCAGCCTGTCCCGAGAAAGAAGAAGACGAAGAAGACGCGCTTTCGCACATGGTGTTTTCTGAAGTGTGTGGAGTTATGTGTTTTATTGGTATTTTTTGAGTCATTTTTTGTATAATACATACGTTTGCAATTACTTTACATCTAAAGAAGAAAATTGAGAATGGAGAATCAAGTTGAACTTATCGCTGGAAGTTATGAACAGATCGTTCTTGGTTACCGAGTGCGTCCTGATGAAGAGGTATTTACAGTTCTTTTTAAACGCCACACAGATGATTAATCTAAGTTTTGCAAAAAAAAATAAAAACTTTGTCGCTGAATAAGTTTATTTAATCTAATTTTAATGAGCTACTATTGTAGTTAAATCGTAGAATAATGATAACATTTAAAATGGCTCTCACAGAAAGACACTTACAGAGAAAAGGACTTCAATAGTTCCCGTCGTCAAGTTTACTAAACGTTTCTTCTATTTTCTTCTGTTCTCTGGTTATCATAACCAATCATAGAGCACGTGCAGTATTATTTGGATGGTGAATCATTTTCTGCTGTGGTGGTGGTAAAAACGGATCAGACACAGCAGTGCTGCTGGAGTTTTTAAATGCGGCATGTTAATACACACAGCTGCTTTATTACTCAATTTTGAGGATGTAAAATAAGACAGGATAAATCATTACTCCACAGTTTGTGTTCTTCATTCTGCAATCCTTCCTTGATTATAGGATTCTGGTGGCTGGACATTTTTGCTTGGTAAATTAATTTTGTTCAAAATCATCTGCAGCACTGTTGTGTTCTCATTTGTAAGTCGCTTTGGATAAAAGCGTCTGCTAAATGACTAAATGTAAATGTAAAATGTTGTGTCTGATCCACTATACTGATCTATTTAATAATAAATAATTAAAATCAT